>JADQWA010000508.1:0-335467 GCA_018344505.1 Nebria ingens riversi
TATATTTATATATAGGTATATAAAAAAATTTAAAATGATTAAATTGCTACTTTTAACTCAAATACATGCAATAATCATTATTTGTGAGTTTTTAGATGATAAATGATTCTGTACGGTAACGATAGTGTAACCGTGTTAGTGATGTGATTGTTCGTGCGTTAGTCGTGATTGATGAAAATGAAGTGAAATCGTTTGGTTTCGTACTGTACTGTTGATAAAAACAGCGATTTATAAATATAAAATTATCCAGTAAATGTAGATGGACAATTGCACGAGTATTGACAAAAAATATCATCCATAACTTCACACACTTGTATCCGTAGCCAGTCGAGTAAAATCAATATTAATATCACAGTCAAGAACACGAAGAATAGTTCTAATTTAGTTAGCTCAAAAAAATCATCATAATATCCGTTCCACTTCTTAAATTTTGGTTGAAACTGTACATTGGTCTTCTTGTCGTAGAATGTAACCCAATGAATTCTGTTCTTATCATCGAGAACACTGTATGACGGACAATTCATTTTAAACTGTAAAAAATGTTTATTAAATACAATAATTTGAAACTGTTAGTAAATATTTACCTGTTTCAATTAGAAACCAGGATATATCCAAGTCTTTGTCACGTAAAATCTTGGATAAAGTGAACATTTTTAACTGCATATCTTATCAAGAAGTAAATTGTACTCTTTCCTTTCTTATCTGCGATATATAAATCAATTGAAGGCCATTTAGTACATTGTCCTATTTAGAAAATAAATAGCAAATTTGCTAATCCATATGGCAAACTTACTCGTGAAATACTAGTTTTATTTAGCTATCGTTAAATCACAACACGACTGCGATTAAATTATCAACAATATTGTGTCGTTTTGGGTTCATATTTCAAGTGTTTACCTAGCTTTATCTTGCAAAACAGTACCGGAGGTTAGAATAACAACAAACATGTTTATAAATATTTTATTCGTTATACAATCTGTCTATAATGCTTTGTAACGTTTGTGTTTTCTTCATTTTATTTTCCTTACAAGGATTAATAATTAATAATATAGTAACAATAAATAAAATAGCTACCAGCACAATAAAAATAACTTGTATTGTTGGTAACGCAATATCAATCAGTTCATAATGTGGATCACCATAGACCTCTATTCTGAACTCGAAACCTTTACCAATTTCTGATGTCAATTTGAACGTAACACTGTTTTGTCCAATACCACCTCTAAGAAGATTGCAGTATGCATTTTCATCGCTCAAGTTGGTAACGTTAAAACATGTTATCGTAGTCTCCCTGGCTTCGCCTTCCGGGGAAATCTCAATCGTCCTCTGTTTTATTCGTGCAATTTCTGCATCTTCTAAAATATCTTCTAAGAAGAATAGTTCTCCGGAATATCCAACACGACAAGTATTCACACACACTTCCGACGTTATGGAAACTATTAGACTTAGCAGTGTTAATAACACTAGATTGTTGATTTTCATTATAGTTATTTAACGAAACGAATTTTTGATAGGTAGAAATTAATGAAATAATGACTATCAAGGACTAATCTTTGAAGTTTTTTTGTGTTATCTTATCGCGTCACGAAATAACTGATAAATATATTTGTTAATAATTCGATTTTAAAAAGTACATAATATATATTTTTTGCGTAGATTTTTAAATAAATTTATATCAGGGTTTTTAAAGTCGGTGTAACAAAATATAAAATTTAAAAAAACTACTCATTTGCACTTGCTTTGTAATTAATTGAGTCGTCAGTATTAACTTTACCGTTTATTCAGTGTAAAAGTTATTGTTTTAAAATATAGCGTCAGTGACGAAGGATTTCAAGAAATTAATTAGATCTTCTTGTCTTGTGCAATCACTTGATACAATTGCAAAAAGGATAATTCGTTTCATGTGATTAATGGAGTGTTGCAAGGTGTAAATGTTAAAAACTTGACAAAACCTCTAGTTTTCGGTGTCTGTTAATTCAGTTGGACACGATACAGTTAAAGTAAAAAATTGGAACTTCTTAGACAGTTATAAACTACTTTACAATATCGTGTAGGATTGGCTATTTGTCTTTACCAGATTACAGTTTCACTCAATTGGAAATTGGAAATGGGTTGTTTTAAAATTCATTAAATAATTTAGAATTCTTTGTAGAAAAGTTGTTTGTTTCGTAAACAGAATGAGTGAATTAGATTAGATTGCCAGTGTTGAATCATTTTACATTGCAAATCGGTTTGCCATAAATGTGTGCGCAGTTTTATGAAGTGATATGTATGTGTTACGAAAGGTGTATGATCAGATTCATTCGGATTTCAATTTTGTCATACTACAGGCGAATGATATTACCATAATGTGTATCATATATTTTACTGATGCACGAATTTCAACGTTAATATATTCTGGGACAATATTGCACGTATTTGCGATTCATATCTGCTGCACCAGTCCAAATAAAACAAATACCACACTGAATTCATATTACATATTTATTCGATTTTCAATCCACGAAACAAAACTCGGAAATATAGGTAGAGTTTTACATGTTCGGCGTAAAGAAACGAATTTTCTTGTTGAGACTGCGATACGTAACGTAAGTTATCTCGACGTGTGACGTCACGCACTATACTTTGAAAGCTCCAGTTTTTAATACAGAACTTGGCTGATATGCTCGTTTGAAAGGCAATTGGAAAAGTAACTTTAGTTTGGGTCAACCTCAAGTATTAATCTTTTTTATGTTTAGAAGGAAAGTTTATTTTTTTGGATTACTGTTGGTTTTTATCGAAAACTTTTAATTCATTGGTTTCACTTCTTTGCACAAAAGTTCTAGCGATTACCAGAACTGTTTCTTTTTGATACAATTGATGTGCGGTTTAATAGTAGTAATCCTTATTCTTGTTAACTGAACAAGCAAATAAAACGAGTGTAGTATATAAACTGGAAATAATAAAGCGAACACATAATTCCAATGTAACAGTGTTTATAGGTAAGCATAGAGTCTGCAATGTTGTTTGCCCGTCATGGCTTCGTGCATGTAACGTTAGAGAAGAAAAGAAACAAGATTACAACTGAATGCATTACAATTTCCGAGACAGCGCGTCCAACTGATCATAAAAGACCGGTTACTTTCGAGATCGAGTCGTTCGTTGATGACCGATCCAAAGCACCACGCTATTAATGAACTCAATTTATGTTCTGGCACTATAATGCTGCTTTATTATGTACCAGGATAATGACCTAATTATTGACTCTATACCAGGTTCTGATAACGAAAGCGATTTTATGTTGTAGTAACGAGATCATTTTATCCACACATTCAATGCAGTTCTATAACCTTATTCAAAACAAAGAAAATAGAAATGATTGATTTGCTTGCAAAGATAACATATATACAATCTATAGATTCTATACGCCCATAATATATATATATATATATATATATATATATATATATATATATTATGGTTTCTTTGTTTGTCTTACATATGTATATATATATATATATATATATATATATATATATATATATATATATATATGTATATAAACGTTAATTTATATAAACAATGGTATAGTTTAGATCAAACATAATCCAATTCAGAAACTGTGCGCAACAGTGGCTAATCATTGAACTTGATATAGGTTAGGCATTCTAAAGTGGAGCCGAGCACTAATTGCAAACAGATCCCAATAAAACGAGAATCGATTGTATCCGTTTTGTATACATGTCTGTATGTATGTCGTTTGTGTGTTCTGCCGAAGTAGTGGCGCCTCTAGCGGCCGTCCACCCATATTGACCATGCTAATGTTTGTACAAATGTTAACGCTGTGTACCAACTAAACACGAATCACAATTCACAAGCGACGCCAACTGCAACGATGCCATTCATGAATCAGAACCATTGTACAATTCGCGTACACACTTTTATTTCTCTACGCGTTATGGGAAGAAACGTACACTCCCACACTTTAATAACAACAACAACAATCTATGTTATTATTAGACTTGCAGAGACGTTGAAGAAATCTATACGTTATTCGATAAGATGATATAGTTTGTTTAGTAAATAAAGTAATGTTGCGAATGTAATGAATGATTTATTTTATAAATTTTCACGACTATTCCCTCAGCGGTGGTTGGTGGTGGTGTGTTTTTCTTCGTCGCCGAGTCGTGCGCTTGTGTGCAAGTAATGAGTGTGTAAACCAATTTTAGCTGCAGGAGATTTTTAATGTCTTCATAAACTAGCATTTGGCTTTCATATATTTCGTGGTTATATATTTCTCTACCTACAACACCTCAGGTCCTAATATATTAAAACCTGCCGCACAATAAACGCGCGTGTGCTTGGGAAAAAGGTATATTGTGGCGAGAACATTCGCTTTGTTGTACAGCGCTTCTCAGATTTCTTCTTTATGATGCTGTTATGATAATGGTGCGCTCTCTATGAGTCGTTTTTTTCAACAAAACGAATTTGTTTACTTGTTAATTTAGCCGCCTATACTTTACAGAAACGAACATGTGGTTGATAGTTCCATTAACTTTGTTGTTAGTATTTGTGGTTTCTATTTTTTTTCTTAGAACTTCTTTGTATTTATAAAGTGAAAAGTGCATCCTAAATAAACGGATAGTAATAATGGAAAATGTTGGCGCGCATTAATTTTATTTATGTTAAACAAACAATAAATTTCATGTAATTCGATAAGAAGAATTCACGATTGTGGTTAAAGTTTATAATAATAACATTAAACTGTGTATTTATGAGTTACATAGTTACCCATTTTATACCCAATGGAGTTTAGTAAGCAATATAACTTTTATTTAATCGATTTATCGACCTTTCTGATATTGAATAATTAATTACATCTTTGATATTTTATAGAGTATTACCCTGTTTTTTATGTTCTATTGTTCTACAATTTATTTTTATGCAAGAACAAAAATACATTACTACAATAGCATTAGGTTTGATAAACTAAATTATAATTTTGTTTAGTCTGTTCCAAAGTTAGTTTATTAATATATCAATTATTTGACATCTATTTTTTTCTCAAATAAAATGTAATAATGTAGTACATGTTAAACAGAATATAATTTTCAATTTGTCATGTGTGATATATTATTTTGGGTTAGCATGTATATCGAAAAACACATAGTCAATTAACAAATGCTGAAAACGACCATCCTTATATTTTGGGCAACAACTCTCACAATGGCAAACGAATGGCGAACATGTTAATGATATTAACAAAACGAAATGTAATAATACATCAATGTAAACGTCCGCGTTTCGAGAGACTATGAATCCCGAAAGGAATAATATATCAATGAATCTTGAATGTTGTCACGAAATGAAATTATCAAAGTTAATTAGGATTACCGGCGAAACTATAGAAGAGTGTGTCGTGTGTGTGTGTGTGTGTGTGTGTGTGTGTGTTACGGTTATATAGACGCTATACTCTCACAGCATGTGCCCAACACGCGGCCGTTTGTCATGGTCGACTAGAATTTTTTATACTATCCTAATAAATCGCTTATGTGCTTTCATACTTATATGCGTGTCCATGTGTGAGATGACGAAATTAACATTTCAAGTCTTATATAGACTCTTTTTTATAACCGAATAGAATCGTGGGTATCACAAGTTTTATTACTTTGGTTTCGGAAACAATCTAGACTCTCTTATACGTAGTACGTATATCAGTTTAGATGATGAAATACAAAATAATTTAACACATACATTGATATATAAACAATTATTCTCTTTTGCGATATTTCTGTACGTATCGATGTATTTTGTTGTATTTATTTACCGAATAATTATTGAAAGAACAATCAAATCCAGTGTTATTTAAATTGATGTCTATTTTTCGTATAAATGTAAAAATAATATATAAAAAGGTAAAATTTGCTTTCGCTAAACACCGTTAATCAAATATTTAAAACACGCTTCGTCCGCGTGGGTCCAGTGCGTTGGAAACTGATGGAAATGTAATTTTCAAAATTAATTCCTTTTCTACACATGCCAATGTCGAAACTCAATTATATAGAATACTAGCCTAAATGAGAGCGGCACAATATAGTGTGTGTGTAATGTAATTGTAAGAGCTGAATATCGTGCATTTGAAACAAACCATTGATGAGAGAGGGAGTGCTTTTGGTATAGGGTTGAGATGTCACAAGCAACGGGTGTGTTCTGCACGCCTGATGGACAGCATCCTTTCCGATAAACGTACGAATTTAGCGCATAAGCAAACCATGTTTTTGTCAGTTTTTCTATCTTGATGGCGTGTCGACAACATTTGTGTCTCAGTGCTCGTGATTTATATATTAATTCAATATTGATATTCTGTTGTAATTAAGAAATACCAAAGATCAACGAACATTTCACAAACTCAAAATATTATTTACTACTTTGACAAAAATGACATGTGGATATAGTATATTTCGATGTAGGCGTAGGCTATAATTTTAATATGGACTATTTCATAAATGTTGTTACATTAAAATAAATGCTAGTTTTAATGTACTAGAAAGTTAAAATAGGCATGTTTACATACATTTTTTATAGTACATAAATTTCAAATTTAATTTTAGTTAGTATGTCAGAATTCGTAATGCAATCAAATTTTAAAGCTGCAAAGTTGTAGTTAAACATTTAATCTATAATTAAGTTTAAGCAACGGCTGTTACAGTAATACGTAGACGTACGTCATGTTTCATGTTAAGTAAGACATACGTGCGAGTGACAGTAAAGTTTTACTACATATATAATAACAATGCATGATGCACTTTATTGCTGAACCATATGCCAATAACGTTGTATGTACTATGTACCAAACTTTAATTAATTCACGCCAATCATAATTCATAAAGTATTGTTTTGCACGTTGGGGCTAAAGCACAACTTAAGCTGATAATGGCATTGTATACATAATATTGTAAAACACCGAATGGAATACGGAAAGTTTTAGACAAAACAAATAACGATTTTGATGTATTCTGCATCTGTATCCACTAATTAATAAAACGAAATATACAACTTCTCAGTGTATTATTTTACTGATGTATGTTTAACATCTTGATGATGACCGATAGGTCGAAATAATCGTCGTGAAATAAAATTATTTATGAAACTTATCTAAATTATTTTTAATTTTAGTGTCCACCGACCAAACTCTTAAATGTTTATATCTATTATACATATATAGAAGACTAAACGACTATAATTTAACAAATTTAAAAAGCGATAGACGTCCGAAGAGAAACTGAAAATTTCTTGCCATCTGAAGAAGGAATGTTACTGAGTGCATATTATTACAAGACTCCTAGAACAGAGTTTATGTAGTGAAAAACGTCAGTGGTGCCAACTGTTTCATGATAAAGAGCACCACCATCAATCACAGAGTCCTGGCGCAGGATAACCGAGGGACCTCACCTACCATTAAGCCGTACGACATCAAGCCTATCGTGTGTCATGTGTACGTTGTAAAATAATACGTTTATACACCAAACGCGTTGACACTTCTGCAAAATTTCGAGCGTAAATTCTCTTTTGTTTATTATGGATCAGTTTTTCGTGCCATTTTGTGATATAATGATATGTTTAACAGCTATCACCAAAACAAACACTTTTACGAATACATGCACGCTTAATACAGATTCACTTGATACATGCGTTATATGGTTCGAGGAACATAAAAAGCATGACAAAAATAAAAGAAAACCTTAACTAAACACTGTTTATGAGGTGTTTGGTTCATAAAAAGCATGTATATTTGCTACGCACACGTACCCTTTGCAGCGTGTCAAATAAATTGTAATTTAGTAGAGCTTAAATGCAGCGTAAATTCATTTCCAAAGATCTAGAACTATTCTATAGCTCCAAGAAAAACGAGAGTTAATATATTTATCACGTACTGTTTTTGTAGAAAACACAAGCGAAATTGTCAAATGTAATTTTAAAAATAGTTATTTGTTTCTATTATTAAACACATTTTAGTTATTAGAAAGAAAAAGAATGAGAGAATTTAGAATATTGCTATTTGTGTCCGTTTTACTACAATTCTAAATTTAAATATTTGTTAGAGAAACATTTCATTAAACTTCAACGAAAACTGAAGGGAATAAACTTCTTTGGGAATATAAAATGAATATATTCAAGTCACACGCCCATATTATCTTTTATTCATATCAAAATTTGAATCGGAATTTCGTTTTGCGGCAAATTTTCAAATCTAATAATTTTTTTCATCCTGGTAAACAACAGCATTGGCTTCATATACGATATAAAAAGATATGTGCCCATATTATTAATTTAATACAAACACCACATGAATATTGGCAAAAATATGCGAATGAAGAAACATTTGTCTAATTGAAAATATAATAATCTTTTATGTAATATAACTACATCAAATATAGAATTGGTGGAAATTAAAAATGTACAAAATATAGATCAGTGACACATAAATCCTTTTCGAAAAGGGGAAAAATTATACGACTGATTAAATTATTCAGAATTCAGAATGACATGAATTAGTGGCTATGAAGGGATGGTATATCGTGCAGTAACCACCACACCCTAACAGTTGCACTCTGCAGAGAAAATCACCCTTGTCAAAACCTTAAGGTGACTGAGGGATGAGGTGAGGACATTTCTCGGGGGTCAGTCGCGGTCGCTCAACACACGTTTCACCCCGCAGTGTTTCATTGTTGGAAGACAGTGGTAGTGTTTTGTATAATTACCGCACAACATGCACGATTTATTACTTTCGCTGACCGTTCGAGTTTGAAGCTTTTTGGCTTCCGGACGTCCATTGTTTTTGACTGCTACGGACCCTGCCTGACACTGAGGGAGGGAAGATTTTTTTTGTCTACGCTATAGCAAGAATAGAGGGGCGTTGAGAAGCGGAGTTTAATTATGGTTAATTTTATTTCTTAATTAAACCATCCAACAATGCAGAATGCAGGATATTCTTAAATTAAAATTCACGAAAGAAGATGATGTGAAATTTTAATAGAACGTTATATAATATGCTCCAAAATTAGAAGCCATATTGTGATTTTGATATGCATAAAGTAGAAATGAATTTTGATATATACAAAGCATATTGGAGAAACGTAATACTATAGAATATCAATGAAATACCTTTAGATGGAAATGGTCGAGTTAGTGATGCTGCTGGTAGTTCTAAAACACTTTTCCGAAACAGAAGTATGGACTATAACTTTGTTGACTAAGTGGTTATCGATTTTTCTGTATCTATGGTTGAACTTTGGGAGAATAATTTTATTGCTAGAAGTTATCAATATTCGTAACTATATAATTATACGATGGCTATTCAATGACCATTCGTTACGGTTGTGATGTGATGTGAGAGGGTCGTGGTGGTTTGACCACACTGGACAGAATGAAATGTACGCGACACTGGCCTGGCCTGGTCTGGCTTGGCCGGCTGCACACATAAATAACAATGCACTGACTGTATGCGACTGATTTTAACAAACTGATTATTTATGTTGTTTGCTGCTGTTTTTGTTTTGTTGCCCAGGGTTCTGGCTTTTCGGGATGTCTTTGTAATTAAATTTGCAGTGGATTGTGGACCAATGTGTATCCAGTAACGTTATATTTTCCTGAATAATATATGTTTGTAAAACCAAAAATTTTTTTTTGTCTATGGTGATAAAAATAGCTGTTGTGGCCTGCAATAGAAATACTAGACTGCAGAAGAACATATGCTTTGCTACAACCATCCTCCTGAGAACTGGTATCACATATTTCTGAATACAAATACCAGTTCTTGGAATTCTATGTTACAGAATAGAAAACACACGAATAAGATTCGATTTCATATAGCGCTTCGCGGAATTTCTATAACATCTTAAGCATTTGATTGTAATTTGAATTTGTTTGAGAATTTTAAAGTATTTAGATTATCCCAAAATAGAAGATTTATCGACTAAATTGCAGTACAGGCGTTTTAGTATTCCTGAAGCGTGGTTAGATTCTATATAAGTATTTGTTGTTTGATGCTTGATAACGTAAGGATCTTCAACAAATCTGAAGACTTAGTGGTTTTATTGATCTATTTAATGTTTAAGAAATTAAGAGAAGTATAAAAAATGGATATTTCTTGAATGTCTACTACTACTCCCTTATGGATATATGTGAAAAGATATTAATAGTAAGTAATTGTCATGTGCAGGAAATAGAATTTGATGGGCTTAGAATTCGTAGAAGTGGGTCTATAAGAAATGTTTGGCTTGCCCCGCAGACTGTACGCAGATCGAAATTCTTCGTGTGAGGGTGTAGTCTATAAGTAGACCATCTGCGCACTCAATGGCGCATCGAGACGGTCATAGTCGCGTGTAAAGCCGCTTCATAGCGGTATCTGGTACCGGTGTTTTAGTTCGTTGCCGCGCATATACCTGCTTGGACGTAGCGTGTTTTGAATAGATTCGCGAGTTACGACTCCTACCTTTACAAACATCACCTTACCGAACTCGTGCTCCAAGTGCATTACCGAACAAACTCGTAATGATATTACAGCGCAGAAATATTTTAACATTGTTATAAAAACACTTATAGATCTGTTTTTATAAAACGATCTGGCGCGGACTATTGTTTTTTTTTTACGATACCTCTTGCTAGAACACGAAGAGATTTGTTATTGTGATTAACTTTGAATCGATATAAGTGTCTCTTTCGCGTTTTCTATTGGTCCGTTTTAGTGTGTGCGTCTTTGGTCATATAGTGTGAGTGTTTAGTGTTTGTTATTATTGTTCTGAAAACTGTCAAACCCAAAAATTTCATCCTGCTGTTGTTGTCAAGTCTTCCCCGACAGTTGCTGTCCTGATGTTTTTAATGGATAGATAAAGGTAGACATGTTTCACTTCCACCAAAACTTTTGTACGGTCATTGATTATGTAAAACAAGTCCACTTGTTTGTTTACGTTATATCTATCTATAAGAATATCTTACATATTTCCTATTATGTTTGTTGTACTATGTATGTATGTATGTATGTACATATAATAGATGCTGTGTATTAAGCTTTGTCATCATAATAACGAATGTGGTTTAAATAGATTTTCTACAAGTTGAAATTAGTTTGCTAGCGCTAATTGCATTTGTTCCTTACTAGGAATTCAAGAAATAATACCTTTATGTGATGGAAACACATCTGACGCACCTGCCGGATATTTTCATCGTATATAATTTCACAACGCTTCTATTTATATTCCATATGAAATAAGATTCTTGAGTAACGGATACTCATCACACACAATATCTACAATCAAAGTGACAAAATTAAATCTTGCTCGTTGGAGCTTCAGGAAGTCACTTGAATCCGAATTAAAATCAGAGTGTCTATAAATATACCTTGATGCTGGCCAAGGTATAAGATGGTGTCGCAAACAAAGTGGAAGCATAGATAGTCATCCGCGCGGGATAACGCCTTGAGCGGAAACGAACAGGGGACTTAATTACAACATGGCTCCTGATACATCTTTACTCAGTATGGCTACTGAAGAACCGAATCTTTATACATTTGTTGTATATCGAAAATATATCACTTAAATTAATTTTATTTAAATTTCAAATTTTTTTATTAACATATACTAGTAGAGAGGATAAAAATGTCATCCATATTCATAACATCAATATTAGGTCGGTCTACACATTTAGAAAAAAATTGCTACCATAATTAAGAATCTCATTTTTCACTAATACACGTACAACTAATTTTTAGTAACTAAATATTAGTTGCGACAACAATGAAAAATGAGCCAATTAAATTTATAGTTATAGTAACATTTTTGTCTAAGATGCAGTTCTATGTTGGAGTTAAATGTTCTTTGTTGCCGTAAGATAGATATATTTGCTGTTTCATAAACTTGTAATTTAAGTAAGAAGTGTGATGGTTAATAAATATAGAAGAAGAATTCAATAAATAATATTTGTTATCACTTATCCACCAAGTTTCTTTGATATATTACTGCAAGTACTTACTACTGCATTGTGCAATCGTATTAAACGGAAATACTTTCATGATTTATAATAGGTGTTGATCTAATAAATATTGTAAAATTCCGAAATTAACTCTCAGTTTGAAATACCACTGGAATGTTAAAATTATTTAATGGTTTAGTAAACATTAACACGTTCTGAACATATTGGTTCATTTCCTCAAACTAATTTTATGATACATCTCGCCAAGCTCAAAAGTTCTGTAGGGTACACACTACACTACTTAATCTTCTAATTACAACTGATGTCACGTTCCTAGAGCGAAATGAAATCTTCCGACTCTAGTGCGTCTCTGTGTGTTTGTCTATTATTGTCTCCTTCGCATAGCGCACATCTTTGTCTACATCGAACATCGACTTACTTGCTCTCCTTGTATTAATGCGTGCATGCTTGTATTTCGCGGTCTCTTGAATCAAGAAGAGGGTTCTTGCTAGATACCTAATTTGACATTGGTGTATAACCAACGCACGATTCCATTCCGGAAATTATAGGTATACATATCTACTATTTTCATCCAACAAGATTAAATTGTTCTATTTGGGTATGTAACAAATATAACAATCTTAATGAGATTTTTGAATAAGAAGTTTAAAAAATTCGTTGTACACACACATCCAGACAGATACCATTCTAAAAATGATTATTACTTCGTATAAGACAGTAAAAACCAAGAATCAAGAGAAGTAAAAATACAGATAATATTTTATGATACCTGTTAGAAAACCTACTTATCTGGCTGCTTCTTAATTGAAATATAAGTAACTTGTTTCCATGGTGTCGCATATAATAGGAGCAGTTCATTTTGATTAAAACAGAAAAAAAAAAAGAGTTGTGACAATGTTTGCTGGCGTACTTCATTCTGTGGCTCTGTCAGATAAAGGGAGCCGCGGTGCGAAGGGTACAATTTGAACCTTTGCGACCCTTCGTCCATTAATTTTATTCGGGTGTGGACGATTACTAAGCAGAATTTGTTGCACGTTTGAACATATCTACCCGAGTGTTGATTAGGAGAATGAACAATATAGTTTATATTCGAAACTTATTTTGAATGATTCTATTAATTCATTTATAATTTGATTCAACTATATCATAAAATAAAAACTGATTATTCAATTAATTGTTTTATCTAGTTTTACAATTCATATACATGAACTATATCGGTTCAGTAAATTACACATGTTCAGTATAGTGAAAGGCTGAGATACCGCGGTATAATGAAGACATCAACATACACACAAACAAGCACGAATCACTGTGGTATTGGTAACCATCTTATGATCAGCATCACACGGATACACACACATACATCAGCCGGTTCGTTGATGACATGGCAGAGACGTGACCTTGGACCAAAGGCGGTAACCGGCTTCAGGTAAGCATGGTCATTATACCACCGGTAGACAACAGCTAAAAGAAATCGAACCACGAATCAAGACTACAATGATGATTATATCTACGGCCATGGTGAAAGATATTCCAGCAGAAAAAACATCCCAAGAATAATTCTTCAAATGTGCGCATTTATACACCAAAAAAAACCCAAATAAAACTCAGTTTATATATGTTTTACACAATATGTAAATAAATTCATATGAGTGAGAAATTCATCTAGATTGAGCACGATTGGTGGCGCACTACTGCAATAATGTTTGATGTGCCCGGGTTTCGGATGCGACAGCTGCATTTGACCGAAAGTGAATTATGAAAAAATGATTAAACGTATTGCTGTTGCACTCTTGGACCATCATAGCAGGGAGGGCGTTTGACTGCGGCCTGGGTAGCCGGGATGAAAGGGAGAATCGGAAAATCAAATCGAAGTGCTACGCTGGTTGCACCCGCATACACTGTTAGTTATGACCGTCATATTTCATACCTCACGCCATATAGCCCCATACAACACTACTACTCGTACTACTGCTCCGGTCAAACCGAGCGGGCGATGGATTTTATGGTTTGCTTTTTTATCTGTCCTCTGTTCAAATTGATTTCTCTAAATATCGGATTGGTGATTGGAGTTTTTATCCCACTTTTTTCAAATCAGCTATTTTACCTCGACATATAAACTAGATTCAATTTAGCTGATATATTGGTGTTATTGTTAACTAACTGCGCTGCAATCATTAAATTGTTTTATAAATTTATAAAAAAATATTGTGTGGTTTAAAAAAAAACTGATTAATCTAAAGCTAAAATAAAAGCCAAATTTGTAAAAACAATTCCAATAAATACAAATATATAATACCACAAAAAAGCGAACAGATAAACTGGCATATAAATTATACAGTGTAGGAAAAATGTAGAAGTAGTTTTAACAGTGTAGGTACAACCTAATAGTTTTCCATTATTTGGTAACGGTATATTGGTATTTACTGTCACATTAAGAAGGACATAGTCCCCCCAAATTGTTGTGAACAGTAACAATGGCAACAGCAGTTAAGTGTGTTATAAGGATATTACTTGAATGCGTCCATGATGTTATTTATTACATTGTATGAGGCATGAAACATTGTTTCTTCATTTGGAAACTTTGGGGTCCTAAAAGAAAATTAATCAGCCCCAAGATATACCGAGATTAATAATTTCGTTGAATTTATCAATCAACGTTTGCTCCTTTATCAGTACTGAAGCAGTTTATTCGTTTAAATAAGCGAAATTTATTACAAAGCGATATATTTTGCGGAATTGGGTGCGCGTGTGAATATCGACAAGTGTTCTTAGGCCCTATTGACTGATGGTCGAAAAGGTATTAGAACTAACAATATTTTTCGGTAATCCACTTATCAGCTAGTGCGGCGACCGCGTTCATAGCTTACCGTATATTACCCGTTCGGTTAGAATCCGTCGTGATTCTGGGTTTGGAAAACGAGTTTCTCTCTCACCTTAACCGGATTAAAGTTTAACCGCACACCCAATCAACTAATCTGACTAATTATTGTTTTACATGTTAATCTCATCCAACGTTATGGCCGCTATCAAATACCAAAATTAATGTCTTTCGGTCGGATCGTGGTCTTGGCCTGGAGAATTTTTATGTCTTAATTGGGTTGCGCTCTTTTAATTAAGGCCAGATTTAATGGTCAGTTTCACATCTTTGTTGATGACCAGGAATTTCTCAGCATGCTATGGGTTTCATTTTATAAAAATCTTAGTTTTCATTTATTAAATTATATCGCATCACACTTATAACATACTTCATTCTCTATTGATACCTACTTGGTTTTTAAAACTTAAGTTATGAAGCTATTTATGGATGAAAGTCCATTACCAGAAAAACTGGCAACATGGTCAAGTGACAGTTTTTCATGATGATATAATATTGTACTGAAAACGTACCGAATTGGAATAAAATCGTATTAAATGAATTTAGCTTATCAGACACAGCAGTTGCACACTACTAGCGGTGCTTGGTTCGGATGCGGGTTGGCGACGTAAAAGACGCGGCAACATGACCAAGCATCAGCAGCATACGGTCCATGCAAGATTAAGCCAACGCGTTCCACTGTAATATACGACCAGCTGATTACAGATAAATAACATAAATTCTACCATAAGCGTCCAAATAAAGCTATCAATGATTTTATAATCGGATTTTATAACATCAAATTCATACTGGTGCAATTATCGATAATAGACGCATTTATTTATTAGAAGATTCAATTATCGAATTCATGTTAATATATTAAATATATTTTCCTAGTATGTAAGAAGATAGAAGTACTGCTATTTTGGAACAACGAAAACGTTTACAACAACAACATATATGTGGAATTTAAAAGAATTATTTAAATAAAATAATAAACAAGAAAAAAATTAATTACGCTCGACTTCTTTCGAAGAATAATTAGTCGGATAATTTAAAACGTATAGTTAAAAAAATCAAAGAACATATAATCATTTTTATGAAAATATAATGATAAAATTGAAATTGATAAAATTCTTTAGATAAAACAAGGATATATTTAGAGAATTGAAAAGATAAATTCTTATTGTAAATGCACCATTTGGAGATTCATGATAGCGTTGTGCAAACCCAGTTTATAATATAAGGTAATAGGTAAGCGCATGCGAAATGGAAGCAATAGCTTTGGGAGAAATTGTCTGGAACGATACAGATTTTCTTACAATAAAAAATGACGTTTATTACATCATGGTGCTATGGAAACCGGTCCCCGATGTCGTCCCACAGTCGGAAGGACCACTAATGGTATCCCGTATCGAAGTACAATGACCATACTGTTATGGGATTTAGCCAACGAGGCTTTTCATCATTTGACAAATAATAGGACGGTGTTGGACAACACATTTGCATATAGCGTTTCAACTAATAATTCTAACTCTATATCAAGCGTGTACGTCCACATATCAACGAAATTTGAACCTTTTGAGTTATTCATCCGCAAATGAGGTGACTTTGGTAGGTCATTTCAGCTATTGAAAAGAGACCCTCTGTTGTTCAATCCTTTATAGTAAATGTGGACCGTAGTTCTATATATAAGATGAGTTTGTTGTGAACTGCGAATCGTGTATTGCAAGTTGAATTTGTGAAGTAATCCTTACATCGTCACCATCTGGAAATCCTGTTTGGTTTCTGTTCATCTTCATTTTCCCGGAAGTAAATACATATATGTCATTATTTTGGTAGAAGTTTACAAATTGTTGGTCTCCATTCACTGCAGCGTTCAATACACACAAGTCTTTTTTTAGTGTACAGCGAATCTTTTCTCGCTCACGTTATTGAAAAAGTTCATACACTAGGATTGATTACCTATCACTTCATGTGATAATTCACATATAAGTTCTTATTTTATAAAATCGCTTACAATTTGCGAAAAAAACTTAAATATTTTCGTAAAACTTGATATAAAGTAGTGGTTTTCGAACAATTGGGTGAAGCTATTTCGGGTGTGACCGAGTTGATGTGATGTTGGGCTCGCTGGCGTGTTGGTGATGCGTACACGTTATCGATCACTACTATGCGAGAAGCACGTTGTGAGATTAGCGCTTCAGTGCATCGTTAACCCTAGAGCACCACACCGTGGATAACTAGGATTCAATTTAGTCTTTCACGTCAAACATTCTCTTCGGTGCGTTTGTGTCTATGTGGGTCCAATTACGAATACAAATTTTCCCATGTTACATTCCATTTCCGCTGTTCTGACTTCCTAACTCCATCATTGAGTAGTTCGCATATCGTTAACAGCGGACACTAGTCTCCCTAATTTCGATCTAGTATTTATTTAGAGAAAATTCAATGATTTGTTCCGGTCGCATCCTGAACGTGGATTTTAGTATAATATATATTTGCGAATTGGCTAATCGTTGAGTATATGTAGGACCACATTTATGCAAATGGCAGATTTTGAATATATTAACTCTGCATTGTGTGTGCGCGCGCGAGCGTATGTAGTTTTGTGGATTTTGCCACCGTTGTAAACATTTACATGTCAATCAATGCTTGGATAGCTACAGATTCACACATGGATGTCAATTATTTGATTTATATATCCAGATAATTAGTAAGACTATTTAAAAACAATGTAACAAATAATATATAATTAGTGCTGTTATTTGGTTGCACCATCACACATATAAAACGCATTCTTGTATGTAAACTCTATGTGAACCTACAATGATAAGGATTTGTACAAAGTTGCAGAAACACAGTCGTTCGTACAGCTAAAACTGTGTTTACATGCTATGTTTGGGTGTTTTGTACTTTGTGTCCATAGTACAGACATGGACGATACAAATCTGCAAACACTCGAGTACAGCAGACGGATTAACAACAATCTGGACAATGATACTACCACACTATTCATCCTCATGCGCCGCCTCATCCCTTCCGCATAAATACGGGCAACTATATTGTTATATAACCATTCATTCGCATATATGTGTTGAGGACGCACAATAATGAAACTGTTAGGTATAGCGTTTTACAAAATGCTGATTAGTTAAAACTAAATATCGATTATGGCAGAATGAAATATTGATTAATTCTATAAATATAGAGTAACATATTATTAGCATTTTTTCTTCCTACAGCTTTTAAATTAAATATACAAAAATAGAATTGTGTGTAGCCAAAAAAGTGAAAATGAGACATAACTATTATGTATGTCTTTAGTTGTTAACATCTAAAATTTATACAATTATACTTTTAAATGTCATATCTAAAAGTGACACTTTAATAATAAAATATCAAAAATATGTTTACCGAAGGAATAAAATTAAAAGTTATCTTGGATTTTATAATATAAAACACGTTTTAAGTTCAATAAAACGTTGCCACAAAGATTATATCAAAATTTTAAAACATGCAAATTATCAACGATAAATTCGAGCTTGAATCCTGTACAATACATAACATTATCAACACATCTCGGTGTACAGTGATAACCCGAATGGTATATAAAGCAGTAGTTCTGTGTGCCCCTTTGCGTCCCAAGTGCAATCGCCGCTTCACGGTATATGCAAATTACATCATAAACTCTCAAGAAACTCCATACAGCGGCGATGGAATAAAATGAGAAAACGAGAAACAATGTTCTGGAGTGCGACTAGATAAATAAGTACATGATAGACTCAACTTTCATTGTTTTTACAAAACACTATATTATGTAGTAAAAATTATTATTTTTACTTGTCTAATCATTTAAATGCATCTTTTATCAAATTGAATTTCACTACAAAAATCAAAATGGTTCGTATTTAGATTCTTTTAAAATAAAAAAAATAAAACCCTTGGGTAAATAGCATATAATTCGTGTCGATGATTACATGCATAAATCATCGAAAAAGCCAGTTTTCGACATATATGTTGGGGCCAATGGCAAAACGATGTAAATGAATTGAAAATGGCCACCATACTTGTGTTGTTAAATGTGATTTTGGATATGAGTATAATAGTAATCATGCACTATTTGAGTATGTGTACGTGTTGTTCAGATGCAGATGTATTGTGTGTGCATGTGTGTTGGTACATTGTGCGTGGACAATACCCGACTAGGGCGGCCTCTAATCGCCTCTTGTACACTACCCTGCGGCCATATTGGACAATCCTCCATGTCTGATTTGCCCAAATACATACTCATCCCAAAGGTTAATTACATTTGAAAATAGTGCATAACATCTAAAATCAGCTGTTTTAGCATGATTTTTTACGCTTATAAATGTTCACATCCTATTGCATTGCACATGCACATTGTCATAAGTAATTTACTTGTGTAACAGACTCTAACATCCTGCCTCTTATGCATTCTTAATCACCGAATGTGTATTTACATATGCAATTTTAATCACAATGTTGTTGCTACAATTCTTTGTTAGAATCAAATAATTTTGAACATTCAGATTGTTTTGTATAAGATTAGAGAAGTTTAGAGAGAAAAAAAACCTCGGAATACTGATTAGATTTTAAATGATGAACATATGCGTTGTAATATTAATTATTTTTGAACACTAATGCAAAAAGCAATTAGGTATACTTTTAAAGTGAGCTTATGGAAAAATTGTTCATGATTCATAACCTTTCATTAATATTCTTAATCTGTGTCAAAAATTAACAAGAAACAGGGTCCGTGCGCGCATTGGCTGGAATGTTATAAATATAACTCGTACGAATTTTCGCGAAACTTATAATTAGTATACTAGAATGGAGGGTGCTTTATTATCGCAGCGACAGGATCTCGTAAGTAATAATTAAACTTTTCCAAAGTATACGTTTCCATAACTTGTAATTGTCCATAGCTGTTATAACATTAAAGTATGTTAGATAATCTTCAACATCTGGATATTCATTTTGCAATACCTGTCCATTGCGCCCGTGACTGATATACCTATAAAGCGATACGTCACAATACGAAAATTTATTTTTCCAGTGTTCGTATAGCCATATATTTAAAGTTTATCGACAGATAACTCATTCGCCATGGTATGTGTGTCAAATGACATTAATACCGTACATCAAACGTCTATGCGATATGCAGAATCATTGTTATTACGTTTATTTAAAAAATGACTATAAAAAAAAGCTGACGTGTTTTCAGAAAATATACTATTTTATACACGCAAATGGTACATAAAATTTTACACTTTCTATAGTGCATATATACTATAAGCTATTATATTAAATTTTACTATATATATATATATATATATATATATATATATATATATATATATATATATATATATATATATATATATATATATATATATATATATATATATATATATATATATATATATATATATATATATATATATATATATATATATATATATATATATATATATATATATATATATGTATATATATATATATTTGTATGAAATCATAAAAAAAAAATTAAGATGGGCAAAAGTTGAGTTTTTTAAGCGCATTAGGATTAGTAGGACAGAAGGTATAAATGTTTGAAAAAAAGTAAATTTTTTTGAGATATAATACAAATACTAAAAGAAAAAAAATGATTATCAAAATCTAAAGAAGCTAAAAGAAAATATATATTTCAATCTAAGAACCAGTGTCTGAAGACAAAAAGAATTATGCATAAATCGAAATAATATAATTATACCTATCCATAATTCAATTTGGCGAACGCAAATGTTCAATTACTAGCGCTTAAAATGTTCTGTTTATTATGCAAACAAACTACAACACATTCGACATCTCATTAAAAGTGAGTTGAATGAAAATTCAGGTCTGTAAGATGGACGAGGATCGCATTTGCTGGCTTGACCCGTGCAAACGATTCTGTACCACGCGGGTTCTGATTTATAGTTTTATTTCACAAGCTCATGAATAAATATTAACAGGAATGCCTTTGTGAGAAGAGACTCGAAAGCAGAGCCACAATTAAAACAAAACATACACATCCGGCGAATAAGAAGAATTTAAACAATCTCCGTTACGAATTAGGATCTTACTGGGTAATAATTTTGTAGAAAATTCAACGGATGGAAAGAAATAATGTTTAAAAATTATTTGTAGACGAATTTAAAAAAAATACATTTACACTTGCCATGCAATGATCATAGATCATGTGAACACATGCAAATATGGTGAAGAATATAAAGATGTCTGGACTCTAGTGCGGGTATTAAGTTCTGTTTTATTGTTAGGTGATGGTCAGAACATGAATCGTTGTATCTGCGTTTGTTTGTGTATGTGTGCAAATGCAAGCATGCGTGTGTATGTATGTGTGTATTGTGCGTGCGTATGTGTGTGCTTGCAAAATGTACACCGCCTTGTAGCATCTCTGCATAATTAAAGTGAAAAATGGACGACATGTAAGTGGTGTGAGCGTACTGTCCGGACTACAATAAATAACTTCATGCAGCGTTGAAATTATTATGCATTGATTTATGCTCGAGGTACCACACACCCAACGCCACTAATGAAATTTTCATATATCTCTAGAATTTTGTGGTTTTGTAATTTTACTTCTAAAAAATATCTATATACTTATAGATTTCACAAACTGTTCCATTTGTGCATCAAAGTGTATTAATAATTCTATTATTTGTAAGAATGTTTCATTAAATGCCCAATAACCAAACACAAAAATTTAGAATAGAAAATATTTTGAATAAAAACTATATAGAAATTTTTTTTCGAACGCATAGAAGTTCGTTTTTGTAATGGCTATTGAAGTAAAAGAAAATATTGACGTACACAATTTCTTAATAGACATTAGTCTCGGAATAGAAGATAAAAACTTATGATTAGTTCTTTTGCTTAGACGACTGGCAAAGAAAATAAAAAAGAATAAGTGAAAGCAAGTTGACAAAAGCGGAAGTATTCTGAATGACTTGAATTTTTCCGTTTTTTGTTTTGTTTTCACGTGAACGTTTTCAGACGCCAACGAGGGACCTTTATGCACGCTGAAAGCAAGTAATAACCACTGGTTATGACACCCCAACCATTGCACGTAGCAAAGAATTACACAAGTATGTTTTATTTAATTCGGTGTCAGCATATACCCTCGAGATACAAACTGTGTATGTGTCTGTTTGGCTGAGATTACAAAATTAAATTCTTGTATGTTTTATATCACGGCAGAAGTATATATGTAGGTATGTATATATACAAGAAGAAAATAAAGATATGCGACTTTCTCTAGAATTTCAATGTGCTATATAAGAAGAGAGAATAAAAAATATAAATGAAAAGAAATTGAGTCAAACATTTTATGAGCCATGCCGAGAAATGAGTAAACCTGAAACAGCCTAAGATTTCAAATCAGAACGGAAACGTGTGCTGAAATTTTAACATAATTTTCCGAAAATTACGACGAACATATTTATCTTATAATTTTTTAAATTGCACATTAATTATACATATTTAATTTAAATTGCCAATTATTGGAAAATGTTTATCGCTTCTTTGGTATGCAACCAGAGTTAAATATTAAATTAATTATTTATTGTTAAAAATGTAACTATATTTATATATTTTTACAAATTTCATTGCATTTGTATGCAGCTAATTATGCATATATGCTGTGAACAGATTCGATATTAATTCAATACATGTAATGAGAAAATATTTTCCCTTGTATAGAAAATCGAATTATTTCCACATTAAACGAAACACGGATAGCTTTTTAATTACCTATATGCGCACACGTTGCATGGCGGTGCTGTCGCTGCGGTGTACGTATGCGGCTGATATTGCGGTAAATACATTTTTTATTGTTTAAACCATTCGTTAATCAGGATTATTTTTCGATTCATTAATCATAGAAAAACCATTTTCACATGTATGCATACGTTCATAATTGCAATTAGGTATTTTTTATGCTACTCCAACAATCAGTAAACAGCCCCAATCAATATAGAGCATAATATATTTTTGTTGAATTAGTATTTTTGAAATCAAATTTAATATTTAATTACGCATAATGGAGTTTGGTAGTTATTGTAAATATTTTTTTTTAACGAAATTTGTTTTATTAATAAATCAGTCTTTTATAAACGTACTCTCGTTATATTGTTCTCAAATTGAATGTTGAAATAGAACATTGAAATAAATATAGAAACAGATCTATAAATGTTCGTAAAGTATCCATTAATTAATAATTAACACCTATATAAATTTGTTTTGAGATGAGGACGGATCTTGTATATCTATTCTTAATTTTTCTCGTCTGCCTCTCACTTTTACGTTGAACCATTTGACGTGAATATATTTCCGACTATGAAATGAAATGATTCATCAAACACAACTACATCAAGTATACAGAACTACAATTAAATTAGACAATTCAATTCCAATCTTATTTGCGTGTTCCATTTCGCTTCTCATCTATGTGATTGCAGATGCAATGTCTAATATATATGCGCATGTATCTGTCACTTTAAATCATACGAAATGAACCCCCTTTCAAAGTAAATCAGCCAAAACGTGCTACAATACATGGTCTGATTGAAAATCAATAATTATTAGTTCTTTTCATCTTACAATCAATAGTGTAATTACTGTTATATTATTTATTGATTAATAAGAATGAAACAAATTATCTGCAGTGTTTTGCATTGGATTTTCTTATGCGTATAAGAAAGTAAAAACGTATAGAAATTTAAAATTAATTATTTGAAATGATTCATCATTACCAATTTGGCACTTTACTAAAGAGTGTCTTCATCTGTTTACTAAATCTAAAGGTTTTTACACTTATGACCCATTTGTATTTGTGTGTTTATTAATATTCAAAAGCATCAACATATTGAGTAGACCTCAACATGAGTGTATATATTCCATAGCCCAATGTGAGACCTATAATGGTAATCAGAAGATGGTATTTGCGCAAGAGAGTGTGCCAGCCAGTCTGAAGACGAATCACTGTAGAGACCGCATGCTTGTAATTGGCACTCTACAAGAGAACTTACCACTCACACACATAGATTTAGTCTTGCTTGTTATCCGAACTCGCGGATGAAACTACCGCTCAGATTAATTCGAATGATTCTAGTTGTAATTGATTGCCTTGGATTAAATTATGGGTTAAACCTAACAATATCTCGTTACTCTCGCACACGATACCTTTTAATATTTTTATATAGTGCTTCTAGATGCTTTTTATTTTTGAATAGATTACATTTTTTAGCAAATAAAAAACACGAATTCCTAGAAATATTAGTAAGTAGTTATAAAATATGAGTCACTTTACAGGAAATAGAATTTTCTATCCTGACAAGAAACCGTCAAAGTGCACTTTGAAATACACTAACGTTGTTGACAAGTCAATTTAGATGACATTTCAATTTTGTAGTACATGAACGTAGATATGAATAAAACTAGAAAATATTCGGAATAACCAATTGATATTTGCACCGAAACCGAAATATATATTTTTTTTTTTTTGGTTTCCACAGACAATAAACATAATTCAATAAGTATTGATTCTACATTTAAAATAACTGCAGTATCCCGCACCAAAGTTGTGCTAAATATTAATATGTTTTATTTCAAATATAACTATATTTGCTGTAAGTGCAGCCGTTTCGCAGATGTTGCAGAAATGACAAGAAATACTTAGATATGCACAATAAGATGTTTTCTTTCGAGGGGCGGCGGGGAGGGGGGCAAATATTAAGTTTAAAGTTTCATGATTATAGTTTCAACAATTAGCTGTAAATTGTTTACACATAAACACACATTCACATATAAAATATTCAGATTCGATTCAGGGAAGGTCAAAATCTCTAGATGAATTTTTTTCATGATTATAATACTCATTCATTACTTTGTATAAGAAAATAAAAATTTAAACAGTTCCAATATTATTCGTTTAAATTGCCAAGAAATTACAGCAAGATAAAGTGATTCTAATTTTACAATTTTCCTTTATGCGTAATTCAAATATGATTATTATACGAAATGGTGTTTTTCCGTTATTTCCCTCATAATTGTGCGTTGTTATTTCACATTGCGCGGTGCCTTTTGTGTTATTTGTGCTTGTTAGAACATCAAACAAGCATTGTAAATTTACATTTCCCAAATTTAGAGTTTCTTTTCATTCTGCACTTAAATTCCATTTTGAAATTTATTTGTTTCACATGTAGACAAACACGAAAAAATACAATGCAAATAAAACTCGCAATGAGGTTTGTATTTGCCAGTTGTAAACATACTGCTATTATATTGTTTTCCATTGAATTCTAAATAATATTTCTTTTTGTTGCAGGTAAACACACTTTTTACTATGGATACTTCAACATATAAGTAAGTTTTGTTTTTTTATTATTTCTGAATATAATTTTGATGAAAAATTAAAATTATACTTATAAATGAAATTAAATGTATATCTTGTTAGTGTTGTTATTTTTGAATTAAATAAAGTATTCGGATGAGTGTGCGAATACGGGAATGATGGACAACATGAGCAATGTTCAGCGTTGCACAGGGCACTTATTAAGACATCAAAGCGTTGTATACCCACTGTAATTTAAGCGTGTGCCGCCTTCGTGAGCGGCACAGACTTTTAGAAGTACCACTTCGTTTAGCCTACGTGAATACAATACGAAGACGATGTGCGAGATACTTAAGGAATTCATTTCAAATTTCTCCTGCTACAGCCAAGCAATAATCGTTGAAATATAACGAATTTTTATTTTTTGATTACCTTGAAATGCAACTGATATCATAGCTGGTACGTTGCTATTTACGTCAGAAACAATTTAACATGATTATAAATAACAAAGTAATTTCAAAAACTAAAGTACGGTGGCAACGTCGTGTTTAACGAATATATTTCATTGAAATCAATGATCGCGTGTTTGAGAACTTTTTTTCTACTCTGGTTTGTGAAACTTTAACTCAGTGCACTGTGTAAGCTTTATATCATGTGCGCAGACGTCACGATGTTAAAATCTAAATTAGCGCGTTACGGTGTGGTTTTCGTGGCCATTGGTGTTTCCGTGCACGTATCCATCCCTGTGGCTGGTTGGCATGGGACTCACAAGTTCGTGAAGTTGTTTTGTCTCCAACGGATCGCGCACATATTTCTGCAGAGTTTGTAAGTGTACCGACGGGTTCCAGACACATTTATCTGCGGTACGTGGCGCTCCGGGTGACGGCGACGCGGATGTCTTCTCCCGATGCTCCAATTCGCACACGAAACACGCGACACGGGGTCTGATTCTCTAGATTCTTTTGACTACGTCGCCAATAACAGTTTATCTAATTTCGTATACAAACATTAACTTTTTATACAATTGTGTTCTTTCAATTTCAAATTCAGGTCCAGTTAACAATTCTTTGTTACTTTGATTGCGTATATTTTCGTTTCAGTAGCTGCGAGAAATGAAAGCGATATTACATGGCTAATAATTCTAGAGATGGCCTTTGCTTCTGGCTATGGTGCTGACACAGATCGCTTTGATTCGATAGCTGTGGGATATATTGTATCGTGGTATTGTGGCGGGTTGTAATGCAGCTACTTCGATCGTAAACATCTGAGCGAATACGAACAGCGCGTAGATACGGCGAAATCTTTGATGTTGTTCGTAGGTTTCCTGTGTTGTGGACTCGGATTGGATTTCCTGCGTGCCCTCTATAGTTTGTTTTGTTATTTTTTTCGTTTCTGGTTTCAGCGTTGTAAATTTAGTCTTGCGGTGATGGTTGGCTGTGTTTGTGCGTTTGCGGGAAAAGCTTAATTCTATTTTACTGCTATTGTCACAATAGATTACTGCCAAGTAGCATTTTGCACAATGTCCGTTGCTGTTTTGCCTAGCCTTTGTTTTCGCAACGTTTTTTTAAAAATTCGTTAACAAAATAAATGTTTCTAAGAAATATAGTACCATAAAGTATATTTTTAAAACCATTGTTAGCATAGCAATAAATCAAATTTTATTCTAAGTGTATTTCGAGAGATTTTCTAAACGATAAGCTTCTATAGGTACTTATAATAATAAGAACTTAAGGTTCAGAATATTTAATCAATGAACAAGTGGCAAATGGTTGATAATTTAATTTAGGTAATGAAGCGATCCTTAAACTAACTTGGTTTAGTAGAAGGTCGCAAACAATATCGGTAAGTTTGTTACATATTACAGTATTACTTTAGCTCGAGCGGCTAGAGTAATATACAAGTCTTGTTTATTGCTGAGAAAAGGTACACCTTTTCAAATTTGCGTTTTGATTAAGCCAAAGTTACGCATGTAATTTGCAGCTTAAGCCCAACTGTGGCCCATATTTATTTTGCCATCAGACTCTGTGAATTTTCATTTTCTACGGACGGAACCGTGGCATGGGTAAGAAAGAAATATTGTATCCGGGAACATTACAAGAGGAAAACATATATTTCTTTTTCTTTTTTTAATTTCGCGTGCTGTAGAACGTTGCTTCCTAAGCCTCTTTATTTTATTTCTTTTGCTAAAGTGTTATGGAAAGTTCTTTCAGAATACAGTTGCAATTGTTTCTTATATTCTTTTGAAAATAATCCCAGAATGAATTCAAAGAATAAATTCGACCTTCAATAATTGTTTTAATGAGCATAAGGCTTTTCCAATTTGCTACACAATAAATGTTGAAATACATTTGTCTTTGTGAGTTTAAATTCTTAAATCAATAGATATTAAGGAAGTCAAAACTCTATTTATATTACGATTATTTAACGTGGGGGGGGTAAAGTATACTGTAAATCCCTAAATGTTCATGTGTATTGCACATGGTGACGTAGTAACAAGCAAGCAAACAAACAAATAGAACATCCTTCTCATCGGGGTGAAAGAACATACGGGTTTGGTGAAGATAGAACTGAAGTATTTTGTATAATCAAAGTTCGTGGAAACAAATAAGCCAAGTTGGAAAGTGGCAAAGCCAGACACCACTTTTATTAGTTCTGTAGCGATTTCTCTGTACGAACTTCACCAACCAAACTAAATACAGTAGCCATCTGTCGTCGGCTGCCATAATAACAACACCGCACGACATTCATCTCCATGTTTTACGGCCTATAAAATATTATATTTAGACCCTGAGCATCGGATCAACTAGACTGTATGGCGGTCGGGATGCCGATGCCAAGAATTTTTCGTGATTAGCTACGTTTATGGTGTCGTCGTGCTTTTAATTATACATGTTAACGACATTATCAAGAAGCTAATATAATTTACTTGTCTTTGAAACGACGTACGGGATTATCTTTAACTCGTGTGTATTTCTAAACACATACAGTGACGCATCTCGGGTTAGCTAAACATACATTTCTAATACAGCTTTTATGAAATGAGTTCATATTAATATATTCCAGCTGTTTGGTATGTTTATTATAATAATAAGACGATTTTTATACCGTCCTTAACATCTTAAGACATTTATTTACATTCCCTAAATCCAATCACAATTAGTGTCAAGTTACTGAACGAATCAAAATTTATGCCAATTTAGCATTTGAATAATATATTTTAGAATATGGAATAGCATTTTTCGATTCAGCGAACGGATTTTCTTTTCAAAATGTTTATTATTTGTATTCCGTAATGGATAAAGTTTTATAGACATTTTCAGAAAGATCAATGTATAGCACCCAACTTTTAACCCACAAGTAAATAAAGGCAATAGAAATGTATACTACGTATTAGCATAAGCACGGAGTTGGAACATTTGAAAAAGAAACTGGAAAATATTATAAGCTCACTTATGAATTTTAAATTTAACATTTACATCAAATCTACTTTATATAGTTTTAGTAGTCATCGTTGTTTATTTACAATAAATTGAAAGAAGTTTTACAGTTTTAAAAACAATTTTAAACATTCAAGAAAATATAACACTTCTAGAAATTACTATAGCCGGACGTGTTTTAGTTTTCAAATTAACTTAAAACTTCAGAAAATATTTATATATAATATTTTATGTATTTTAACAATTTTTGAAACGCTTTTTTGGCCTTATAACATTAGCAAATAAATTAATAATCATTGCTAGTATATAAACATTTTTTAAATTTCCGTGCAAAAGTAGTGATGTTTCTAAATATGGCCACGCTTGGAGTTTTTTGTGGCATCTCGCACTAATCATAACAAAAAAATACTTTTGAAATAAAGTAATATTTAAACATTAGCGAGAGAAGCTTAAGCCCCGCCACCACGTCAAGGTAAACTCCAAGAGGGTTCCGTTTAAAAATCAACTCCATAGCTAGACTTGGATTAAATCATATACCTAGGTACGATTTATGAAAGATTCTATATGGAGATAGAAACTTATATATTTAGTACATTTAAGTATTTATTTAATTAGCTATAAGGGATCATTTTGAAACGTACCCCGGCGGGGGCCCTACCTAACTGAAATATGCCCACCTCCTACCTATCTGAAGATATTCCCCCCCACCCCTCCCCCCTCACCTATTATTTGAGATACTTATTCTAATTTGTGCTTTTGAGCACGGGGCACACACAATTTTGTGCAGTGCAGTGCATGCATGATGTGTATTGTAACATTGGGTACGACACAATGTTACACCTATAAGTACATATCTGAAAGAAATTTGGATTAGAAGGCGAACTGCCAATGGGTGCAGTGTGCAAGTCTGCTCACACACTGCGAATACTTTAAAAGGTGGACACCCAGTTAACCAGGACTGGGACGTCCGAAAAACGTTAAATCTGAAAGTGTGAAAGTACAGTTAGTTATTGGGGGCCCACCTTGCTCCTGTGGCAGGCCCAGTGTTTCGAGATTTTATTATGACCAAACGAAATGGTCAAACCAACCAACAAATCAATCCGGTTCCCAGTGAATCCAGTTCGGCACTGGCACAACCCTACTGCACCCTGGTCGTACAGCAGAGAAAACCCGTACCGTTCCAGAGATACCAGGCACCCACTGTACAATGTACGGATGGGCTTTCTTGGACGATTCGTCAGTCGGTTGTTTGCAACGTGCTAATATTAACAAGTGCCACCTATCTCATTTAACCGACAGCGTACTTATTCACCCTTCACATGCACGAGGTAATGTACCTTTCTACACCGCACCTCAGGCCATCCGTGTCACTTGCAATGACCATCCTATCGGTATATCCAACCTAAAGGCACATCCGCAACCGCCAGTTATACGCGATACGACCGCGTTGACTCACATGAAGCAGGGCACAGCAGGAAGCTACGATAGGAGGCATGCCAGCAAACAATAGACCCCCAAGACGAGAGCATATACTTAATACATCCACATTCGTATCGATGCTGGACGACGAGATGTGCCGCAGTCATAAGTACTACAATCGGCTAACATATTGATGAAGTCACACCTAATGATATCAGCGTTAGGTATATGACTTGAATCGCGACCCGCCCACCCCAAAACACCCGAGACCCGAATTAAAAACCCAACCAGAATGAATGCAAACACCCGAGAATCTATAGCACGCGATCAACAACAACAACGATCTGCTCCCGGAGCAGAACTGCCAGTGTATGTGTGGACAGTACGCGAAATCGATAAAAAAAAGGTCTTCATGTTACAGTTGTTATCTAGAAGTCCAACGGTGGTTGCTCCAACGATGTCAGGGAGGAATGTGTATTTACAAATGGAACGAAACGAAACGAAACGAGAAGGAACTGAAGAAAATACTTGCTCTAACCGTAAGGACAGGTGCTACCGCATATATTTGAAACCAAAGCGCGTGTTCCAGACATATGCATACATTTATTTAAAGAAGTTAAATGAACCATGGTAAGGTTGTATTGCTTCAACCACCACTTCATCAGGTTCTGCAATTATCAGGGGTGGTCTGGAACAAGTTATTCTCTAAAGTAGAACATTGTTTTTGGGCATGTGCTATTTTATATTATTTTAGTTAATTTTAATTAATATCATTTAATTAAAATAAGTTATTGATTAATATGAGCAAATTAATTTATATTTCCCAGTTGTTTAACCATTTCTGAATACGCGCCGTATTCAGAAGTTGTTAAAAGAAGATAGAAGAAGAAACATTACAATTGGTACACCCGAAGACAGTGGATTACTTTTACATTTTGTACCCTATAGAAAATCACTGTCTGATACGCACGAAGTATATTAGAAGTACAAATGGTACTCACCAAATCCAAATCCAATACTTGTTCCTCTCCAACCACAGCTGAAGTTCTAGTTGTTCCTGTTAGCAGCATTTCATTGATGATTGCAATGGATTTTATTTCGCGAAATTATTTATTTTTAAACACTCAGAAGCACAATTTTTAATCATGAATTTACTACAATTATTTAAACACTCACTTTTACTATCACAGAGTTTTAAACGGAAATGCTAATTTATTTTTAAGAAACTTTCCATAATACTTTATAGGGAATGGCTGATATTTTACGTAGTCATTTCACTAATTGATAAACACTCGCGGAAATATTCAAATTAATTAATAAATCACTTGTTTACGAATCGGATGGTACATACACACATATATATTTATACATATAAACAATAATAAAGAAAGAAAGAAATAAACTGGGAAATATAAAGATAGCACATGTCGGTTAATAAAAAAAATCACTTACTTTTTCTATTCTTAAAGCCTTTTGGTTTTTGTGGATTGGTGGCCCCTAAAACATTGGCAAATACATTAGTAATCATGTCTAGTAATTAAACAGTGCTTAAAACACGCGAACTTTATTACTATTTAATTATTAAATTTAGAACTGAAAGTTAACGAAAATAAATAAAAACACTTCGAAGTATAGAAGATGGCTGCTCACGGCCTACCCTTTCAATTATTATTAACATTATTATACAATTACTGGTTTAAACTGTAAAAACGCCTAAAATTCGCAATTAAACGACTGTTAATAGAAGAGCCAAAAGTACACAAAATGTATACAGATTTTAAGCTCAAAAAGCAACCACACCACCTCTGTTTGGCGGTTCAGTGTCTGATTTAGCTCCAACATTTACGAAGATCAATGATTTATTAAACTAGACATAATTTAAAACACAAGAAATGATGTAGCGTTATTAAAAAAAATAATTTATACATTTGTAAACATCTTAAAATAATTTTATTTAGGTATATTAATAAAAAAGCAGAAAATCTTTATTACCTATGGAAGGTTTCCGAAGCTATAATAAGTTATATACCAGCAAACAGCATACAAACTCTCAAAAATGATTTGTATGTTAACTATAGTACGAAAAACACAAATTAAACAAATTTTTAAACAATTTACCGCTATTTAAACAACAATTTATATAGATGAAACACACATAAAATGAACTTTTGTGGTCGGCGTCTATCGACAAACTGGTTGTTCAGTACCAATTTCAACAAGATTCAACGTAGCAATACGTAATAACAAAATAAATTTCGGGTCTATATACATAAGATAAACAAAGATAGATAGATTTCAGAGCGCAGGTGGTCATTTATGCATATCCTTTTCCAACACAGTTATATTTTATTTTTATATTTAATACAAATTTTTTATTGGTAGTTTCTTCAAGGGTTGAGGGGCCGTGCCTTACTTAGTCGTATTTTACTATGTGTAGACTTCTATAACTAATAACAAATATAATATCTCAAAGTTAAGGAAAATAAATAAAAGCACTAAATTAATAAACGAATTTTGTAACCGAAATACGAATGCGTGATCCGAAATTGCCATGGCCATACTATTACTATTAACATTAGTATACAATTACTGGTTTAAACTATTAAAAAACATCTAAAAATCGCAATAAAACCACTGCGAATAGAAGAGCCAAAATAATATTTGATTACTAATAAATTTGTAACGTAAATTTATTGCTATTTAAAAATAAAAACAATTTAAACAAATATCCAAAATATATGAATTCCGTCCTCCCCCCACCCCACAGAGAAACATATAAATATATAAATATATATTTTATAAGATGTCGACTGAGAAATATAAAAAGGTAATAATAAAAAGTACCTTAGTCTCTTCTACCTCGAATTTTAGGGACTGCTTCATGAATTACCCGGTGTATCCTGCAACAAAAAAACATACAAATATTCTATTAAATTTGTTGTAATATATTATAAATTCAATCATTTTATTATATATTTAGATAGAAACATAAATATTAAATAAAAATATTACCTTTTCGATATTCGGTGCACTTTCAAAATTATAACCTTTATTTATAACTATTTTTAAAATTTAAACAATCAGAGCACCTCCGCGCTATTTAATTTCAACATGTATCTGAAATATATTCAGTACACTGACGCTAGAACAATTTGTACATGTTTGGTAATATTTTTATTCCAGTCCAATCCGGAAAGAAAACAGGTATTATAAATTAAATTCCCAGTATGCGTAGAAGTTCCGAAGCAGTAGGTTAAACGTATTATTAAATATTAATACAGTATTTATTCATTAGTATAGGAAAGGTATTAAAATATATAAAAAAAAAAATTTCAAGATAATATTTGGATTCATTACCGACAAACTTTTTGAAGAAATGTTTTAAACAAAAGTGTTGCAGTTGTGCTCTACAGCCAAAACTGCTAAAGCTATAATCATATCTGTCAATATTTTTACAGAAAAACAATATATATGCATGTAATGCACCTAATTACGCACTAGGGATATCATGTATATTGTCATGAAAGTGTATTAGTACCTACACAAAATGTCATTAAATTATAACATGCAAAATAACTCAATTATTCCACTAAATATCGATAGAAAAAGTAGACACTTTTGCAGTGGGAACCCTCTAATGTAGTTTGAACAGTAGGCGCTATACTGGCTGCTGGGGAACACTCATTTACCTACATAATTGGATGGTGATAACGCTATTAAATGTTAATCGGTGTTTCCGGATGGCATACCGATCGCACGAACTACCCAACACAAAAACCTGTCATACCTAGAGTAGGACAAATATCTATAACACACTATCGATAACTAGTATACGAGTATTTCAATTCAATTGAAACCACAGATTAGCATGATTGAAATCATTTAAAGCTAGATCATATTTTTTTTACTGTAAATCATTTAAAAACCAATCACAGGTTATTATAACTAAATCAGCGTTGATTGACATTGGTTTATTGGCAAACCGCGAAATCTAATATCATCCAAAATTTCAAATATTTACGAATCGAATATGGTGCATTACTAGGTATATAAACATATTACCGTCGACATTTGAAATATTATGTAAATCTTGACAGCATACCGAAATATCATAAATGATAAATACCACCACGTACGATTTGAATATTCAGTGTGCGCATGAAGAGTATCTTGAGGGCATATGTCGCACGTCTTAAACGTAGGGGGACCACCGAGAGAAAGACAGAAGAAAACGGAATAAGGCAACAGAAGCAAATGGTGTCACAAACTTAAAATTTTCACAACATAATAATAAAATAAAAAACACGCACATTTGATCTGGATTCAAGAACATCCATTTTATACCTTATAGAATATGACTACGTATCTCTAATTATAACGGCTGGGTGTGCCCCTAGAAGTTCTAATAAACCCAAGCTTTCAGTAACAAGACACCGAATTTACACAGGCCACAAGGGAAACTTAAATAAAAAGCTTTTAAACATTCTTTCGGGAGGTTCAGTCTACAAACGAATCTAATTAAGCAAAGATATGTAACTTGATATTATACCCCAATCATTGTCATTAATACAAAATTAAAAATAAAGAGAGTTTACTAATTGATAGAAAAAAGATGTAGAGTAGTAGTACTCGAAATCAAAACTTATAGTGCAGTTTTTGTTTATCTGTAATTTAAATATTTAAGGCGTAATTCTAAAATTATTTCAATAGTGATATGAAAATTGTAGTTCTATGAAAATATACCGTTGCAAGAAATGTTCAAACTAGCAGCTTGCTTATGAGTAGGTGTACGGTAATAAGAAAACTTTCCAGGTAAGATGAACCGAGTTTTTATTAGGGAAAAGTCTCAGTACCATAAATCGATAGGGAGGAAACGTGCTAGTCTGTCGTCTGAGCAGCACGTAGCGTTGTTAAACGGCAGCCGCTGCGCCGCACCAGCGAGCGTAGAAGAAGAGCTGGTAGAGCTACGTTTATTACCATTCTGGTATAAGTTTGAGTTTGCGGCGCTGCTAATTAAGAACAAGACTGTGTGCCCGGGTGCAATAACATCAATCTCCTTCAGCTAATTACCGTGTCGACCGGCTAAGAAGGTGACGGCACGAACGCATGTTAACCTTGCTGGTGCAACGGGCAAGATGCTCCAGGTTACGTTCGAACAACATTGTTCTTGTAGCACGTGACCTGAGAAAATACATGCTACGAACACTTGGTACCGCATATTAAACTACATCTAGTTGTTATGTATTACACCGTCATATTAACGCTAATATGCATTGCGATAAACTCACTAACCATTAGAACTAATAGTTATTTATTAAATTTTTTATACGGAGGAATTAAATATAATCTACCCCTATTTTAGAAATTCAAAGCGTCACCATAATAGATACAAGAATTCATTGACTAATTTGATGGAAAGTTACAAAAAAGAAAATAAGAAGTTCTCCATTCTTTTATTACTAAAACTTGAAACAAACTTGTTTTGCTTCTTGGCGAGTAGTAAAATTTGCTAATTAAATTGTCAACCACGCTGTTGAATTTTCTGAGACGTTTATAGCAGCATTTATCTAACTTTTGTTTCAGCTATAAAACTTTTATGGAGATGACGTAAGAACGGATTGTTCAGTCACGTGACTAATTTGTTAAGTTATGTCACTTTTACTACGGAAAGACATGTGGATTCACCAAGAGAGTGATTGAATAAAAAGGTCCATCTTTAGCTTAATTAAGAAATGAAAACATTAGGGAAAAAAAGAAGAAAATATAATCTGTGGTTATATGAAATTTACTGCGTAGTAGCATGAATCACCAAAGAAAAGATATAAAATGATCCATCGTTTGAATTAAAATTTAAATAATCTTCTTATGCGAAAATAATGTGATGCTATATATTGATGATGAAAATATAATGTGATTTTCTCAATAAGGATCTTGTGGAAATTGGAAAATATTGTATTTCTAATTTGCATCACGGAGTACTAGAGTTTCAAAATAAATTGACAGTTACCGGAGTTGAGAGTAAAGTTCAGAAACTTTGAGCCATCATACCAGGAAGAAATGGTAACTTTTCTGCGTTTCCTGTAAGGGGCGCTTAAATGAAGAGTACACTAACCTGTTTAAAATTCTCATTAAAATGCTTTCGTTCGGTTCACGCAAGTTTTATTAGCCGAGCACCGCGAAAGAGCAAGTTATTTAGAACACTGAAAAAAAAAAAAAAAGTTGGAAACTTTCTGTATGTTTCTTTATTTTTTGCACTCTCAGTGCAAATGCGACTTCGTACATATCTGAAGCTGATGCTGGATGTTATTATAGACGCAAATTTGTAAGCGCGAAATGATTATAGAAAATGTGAATAAATAAGCTGAGATCGTGCAAACAAAAAACTTAATTTGCATTCAAGAAAAATGGAGAAGTTGCACCTTTTCAACAACAAACCGAGTAAATGTAATTCGTTGCTGCCGTAGTAAACTTGATACGAAAAGTTCCACCTACAATTGTGTTGCGATCATTACCGCCGAATGAGGTAGCGACTTGCGAGGTCACGTGATCTGTATTTCTCTACTACCTTTTTCTCCTCTCATAATCACATTTTAGTTGAGATTTGTAGCGTCGTTTTTATATAATACAGACCCCGTAAAGTTTTCTTGTTATTTGTAATGTACTTTTTTTTTTCATCGTACTTTATGATGTTCAGTACACTAGTACCTACTACAAACTGAAATTAAGATTTGTAAACGATCACTATTACATGCTTCGAGTTTCATTCTTTTTTTCAGAATTAACGAACGTATTCCTGAACGACGAAGCATTAAAAATTCACATGCAACTATTCTGTTGCAAAAACTCCAACTACATGGGTAGTGTTTTTTTATTGCCATATAAAATTCATCCTACTAGCTGTTTCGTAGAGCAGAACTGTTGTTATTTTCACAAACCGTCCTGTTTAGTACCACATAGCATAGCTTCATTTTCACTCTTAATTATCGGTAACGAACAAATTGTCAATTTAATCCTGGCACGTTACACAATTGTTATGAAATTTAATTTCATCTGTCTTTTTAAAAAAATTTAATTAAAATATTAGTCAGCAACTATATACACATATATTTTAATTAATTTTTATAAAACTTCTTGACTGATTTTCGAGAAAGGCTCAAATGGTAGTAATTAACATAAATTTTAAATATAGAAACATATTTTCTCATGGTTAGTTATAATAAATTTTTTCTTGAAAATAAATAAAAATAATAAATCTTTAGAGACAAATGTCCGTCTGTAATTCAGGTGTAACGAACTTCCTTATAACAATGCATATTTAAGATAAGCGATCTTGGAACAGTGAGCAAGTGCACACGGACATACTAGTTAAGTTTCCCGCTACGCTACGCATGACAGAGGGGGTGCGAGTCAACTAGAGAGGCCATGTCTCTTGAGTACGTATCATTTATAAGAGCGCGCGATACGGCGAACCAATCTTCGCTATCAAGATCAAGTAACGAATATAAATACACATGGGACCACGGGGACAACAATTTCGTATGATCTAGAAACGTCATGACCATACAGCGCTACGCAACGTAACGTAACATTTAACAGACGCACAAGGAAATAATTTCAGTTGGAAAATACAAACACAAATTCTATCAAGTGATATGGGAATGTAAATATGTGCATTTTAACGATGAAACTCTAAAGTTCCTTTGTATATTTAATTTAAATGACTTATTTATTTACTGAATCTTTTATGAATATGTATATAAAGAAACAATTTTTTTAAAATAAACAAATGATAATGCAGTTTTAATATTAGAGATTAAGCAAATAGTTTAGCATCTTTATGTACGTTTTGTGTCGCTTCTATCAACTGAAATAGCCGTAAAACCTTTTAAACTTTCACAATAGAATCAGAAAAATACAGTACCTACAGCAAAATACATTACCGATATGAAATATGTTCATGTTTTGCTCGGCTCTATATATAAGAAATGAACTAGCACAAGAAAAGCATTCGTCCAAGTACTGCATACTTTTCGATAAAGTTTAACTTCTAAGCGATTTACTGTAGTCAAAGAAATATGTAAAACTACAAATACAACAAACTTCCAACAATATCAGATACTGCGCAAATATTTACTTTAATTTAATTCGTCAAGATATAATAAAATAAAACAACAAAAAATCTTATAGTGTGCTCTCAGAGCAAAATGAAAAGATGAAAAAAACCAACACCAGCATAAATCAGTTAAGAAAATCCATAACGTGGTCTTTGATGTTTCATCTTGTTGACAAGCCATGACCACTAATCCGACAGAAGTAGAATGTAAGTATTCTTTAGATGTACGTCCAAAGAGGAAGAAAACAAACGATCATTTCTCCCTTCAAAAAGAAACAAACCGAGTGGTGGCTACCCTTATAATAATGGGTACTACTGTTCATGATGTGATAATGCACACATACTACAACAGCAATAAGAGTTGTTATGAACGCATTCGAAGACGAAACGAAGAAGAGTGGTAACCGAGTTCTACACGAGGAAGTTCAAATGTACTGCTACGTATTATGAGGGGAGCATTGAGCTACAACTGAATTCTATACCCATATTTAGAAATGTTATTTACCTGAGACATAATTATTTTTTTGTAATCCTCCTACATCGAATTTAATCTAAGTTCCCAGAACATCATGGTAATTTAATTATAATCAGAAAAAAGGATGTCAAACTAATGACATTTTTGACAGGATCTAATCAACAGGTCATATAAGATTGTCAAAAAGAAATCGTGTCGACACACTTTGACCTTATAAATGAGTCTGTGTGTTTTCATACATTTGGTTGTACGGCCGATATTAATCAAGCTAGCATACAACCTCACGCACCATGTGCGGATGGCCTGACCCCCATTTGTACAAACGCTAGCTATGTATAAGCACTCGAACCTCACCCTTACTTGCTGATGAAATAAAACCTACCTTTCCCGATCTGAACCGGATGCTGACGTTTCGAAATATAGGATGAATGGAATCAGCACAAATAGTCACATTTAATAAATATATTACCTAATACGATTAGAGCTTCAAACTAAAATAATTCAAGTGGAATTGGTAAAGCTTTTATTTTCTAAAACGTATTGTTATAATTCCGGCAATGAACTTTTCGAAATTCTTTCCTCTTTCGTTACCACCGGGTTTTTCAAATTACTAGAGGATTTCACATTCATAACTGTGACCGTATGTGAGCTGGTAAATGCCTTAGAAACCGTAGAGGAAGAAGAAGAAGTGGAATAAGAAATAAACGTTGACGAGAACCGCAAAAGAAGAAGCCACGAATTCCCACAGAGCGCAAGCACATCAGTTCCACGAACATGCACAGTGCCCAGATATGAGATGATCGTTTCAGAGTAATTGGAGCGAATCAATCTGATATCTTTTTCTAGCAAATACGCTCGCACTATATACCTAGCCAAATATCATTACGAGAAAGGCCACGTGACGCTAGGACTCTCTGAGAATTATATCTTGGTTATATGTAATTTTCTACCAGCTTCACTTCGGGTGACAGGAGACGAATGCTGCCAAGAGATAACGAAATGCGAGCACTTCCACGTGCAGATAATCAAAAACAGCATTTCTCATACTGGGTGTACTTACTTTTCGATTTAAAACTTCCAGCAAATATGTCTCATGAATGGGGATTATCATTCTTACTATTAATAAGTGCTAAAATTGCATTTACTTTACACTTTTGGTACAAATAAATTATAAAAGAACAACTGCAAATTGAAGTGTAAACTAAAACAGTTTACACAGTACTCATACCAAAGAAGTTTTTACTTTTTTGAAATTAAGTTAAACGAAATTAATTACTGCTTTTTTTTCTTATACGTACTTGATATGGTAATTAAATTCTAAAGGACTAGCGAACAATATTATAAAACAAAGAAGTTTTAAAGTCACAACTTAACAAACATAAAGAAAATATCGAATATTTTTTTTTAAATGTTAAATTGTACGTAGGTATACGGATGTAAAATAAAACTTCTCATCAACAGTAATTACCAGAAAGTATCACATATCATTAATTACTATTACTTATATACGAGTATTTCAGAAACAAAACCTCTATGTCTCGAGTTTGCAATTACTGCATTTGCTTGTTTACATAATTTCCAGAGTAGAAATAATATCTTATTTAAGATAAATGTTATACACATTCCGTATAACTGTTTTATAAACTTCTAACTGACTTATATAACTACGCTTAGTAGCATCAGAGACTTGCTAAGGAATCCGCACAGCATTTAATCTAAACCAATATTTTTATTAAAATATAGCTACTTATCGCGATTATTTCAATTGCGTAAAAAGTCAAAAATAATTAAAATTTTGGATTTTTATCAGTATTTTCACGATAGAAAATAATTTTCATAGCGATCGAAGACATAATCTATTTTGCTTCAAACGATGTTTTTTTAGACTCTCTCAAATGTTTAAGCAATAAAAACTAAAAACTGGGTGCAGATATAAAACTCCCCGTTTCAGGGAATTATGAGTATGTGTTTGTTAATACGAAAATAAAATTTCAGCCAAATCGGTTGAGCCATGTGGGAGCTACAGCTCTGCATGTGCGTTGAGAGCGGAAAAGTGTCAAAGGGTATCCCTTGCACTGGGCATTCTTATACGTAGTAGGTATATGTTGTTTATATTCAATGGTTACAATAAAGTTATTATTATCATCTACTCTACGTCCAGCCATAATCATTTTTAATATATATGTAGTATGTCTATTCTTGAATGCGTATAAAAAAGTTTAGTGCAATGCACTGCAGATGTTTTATATAAATAGCATAATTCATAACAATTTGTTTTGATTATTTAATTTATTGAAATTATTTTTCTTTTGCCATTTTTAGCAGTTTAAATAAAAAGATCGCTATACAATTTTATATTTTGAGTAACAAATTCTTCATTTCCGTACAAATTAATATGCAATATCCATTACTTTTGGTTTTTTTTTTTTACAAAAAAAAAATATTTTCTAGCTTTTTGCTGTATGTGAAAGTTTTATTTGACTTTTTAGTTTTTGCTTTGACTTGATAATTAATCCACGGAACATTTTCAATATTCACCAGTAAGTATGAGGAATTTAAATGTTTTTGAATATTTTTATCTTTGTTACTATCCCAGTGGATTTGTTTGATTTGCCTGGGATGGAATATCAAATCTTGTAGCGTGGTTTGATCTGCAGCAATACCGGAAACTGTAATCTACGCTACAACTTCCGCCACTGATCGTCCACTGTTTCCCATTTTCTTTATTTCATTTTTTTTATGTTCTTAGCTATATCTTTGTATGTGATGGTTGTTTGTGGTGTGTCCAATTTTATGCAATAAGGCATGGTTTTGGAGTTTTATATCAGTCAGGGGGAAATGTTACACTATTCACCAAGTTGGAAGATAAAAACAATGATCAACTCTTCCGTATTTAATGAATGCGGTGAAACTCATAATTTAATTGAAATAAACACATCAGAGAATAAGATATTAGTAAAACCCCAAATATATTTATCTGATTTAATTTGATATTTAATTCCGGGCTCTCAAGAAACCTTCACATTTAAAAGAAGAACAAATTGATACATTAGTTTCGAATGATATTACTTTTCTTTAAGCCGCTATATCAACACAAGAATGTATGACGCAAAGATCTAAAGCTGAAGAAATATCGTAAATCTTGTTGGAGAAACCACAGAGAGATCGGTAAAGTAAACATCTAAAAGTCAAAACCGATCACTACCCTCCCCGGAGGCAAAGCTACCGTACAGGGTTTTAGTGTATCCCGTCGTTTCAAGTCACCAACGCGGTGTGCAGGACATCCGAGTGAAAAGCAGTTTATCCTCCGGAAGCTGGCGGGCACGTTGGGGTTACTTTGGCGCGCACGCGTGTGAACACTACCGGCTGCTACAGATATGAAGATGAATGGATGAATGATGCATGGCTGCCCTAAGATAAGATGATAGCAGCGTGGAGGTGTACCAACATGGAAGCTCTTTTTACGTAAGGAGGAGCATAGAAATTGGGCCAAGTATTGTGGAGAATGATGTGACGACGGCGTGTTGGCAAACCAATTATTATCATGTTGTTTGCAACTCAGACAGGCACTTCAAATTTTCAACCGCACGGTTAAGATTTACCGCCAATAACTTTTTGATTGCGGTAAAACTTCATTATTACAACAATTACTTGAAATTCAATTAACGAACATGGGAGCTTAGACAAGAAACGCTTTCAATATTCTTCGCAATTATCTTCACTTAACGGTAACACACATTTAAAATACAGTCAAGGATAAATAAATATATATATATATATATTTTTTTCAATGTTAAGTAAATATTTCGTGTAAAGTTGCATGTTGTTATCGTAATGCACGGTTTGGACTTATGTATATCCGGTTTTGAATTTAAATGAGCGCTGTGTACATTTGCAAGGAGCCCGTTTGCGTAAACATAACATGATTGCGATAAATGTGTTTGCGTTTTTTTTTTCTCGCTCAATGATGAATATCGCATGAAAAGAAAATACCATAAATATTCATATGCACTCGTATAGTATAGACAGCATAAAAATGGAGTCGTGCACAGCAACAGGTTTTTTAACTCACAAATATTCTGCAAAGAAATATTTTTTGAAATGTTTATACATATATTGGTTCCCATTCCCGTCGTTGTGCGAATCTAAAAGATGATAGTAATTTGAAAGGGTTTTGTAGCTTTTCTATAAAAGAACGTCGACTGCTTATCAGCGTACAGCCAGATGTGCCCATTTTTCTGCACGTTACGTTGTTATGTGGGTCGATTGGAATTTTAAAAGTAGAACAAGCCTGTGAAAAACTTCTCTCTATTAATAATCCATATCGGAAGACGTTGTGGAGGCTTACACCATGCGTAGTTTTGGCCCTTCATTCAACCAAAGTCATTTGTCATTCACGGAGAGAAGTATGGAGCGGTTTTAGTTTCATTAAATTTTATCAAAAACATTTTTTAAATAACATATAATCTATATTATTCAAAACACACATCAATAATTTGATTTAAGTTATCCAACAGTGTTGTTTAACGATTACTAGTACTCTTCTGTCAGAGTGTCGTTATGAAATGCTTATAATATAGATTGCCTTCTTTAGTGAAATTTGTCGAGTCAGTCTTGCAAGAGGTATGTCGTTTGCAGACCAAGAGCGGTATTTCAGACTCTGCACTCAACTGGCTCGATCGGTAGCTTGTTCACAGAGCTCGTTATTAGGGGAGTTCTACTGTATAATTACATTTCATTGTTGTAAAAAGGCGTGTAATGTATATTTAATAAAGCATCTCGGGATTGCTTACAACACATTGTTCATGTAGCATAAGTGAACATTTTAATTTCTACATAGAACATTGTTTCCAGCAACGAAAAATTACTTTTGTCTCACCTTACGAAAATATAAATGCATATTTTATTTCATTGACTGCAGACACATAATACTTATTTTGAAATAGCTCACTGTAAAAGGAAATAAAATGATTGTATATTCGCATAATAAATATAAACAAATATTTAATTAACTAGATGTACTATGATTGAAACAATGAATAAAAAAGATTTAAAAATAATTCTATAATACATAGCAAATATGTATCTATGAAAATTAAATTCAACTCAATTGAAATATTCTACTATAATGTTTGTCAAAAGAAGTGATTTGAATTTAAAAACAAAACAAAACAATTTCAGTGTTTTGCAATTGAATTATTATTACAATTAATTTCGAACATTTAATTATATTTTGAATTAATGACGTATAAAATATATTTCAGCAAATTGAACGATTTTATGTCATTGTCATATATCTCAATCATAGCCAAATTGTATGTCATGTTCTTCGAAACAAACACATAGATCTGCTAAAGTTTAATCTCAGTCCAATAAATAATAAAGTAGGGTGTAGCCGCATAAATTGAACACTGAACGGGTTAAAAGATCTCTACCTAGTGAAACAGTAGTCCTGATAAAGTAGTTGTGATGCAACGGACGTCGATTCGACGTTTCCAATAGCCGCAGGCGTTCTTTTCATGCTCTCCGTCCTTGTCAAATCGAATAAGATAGACGCGTGGTTGCTGCCGTAGTAGCTTGGCTATTACAAGACAGATCTGCCCCAAAGGGTCGAGAAATTTGCGCGCTCAAGTTTTCGAACATAGCCGCGAAGATAGATTTTCCGTTTTCAGAAGTTTGTTTCTACATTTTCTATCTATAGAATCCTCTTAACCGTACACTCTATTCATTCGTTTGGTCGATAAGTGCTGAGCTGTGTACATGTATCTTCCATTAGCTTTCCAAATTAATGTGGATTTGGTGCAAAGTAAATGAACTTGTCATAAAATTATCACTTTTGAATGAATAGTGTAATATTAACGTATACATATTTTACATATCTAATGCATTGTATGTATGTTTGGAAAAGAACTGAGAAGCCTTATGTTACAACACTTTTCTTTGTGTACCTTATATTGCAATTTCAATTGTCAGTGTCTGAAAGTTTCCTCGAAGAGCCATTACACGTACTATACGAAGTAATTTCATATTGCTCTTGTTTGCATGTGCGAGTATTAGTTTTTGTGACGTGACAGTGACTGGTGCATCTGTGTATACGCCATGTGGCGTGTTAGCAACCCTGCAGTGCAGCGAGACAAACGACTACTGCCACCAGGCTCACCTTCACTGATCCATATTGCCGTTGGCTTCTTCATCCCTCGCCGGTTCCTAGGGCGTTCAGAATGTGCCTCTAATATCGACTTTTGTTGTATGTACACCTCATATGTTGACCCGAAAAAATAACAATATTGTAAACCTTACTTTTCCATATTCCATTTCCATATAAATAACATGTTCTTTTTTTGTTGTTGTTGCTTTGTTTTCTGTTTTAGTAAGTAGGTTTGCTCCATGACGCATCTCTCACGTCATGAGTTTTATTTTTCTTTGAGTCGTGCAGATCGGAAAAGTTATGTTTAATGTTGTCTGTTCCCTGGAGTTTGCTCTGATGTGCTGTGGATGCATACGTCAACGAGGAAAACGTTTGAAAAGTTAATGTGGTACGGCTGTCTTCATATCATTGTTTCTCGTTTTGTAGACGAAAATAAAAAATACTAAGTTATCCAATGATATTGGATATTTTAAAAATATAATATATTTTTTAAATATCTTCTTAGTCAAGCGTCAAACACAAATGAATTTGTGAGCTCTATTCTATGTCCTCAACACGCACGTTGAAATTATTTTATGAGATTGCTTTTAGGAAATGAATTAGGACTATATTTTTTTAAGAGTGCAAAATTCCTATGCAATAATTTCATTTCTGAAAGAAGCTCGTATTAAAATTTTCTATTTGAAATTCTTCATATCATTCCCGCTGAAGAAGGTGATATAGCTAAAGACGAAGAAATCGAAATGAAAATCAATTTGCCTGTGAGAATTGAGGCACGCGGCACATTCTCGTGTTATACTAGTTTAATATACGAAGCATGTAAATTCGTTTCCCTTCGTTGGGGAATGGGCGTGCGGGCAAGGAAGCAAAACCGCGCAAGTGTGTATACGACGTACCTGTGGAAGACGAGATGGCAATGCCACGCGCGTTGCCGGTTGTTGCTGGGGCCGGTGTCGTTGGAGCCTCCGGTCCCTCTTGCGGCTCTGCGGAACAGGCAATCGATACCCCGGAGCGCGGGACAATATGCCAGCTTCAATTCACGCCCTCTTCTCTACGCATACATCGACGCACATTCTGTGAGAAGCTGCGTCTGGTTTCGTCTGGCCATTTCACACGCAGCAGATTCCTATTCGCAGGCCATAGGATTGTGGATATGTATGTGTGTGACAGTGTGTGCCACTCTTGTTCACCACTGTCATTTCATCCACTGACACACTAACATATTCTCCCTGCTTTGCTTCTGCTTTTCCTATTGTCATCTAAATCGATATGCTACTTTGTTATAGATTAAGCAAAACCACCTTTCTCTAGTTCTAGAATGATTCAGCGCGACCGCTTTCGTAAAAGATTTTTTAATCATCTTAGTGGTATTGAACATTTTCGGTATCGCATCTATTGTAGAGGATAACGCATCTAGATAAAACTTAAACGTAAATAATACATATTTGAATATTTTCCCAGTAATGAGTTTCATGCTGCATTTATTCATAATTGTGGACTGTTGATGGTTTAAGTTGTTCATAAAATATATCTTCTTTGTTTCAGGTAAAACTAACCGTCTAATGAAGTGTACTATGTGAGTATAGCTATTTCGTTATATATTTATAACTTGGCGTTAAATGAATGTAATAATTGCTTTAAAAATGCAACAAACATTTATTTTATTTTACAAATAATTTAATTTCATGCTGCTGGGATAAATTATGTCTAGATTTCTGCTTTGAAATTTTATTTGCAATTAAATTTTATAAACTTGTTGAGCGACCAAAGAAATTGTGGATGTGAAATGAATTTGTTACAAACAGCTAGAAATTGTATTTTCAATTGCAGAAATGTTATTTACATGCATTTGTCTGATTTAATTTGCATTTAGAAACAAAACCAATAAAATAAAACAGCTGAGTGCTTTTCAAATTATTAAATATAATTGTGATAGCAATCATGCCATATAACTTTACAGTTTAAACTAATATTTGATACTTATAATATTATTTATTTGAGCATAGATACTCATAAATATTTCAATAATAAGACTGCGAGGCAGACAATCCCAAAGAGCAAATATTCGATATTGTTTCAAGAATCAGCTATATAAATAAACAAAATTTGATTAAGACGATTTATTATGTTTGAAATAGAGTTTATGAATCAAGAAGTCTCTCTCATATTTCTTGTTTTTCTTCATTGAGAATCCTTGTGTCAATACTACCGGATACACCTATATTTTTAGACTTCCGAGCAAGTATACGTGCTCAACATATTTCCTTTTTTGCCACTTTTGTTGAATCGTCGATCGCTTTTTTGGGCTCTTCCCAAAGAGCTTCTGTTTCGTGTATATGCTTTCCTTTTTCCATCATGAATGTTTCAATTTCTCTGCAGCGACATATCTACTGCCATCCGCGCTCAAGTTATGGATTCAGCTACCGGCTTCCAGTATTGCAACATTTCATTATCACATGTTTCACACATTCTTTCTTATAGTAAAATATTATATACTTGTCTGTCACTCAAGTTCGTTTCTTGATCTGTACGAGGAGCGACTTCTTGTATATTTCTAATAAATGCCATACGTGGACTAGAGATATATGAAAGTCTTTGAAATAAAATTATCACATACGTTTACTATAATAATTCTTGCATATATGTTTCGTTTCTGGAACTTTTAGGTATTCGATATTGTAAAATATTTAAAATTGTTTTTGTGTGGTTGAAATGTGATGCGCTTTTGTTACAATTGTATAAATTATTAATTTCCTTGTTCTTTCATGTATCTTGAATGCATCATACAAGAGAATTTTATATTAGCTTGTATGAAACTTTATAAATCACATTCGTAAAAAATGCGCTGTTTTTGCAATTAAACTGTGCACCACTTTTCCCATCAAATAATAATGAGTATCTTGGTGTAACAGTGTTACCAGAGATATCTAAAAACTGTGTAATAAGTGGGTGATTTCTGTCAGTTGCAATGCTGGAGCATCGTTTATCAAATGTTTCTAAGTCGTCGCTGTGTATATGTGCAGTTTGTGTGACATCATCCGCTTCCTGTATGCGGCGATGAGAAATGCTTTGCGTCCGATTATATGACAATCGAGAAATTGCCGCCAGAGTGTGCATTTTTCGTGGTTGCTGGAGGACACGCGCCATGAATAAGCGACTTTGGACGGGTGATGTATTGCGCCCGGTGACTATCCCAGCGTATGCAATGACTGAACGGACAGCTTCATCCTTCATCGTACAAGCACACTGCTGCGTGTGATGGAACTTGTTGACTACATACACGAACGGACGCAGCTTCTTACTCTTTTTGCGGCTGCCGCATCTTCGCCGTACTCTACGTTCTTATAAACCAGCCATCCTTCTATTCATTCATCCTCAATTAGATCATACTCCGTACATCGATCGATTACTTTTCATAGCCATCGTTTTTGCTTTCCAATTCTTTATTGTTCAGCAATAATACTATGACTCTTTAGAATTCTCACACAAAAGTTTTTCCAACACTACCAAGTAGTTTTTGTTAATAACAACGAAATTCTTAGGCATTCAATATTATTAGCCTGCTGTGATTTAGTTATTTAAATCCTTTTTTCTTACTTAAACCTATTGGGTGTTTAAACGTAGGGGATTTAGCACGAGCATAATTGCACGCAAATGGAATACTAATTTCGTAATGGTAGGTTCAGTTACACGCGCGCGGGGTATTTTGTCGTCCATTCCCCGGCCAATGCGGTGATCGAGTCCACGTCCTGGAAACGCAATCTCCTAATTATGAGATGACACTTTGGCTAGTCCGGTCTGTCAAAGCATCGAGACATGCACTTACCCTTGTTCAGGGTCTCGTCCTTGTCTCCTCGCGTGCGAGCATTTGATAAATGTGTGCGTCCCCGTTTTCCCAGACAGTAGTAGTAGTAGTAGTAGTAGTAGTAGCATATTGCACTAATGAGATACATCCACCACAATCAAGGATTTCCAGTATATGCACCGGCAACATCTGTTTCAGCGGTGGCGATGCATTCATATATCAAGCAGCACTTGTTCACGTAAGGTGACAAAATTAATTACCAGGGACTTGTAATCAAATTATTACATTTGGTTATTACAAAATCATAATTAATTCAATAATAAACAAGAACAGCTTAATCAGTGAAAGTCAACCTTTTTTAATTAAACTTCTGACGATAAAGTTTGACATCATTTATATATTAGGTTTAATTAGTTAAGAAAAAGTTCTAGATACTTTTTTCTGGCAAAATAAGAAATGCGATTGGCAAAAAGAAAAACTATAGGCGGGAAATGTCCCGGAAGAGAAACTATTAAAAGCACCGATCTCTATCACGCTCGGAAGAGATGATAATCGAAGGTCGCCGGGGACACATAAAAATGGCGGGCGGAACGTGAACGAAAGAAGCGAGAGTTCCTTCGTGCGAACCAACAACGTTAATTCAATTGTTTTTATCTATCCTTTCGTTTGTGTTCATTGGTATACCTACGGTTCGGTTTGTTCTGTTTGTCCGAAAACCCACAAACAAAAAAACATCTTGACCCTGTACGTGTACCGTAATCTTTCCCAACCGGAAACATGTCCACCGCGGAACAATGTTAATTAAACTCTGACTGGTAGGTGTACGAAAACCAGGAAAAGGAAAAAAATATACAGAAGACAATTTATAATACAAACACAGGCCGTTAATTGAAAATACAAAACTCGTAATTGTCATTTTGTTTTATATTCCAATTTTTAATTGTTTACTTTAATAATTAAAGTTACACCTACCATATCATTCATATCTTTAAACATAATATTTTTTCAGTATAAAGTGTAACAAAATTTAAGACAATCTGTAAGTTGCATTGATTTAATAAACACATCCATTTTATTATCGATATTTAATACAAGAATGAGTTGTATGAAATAGAAATTAGAATGAAAAAATGAATCATTTGTTTATTTTTTTGTTGTGAATTCCTAATATCGTAGCAGAAGAGAATTTCCATTGTTTCAACTTAAAACAGAAAAAATAGTCAAATGTCCCACATGTGACCAATACATCAGCCCAGTATCACAAATCCGTTAAACTGAAATGTCCCTTGTCAAGCATGACGGCTCGAACGTGGATCTTACCGCAGAATTGAACGAGCTCTACTTTTTTCTCTTTCTTACTTTTTCATCATTTCTAGCTAGTAACCTTTTTTGTTTCCGATACCCAGATGTTTAGTGACAAATTTTTGCAATAACAAGTATTTTCATTGTTATGATATAGAAACTGGGAAAACAGTAAGAAATGTTTGTGCCGACAAAATTTGCTATCAGAAATATTAATATTGCAAATTAATAATGAAGAAAACAATTTTATTTATCAATTCGATAAAAAAAAAAAATACGCAAACAATTTTGCTAAGGAAGCTCACAATCTTCTTCGTTGGAACAATAAAAAGTATAAAGATGAGAAATATGAAACTTTGTTCGCAGTGGAATGGTACGACTGCCTTAGATGTAAAACAAAAAGGAAGGAACGAATATAACGAAAGAATGAAACGAGGAGAAACAAGCAAAAAACGAAGGGAAAAAATGAAAAGAAACGCGTTGTCCCTCGCCGGATCGAGATTTATTAATCGGCTGCAGCCGGATTCAAACTGCTCCACATCACTTGCAGATAAATGCCGTTGTTTTTCCCTAGGACACGGTTCCATGATGCGGTGGACGTACTTCGGTGATTTAGTGCAACAAAACAATGGTCGTAGAAGAAACAGCTGTGTTAGAGACTGGCCTACTTAGAGGTGGTAATCTTTTATATGTCACATGCCTTATTTACACACACCGGCGGCCTTAATCGATTAACCAAATCATAAACAGACCACACCAAAAGCCTTAGAATGAGCACGGTTTCACAACCAACAATTTAAAAAATATATGGATTATGAATAATATAAAGTAATACAAACAAAAAAGCTTCATTCATGAATTACTAATATTTAATTGAACTTTATTTACATTTATAAATAATAAACATTGAAGATAAAGCTTTAAAAAATATTGAAAGAGATTCGTAATATTATGTGTATGTGTGTGTGTGTGTGTGTGTGTGTGTGTATAATTGAACAATGCTACTCTTTTGTATGGATTGTTGGAGAAATTCATTCGACAAATGTAAATATGGAATGAATTCTATGAAATGTGATGCAACGAAGTGGAAAGCCGTTGATAGTAGTAAAACAGTTGTTTACGGCAAAAGAAGAGACAGTTTATGTACAACAAACATCGGTGTAGTATATGACACATTTATACAGCTCCATCAAAAATTGAAACAATTTTATTTGTTCTACCAATCATTTTTATATATTCCTCGCACAATAAACTGCAAAGAATATTATTTATAACGTTTGATATTATCGTTTATTTTTACTCTCAAATCATGTCACTATTAGTTCAAATAATTTTTGGTACGAAGACTATTTTTATTACGTTATAGGCGCGTTGTATTTATTCTGGGTATGTCGGACCTGTCGGTTCCACGTGCCGCAAAAGATAAATGTTGAGATAGAAAATTAATAACGAATCGTGTCAAACGGATTTTCATTAGTTCAAAGTTTATGCCCACTGAAACTTGTTCACCGTACTCGCGGCCTGTCAAAAGTTTTCCCGCCTGTTTGCTTCGATCCAATTAAAAAATTACATTGCAGACGAATGACGTATTCCATCCATCCTCCCAAACGAAAACTGAATCAAACTTATTCTCCAAAAATATTCAAGTTATCAATTCGCGGCAGGGTTCATAAATATGTATGAAAGATTGTAATAAATTCCTATTTCTAATTGGCTTATTAACATAAAAGGCATCTTTTTTCGAAGTATTCTTCACCTTTATATTCATATTAAAATATTCACTGACAAAAATGTATAATAGATATTTTATAATTTTTGATAAATTGAAAGTAAATATTTAGTAGCTATGAATGTTTGAAATTGTTAGTAATAAAAAAATTATTTTAATGTAAAATATAATAGCTCTTACTATCTTAATAATATTAAATATATATCAATGCTTATGTATATTTATACATGCTTGTTGAAAATTACAAATTCTAACTGCGAAAATATTTTTATATGATTTTTTTTGTTGCAAATTTCAACTGAATATACTCCAATCGTTGATTGCAAAATTTCCAATTTCACGGTAACATAAAAAATCATCACAATCGCAAATAATCACAAAATAACGATTTTCTTATATTTGCATTTATAATTCAGTCACATTTTTATATTTCGGATATGAAATATGGAAATGTTTGATTAATGACAGATATACCATTACAGTCAAGGGCGAGCTAATTTATTTATTGAATTTATTTTACCATTTTATCTATTTTGCCTTACGTTAAACAGGAACTTTTTGAGTATCAAATATTCTGGGTTTTTTTAAATTCGGACAGGTTTGATATCACGTGATCGTCACTGTATGTGAGAGAAAACAAAATCACACAGCAGTGTAAAAAAAGTGATGATGAGAAAGAGGGACGAAATGACAATTGGAATTGATTGAAATTCTGCGTACATACAAAATATCGCATATACATACATACACATTTGAATAAACAGTACTATTGTGTGTGCTTCGGTATATTTCTACGTGATGCTGTCACGCTAAGACCATGACATAATTTTGACAGCGAATGCGCGAATGAATTTAAATCAGGGTTGTAATAAGTAAACAATATATATATATATATATATATATATATATATATATATATAAAAAATTGTAATGCGTCTCTGTAAAGCTAGAATCGGTAGGTATGAAGGTTAAATAGCGAGTACCCCAAGTGTAAAGCGGGCCTATTCATTGCGCGTTATTGTATTGTGACTGCTGTCACTCTAGGGTCCTGGTTCGCACCTCGACACCTAACACCGGCCACTTATATACACTCAATGCGGGTTTATGTATTACCAAAGCGTCAAAACATCTAGACATTTCCGCTTCCAGAAACAAATATGTGGAGAAATTAATAACGATCTAAATTTCATAACAAAAGATATAAATTTTATTTAAAAGTATAATTGAAAAGACCAATAAAATAAAAACAGCTCCAAAAAAAGCGTAAACAATTCACGTGAAATTTGTTACACACATCTCTTTTTTTGTCGGAAAGTGTGAACCTGTCAGATCGTATTAAATTTTTATTCAGTGTGTACAGCCGGAAAGGATAGGTTATTTTAGTGTTTCCAAACGTGAATCCATAATCCTTTTCAGTCGCATCAAGCCATGTCGTTACCTAGTCCGTTGGAAATTTTAATATTGCCACGATGAAAGAGAAACATTTTTATTATATAGTATACATGAGTACATATATGGGAATAAGCATCATGCTATGTATGCAAAGTGTACTCTGCTTTAAAAGCGTATTCCATAGTGATGATGCCACTTTGAGTAATATTGAAAAATGGTTGAATTATTTCTAAAACATACCAATAAAAACACGCTTTTGTCCTTAAGTCATTTATCACTGAAATAGTACAGCTTGCACTATTTACGTCATGACTTTGGAATATAGTTTTAAGAAAAAAACAGCCTGTATATATTTCAGTGTTTATCTGTACTGATCTATATATGCATACCTATAAAGCATAACAGGTAGCGATGTATTTTTGTATAGTTGAAGTTTATAAAAGTAATGTTTAAGATTCTATCGGGACATAGAACATATTAAATGAAACAGTTGATGGTGAGATATGAAACATTTAATATTGTTTATTATCCTTTGTATCCTAAAGCGTTCAATCCAATGCAATACAGAATAAAATTGCAAAGAAACAATTTTGCCGCGCTGTATCAGGCAAATTAGTAGCCATAGACGATTAATATGCATATTGTTTTATATCAGTCGAGTGGGTTGAATAGATATTAAGAAATATACGGGCAAGCAGCATCCACCCACCATTTGTGTGTTGGTTCGTTGTCACACCCACTACAAAGAGATACGGTGCAGTTTAAGTGCGAATCGAGCAAAACAACCGCTTTAACATTTGCGCTCGCTAATAATTGTTTAGCTGGGTAAATGCAGTCACGAACTGCTGTTATTCAACACGGCGGACACAGCCGTACCGCCCCAGCAAATAGAATTCACCACCGTACAATTTTATGTGTTTCCATTACACACGATGTTTGCCCATATATTTATGTTTGCACCGCGAGCAATGCAGTTTTGACAATAAATCATCAAAATGATTATTGCTGTTGAATTCTAAAATTCTAAAACCTATTTGCATGACAACAAACTAGATAATTTCCTCAAAACAATTTGTTTTATGCAATAATTCAATCGAACTCGCTTTCAAAATTTATAAATAATAAACGATAATACCACATACATGTACATAATAATACTTTAGATGTTCTTTTACTGGTTTATTTCTTTTGTAATAATAGTCGAAATTGCTAAAATTTGCTAATAATTTGTGATTTGAAAAATTGTATGAAGATTTTCGATATTTTGTTCATCTTACAGCGTAGATATTACGAGATTAGTATAAACCGTATGACAAGAATAGTGACAGCAAAAGTGGATAAAGAAAAAGGAAGAAATTGCGAATATAATATGTAAAGGCCCACGCACAAGTATGTACACCTACTAAACAAGGATAACACTGGGTATTGTTTGAAACCGCATTGTGTGAAACGCCTCGAGCTGTACATGCATTGCTAATCTTCTTCTTTCCTTTGCGTTTAAAATACTTCGTATCGCAATTTTTTTACTTATTATCTCGGTCTTGTCGTCTCGTCTTCTTGGTATTTTATTTCTACGTGGTATTTATATTGATGTCAACTTTATTTTCCAGGAATTTATTCACTTATTCATTACTTTTTCAATAAGGTGAAAAAACTCTACTTTAAACTTGCAAATTACACTCAATAATGTTTATTTTCATTTATTTCAAACTGGGAGTAAGTTTTATTAGATATTTGGGGTTCTAATTAATGGTAATGCATTTTTATTTAAATGGCAGCAGATTCATATTTCACGCGCTATGAAAACGAAAACGCATCAAGCGATGTGTAATACATATATCGGCGAAATGTTCGTTGGTTGTTTTTTATTTGTTTTCTTTTCCTAAAAATACTGTATGGTGGTGTTCGTCTGAAAGCAGAGCTGACAGAGTAAATGGAGAGGAAAATTATCAAGCGAACTTAACGTTTTGTGCACTTTGAATCTCAAGACGAAAAGAATTCTATCCAGTAGATCCAACGGCGCAGAATGGAATTTTAATCAGAAGAGGCCCACCCAATAACCGTAATTTCATTACGTAAATTTCTATAAACTGAATTAACGCCTAAAGAATATCGAAAAAGATTTGGCAAAGAATTCTCCTGCGCAGATAAAGGAAAGTTTTACTTGTTCGATGTAAATCTAATAAAATACTTTTCCTGATTGAATAATGTAAAGCATGGGCGGTGTATAAAGGTGATTGGTTGATTTGAGCTATATATTTTATATCTACGTTGTCTTATTTACGGTTTGCTATAAAAGTTAGGCTTACGTGCGCGATATAGACTCTTTTCGAAACCAATTTTCGTTAACTTTTGCAATGGTTTTTTGATCGAATTCTCTCGTTTACAGACCTATAATTAGTGTTTATTGACAGAATTATTGCGACTCAATCACTTTAATTTAAATTAATATTAAAAAAAAAATACATAATTTTACTAAACATTATATCAACTGTATCAACTTTATAAAAATAATGCTTATAGTAAGACATGGCGAACTTCAGTATCAATGCTTTGCTTATTATATTTTAACGACGTTAACTTTTTATTTCTCAATCCGAGATATTTACAGACATACGAAGATACGATCGAATGGTTTAGCTCTTCGGTACTATGCACGGCGAGCTGAAAATTGGCTTTTGTAAGAAATTGATTAATATTTAAATATTTGTTATTATTTATTGTTAGTTTGAATTTTTGTTAGGTATAGTTTAACTTTTGTTTGTGTTTTGAAAATTATACGGCTTTTTTTTGTTAGAATCGCTACGCGCTTTTGTGCGAGTGCAATAATTACTCGACAATTAACGCAACTGAGCTCGAGTGCATATGTTTTTGTAACATGTTTTCACAAGAGGAAATTTGTGAAATGTTATGAAAATACACCAAAGAGTTAAGTTGGAATCGATTTGAAAATAAAAATACAACGGGATACAAGAAATTATTTAACTGTGTTACACATCGATCAAATGTAATTTTGAAAATCCGACATATGTCCATTTGCTTCGATGTTATTAATTACTTCTTCGATGCCACCACGCCACGGTGCGGCAGTGATCAGTGATAGTACCCAATGACCTTCCGTTCAATTTATCAAAATTAAAATAAATTACCGGTCAGATATCGGGCGACAGCGTCGCCGAAATTGACCTACAAACGCGTCAACACGACTGCAAGCATCATCTGTATTGATTAAAATGCACTGTGCAAAGTCGACGGAGCGTAAAATAAGACAAAACTTCTCAACGGCCATAACTCACCAACCCCGGCTGCTGCTGTTACTTCGTTTATGACAAATGGCACACTGACAGACCTGGATTTACACAAAAATTGACCTCTGATTCTCTCACTGTAATTCCAATACTTTTCCTTTTATCTCTAGATCATTCATCACAATCACCCAAAGCTCTCTCATATAAAGACAATCAATTTTTGATCATTAACATCAATTTATTGCTTTTTTGCGCTAATTACAGATTAAAGGTTTTACCAAACCTTTAGAAAATCAGGCGGAAGATTGATGAAGTTTCAAATGATCATTATCTTCATTTTACACGACTAATTTCGAATATTTACATAAACTTGAAGGTAGATAAAATATATGGTACGATTTTGTTGCTTTACATAATAAAACAATTCAAATAGGTCCAGTAATTTGATATTTACTAAACTAATATCCAAAATCTTGGCTGCTTTATTTTATATTCTAAGAAGGCTATATTCATCTTTTTTATTTGAACAATTGCAACCATGTGTGAATAATGTAAAGCTTTTCAAAGGTGTGTCGGCTCACACACTATTATAAAATTTACTTTTAACTTCATTACATGATTTAAGATCCATGACGATACGAGAGAAAAATAATATCAAAGTAAATTGCGACAAAAACTTAATGTATGGCCGGATATGTGTTTTAAAGCTGTCATACTACACGCAATATTTAGTGATGGTTACTTACCACGCTGACAATTGTCTTTCGTTAATAATAAGCGTTAATTTAAAGAAAGAATACTTAAAGAAAGAATACTCTACGCTTTGTATGGCACACACATTTAGTAACAGGTAGATTCTCTTGTCATTTATTGTTGTAAATGTGCGACAGAAAGCTTTTACTAAGTGTTTATGTTACTCTTATATATTATTATTTTATTTTGACTGCATTCCTGAAAAAACCTTTTTTATTTTTATTTTAGTTTATCCTACTAGTGTTCAGACCATTGTAAGTTTTATTCAAACAAATATAGTTGAATTTTAATATGCAAGGTGTGATGAGTGCGTAAGAATTTAGTTTGAAGTAGTTTTTTTGGGAATCTGTCTAAATATTATAAAACAATAGTTGTCCTAGTACTGTATATATATATATATATATATATATATATATATATATATATATATATATATATATATATATATATATACATATATATATATATATATATATATATATACATATATATATATATATATATATATATATATATATATATATATATATATATATATAATATATATATTGTATAAATAGCTTTTCTCAAATATGTATATTTTGTGTAACTAATTTGTAAATTTATATTGTTCTATATTGATTATAAATAATTGGTTTACGAGTATTTTTAATTGGAGTGAAAAATCATGAGATTTAAATAATCATCCTGTGAAACTGATTATAATGCTTTTACAGGAACTGAATAATATATTAATGTAAAATGTATTATCATAGTCGGATTTATCCGATGAAAAGTGTAAATAAATACGTAGTACTTTGTTATTAATTAATTATAGTGTATGTAAACATTTCAATCAACTTTTAATTAATGTATCTGTAATTAGTTAATACTAAAATACTGATAATAATTCCAGCTATAATGTATGAGTGTCGATGAAAATAGTTAAATATAATTATAAATATATAGTCTAGAATTAAATTTCTAAACGGTCTAAATTAATATTAAATGTTTAACGAGCCATCCTTGATAACGTAATTATGTAACATATTCCTTAGAATACTCAGGTATCTGTCAGTTTGGCACAAGTCAGTGCATCCGTTTGGTGCTTCTTCGGCGTTTCACTGCCTATTCTGCCGCATCATCAAAACCTTTGCAGATGTATGGACTCTTAATTAAATGGCCGCTGAAGCGATGTCATTATTAATAATGACGCACAGGGGCTTGTCTTATGGTGGTCTCTTTGGATATATGTGTTTGGGATCTTACTAATATCAACGCATCTCGTAATTTAAATAGAAATTGGTCTGTAAGATTTTCTTCTTCTATTTGTATAAATTATTTTTGCGAAATTGGTAGCCAATAAATAAAATTGGCCATAATATGACCAGAGAACAGTGTCATCCCTCAAAATGAATTTTTAATCTTTAATTATATTCTAAAATATACCAGCTTATGTAGTATACTGCGATAAATGTTTATTTTTAGACTCAGTCTCCTTTGAAAAAAAAAACATATAGTAGGTAAAACAAATATTTGAATATATTGTTATGGCTTATATGAAATATCAAAAGCTCATGTACATTTAGGCCAATAGCGTCAAAGGACACTATCATTAAATTGGAAAACCGTACGAAGTGATTTATGGACGACCATATTGATTGACGTTTCGTCGTTAATAATAAACGAACGTTCGAAACTGGAACAGCAAAAGTTTTACGTTAATTTTGAGTCCCTAATTAAGGCGAACAAACATCACTGACAAAGTTTTAAGGTAACATGGCACACTTGAAAACATGATAAATTAATGGGAATCAAGTAGCAAAGGTATAGATACACAACGCACCTTTCGGTGACTTTTTTCATTTCTTAGTACGTGCAACTCAGATATTTGTCCAGGATTTCAGCTGCGATTGGACCAGCCATCTTGTAAACGAGAAAGAGATTTTCTCGGCGAAAAAGTCGCGTTTTACATTTTAATTATTCGGTTCGTCGTGTTGGTATTTTAATATTTCAAAAGCAATTACAATCGTTTCGTAAATTGTACTTAAAATTCAGTACGCAATTTTAGGAAAATTATATCTACGTGCTGTAAATATTTAAAACGAGTTTTCCTTCTATGCGCTTCCAACCCTACATACAGTTGTGGACTTTGTAAATTAATGTCTGCATTTAATTACATGTGGGCTGCCTGATAACATAAGATTGCATACATTTGTTACACATCTAATCTACAATCATAATTCTGCAACATTTCAATTTGTTATTCCTAAGCCGTTGTGTTCAACATATTATCGTGTTCAAGATCCGATGTTTGTGCATATTTTAATTACTTCAGGATAACAATAATAGATTTAATTCAATTTATATTAACTGAACACATGTAATCGTTTTTCAAATCAATTATGTCATTTTTAATATCAATCCAAATTCCCTGCTTAAAGTTTGACAGAGATTTTCCGATTTGTAAATATAATTGAGAAATATGTTCTCGACGAGCAACACAACGTAATAATAACCTACTTGATCCAATATTTGTAAAATTAAGCTTTTCATTCCGTGGACCGATCAATAGATTAAATTTCCGGTCAAGTGTTTTTCGATATTTACTGTACGTCCACAATCAATATTGTTTGGGGACAATTGTATGTTTGTTTTGAGTAGAAACGAAAGAAAAGAAAATTGATGAAGTTATTCATCTCAAAATAAAATGAAACGATTTCATTCTATTGGAAACTCAAGTTCTCTTTTGTACATAACAGGTCTGAATCTTTTATTTTTAACAAACTGATATGTATTTACCTTTGAATTAGAAAATTACACATGATGCTGCTAAGTGGAGCAGTGAGGGGGGAGAGGCAAGTGGAGCACGAAAAGGAACGCATTGTAAAATATCGTAAATGTACTTTATGTCAATAAAGAATTAGAAAAAGCACAAAATACATGTGTATGTTGCACAATGCACATCATAAACATTTTAGAAAATTAAATAATATTTAAGTGACTCTAAAATTGAATAAAAATTTTGTATGGTTTTGAATTGAGTAACCATTGTTGGAGTAAAACTAAAGTTTTATTTAATGGTGGAAATACGCTGATTTTCTTTGTTAGAAGATATTATAAAATCGGTCTAAGTGATAAGTTTGATAAAACTTTTTAAGATAAAATATATTTGCATTCGATTGCCCGAAGCTACTACAACTTTAAAATATTTCAATATTGCATTGATGGGAGTATCATGAATAGCGTATATAATGGCTAGTCATGATCTTCTTATTTATGCTATACATTTACTGAAAATGAATATGGTGCATACGCTTATTCTTTATACCATGAGGAATATCGAAAACAAATGATAAATACATATGATTGTCATGATTAGTATATGGTATAGCATATAAAATGGCCGTATTACAATACCAAGTAAATAAGGTCATTAAGTAATCGATACATCTAATTATTTTGTGTCAGTACTTGGCATGTTTCATATTCAACATGACGTTAAAAATGGCTATTACTTTTGTAATATGTAGTTTGTCTTTGTGACATGTAGGTTACATAGTTTCATGAGTTTGAGAAATGATCTAAATTCATTGTTAATGAACTTGTTGAACATTAACGTTAAATTCTATATGTACTGTAGGTATATCTATTTATAGCACGAACAATTACTTTGAAACATTGGCCAACATCTAACTTGATTTGGCAAGCTTAAATTTTCAATATCTAACTGTTAAAAATCATGTAGTAAGAGAGTAAACGGTTGAAAACAATGGTACATTAGTAGCGCCCGAGTTTTAGTTTAGTAACACATTTGGCCGCGGCGTTGATGAGGGATCGTATCGACTACGGTCGCGAACTTTCCAGATAAATTCGCATTACGACTACGAAGAGAGAGTTCGCTCTTTATCTCCTCGTGTGGAAACTACCAGCTGCGGTGATTATCGTCGTCGGGAGAAAAAAAAAGGTTCTCCCAGACTACAGCTTTGCGTTCATTCCACCGCTAAAAGTTTAATTGTTTTAACATGCTAAATGAATCGGATTTACCGTGCTCCCTACAGTTCCGTTTGTTCGATCGTTTCAGTGCGTAGACTCGCTCGGATTTCCTACATGACGCCCGATGTCCTGAGGATTCGTAAATAAAGGTTGTTTGAACTATGACTGGACGTTATTAATTTACTTCGCTGGCTAAGCGTTCAATTTTCCTTTAGTGGCTGTTGTACACAATGTTGGATTTCATTTTACTTCCAATCATTTTTTACCTTGTTATATACAACCAAGATAGCCATTGGCGATATTACAATTACATTTCTGGGAAATGGCAAATTGTAATTGTTATTTATGTTTTAATGCTTATACAATATTAAAAACTGTCTCTAATAAAAATGTGTAGTTTGTCGATGAAAAAGCCATAAATGATAATACAAAAACCGTGTTATTATCAACATAAGGCGATTTTATGATGCACGGTTTCGGTTTTATACGCAATCGCTTCTTCCTGTATATGTATATACCTATTTCAAAATATACACCTAACTAGAAACGTTTAATATCAACGCTATACGGCTTCCACTTTTTATAGCTATTTTTAATGCTTGGAGCATATTTTTACATAAAGAACAGTAATTTAATTCAAGTACGTGCTTACTAACAAGGAATGTAGGTTTGAAGATTTAGCAATGTTTGTTTATACGGATAAACGTAACATCAACAACTTGTTTGTTAAAAATATTTTGGCCAGTCAACGGTGAACATTCGTTGAACGTTTCGTTCCATTCTGTAGCATGAATGTTTGGTGTTTTAAAAATGATAAATGAAATAAATCAAGTTGACTAAAAAGGTGATGGTGTTTGAAGATAACTCGAACACTCGCTGTTGTAACAATGATAAATTCTAAGATTCTTTTGTTTACCGACGATATTCTGTAACTTCTGTTCCCATAATATGTCACTTATTCCGTACTTTGTCCAGACAAATTCCAACTTCTTTATTTAAATAATTTAACTTTTCAATGCTTCTGTACATTCTCAAAATGTTTTGCTAGATATTTTTAAAAGCATTTCACTGTATGTACATTTATATATTCGCTTGTATTATAAGATTTTAATTACTATCATGTTCAAATAAAATAGAAAATAAAAATCATTATACTGTTATAAAGTTATTACTTTAAGTTTTAATTAATATTCGAAAATACGTTTATCTAAACATTATAAACAATTCGGATGTTTTTTTGCTTGTATTCTTTTATATAGAGGCCAGCTATTATTTGCATATTCAGGTAATTAATCTCCATTTTGTTTTTATTTTCTCCATGAAAATAATCTAGCTTAGCTCCAGGAAAAAGGATAGGGAGTTGGAGGCGGTGGGGTGACTGGTTGTCTGCTGGTGTCTTGCACAATGTATGAGCGGTTGGTTGCTCGCCACAAACCACCTCTAACCAAGCCGGAATTATGGTTTGTGTGGTTGGTATCCGTGTAACATTGCCGGACTTGCCCACTGTGCCGGGCGCCATTCGCTATCCTTTTGTGACGACCGTTGGCAGATGTAATAAGCTCTCGAAAGCTCGGATTATACATTTACTTATGCTTATACCTCACCACGTGACAATATTCTCATGTAACTCGCGCCTAACCGAGCTTAATTCGGCATATAACACGATTATAAGTATATCATATTTTTATAGGGCGTCATATTATATATTTAAAATCAAATTTACAAATTGACACTTTCGTAGTAATGTTCTAAACGCATCAGTGTACGAATATGTACCAGTAAACGAACAAAAAAAAAAAAAAAAATATATATATATATATATATATATATATATATTAACAAAGGCACTGAAAAATGTTTAAATTTGCTTTATTTATCTGCTATTAAAATGAGATATTTTATCCAGGTTCATAAAATTGGGAATGACATCTTTAATATTGCTTGTTTTATAACTCAAATTTTACGATGCAGCATTTTAAACTGCAATGAATTCGTGTTTAATAGTAGCATTTTGTTTTTTACTATTTCAATAACTAAACTGTAATATTTGCATATTTGGTAATACCCGAAAAAAGCTCAATTTTAATTTCTTCTAAATTTATACTTTTCAATTTCAACCACATAAAGTTCAGATGTATTTCTTCAGATTCTAAAGATTCTTTTTGTTAGACTCAACAGTCAATTGAGTACACTTTCCAGTTGTATTCATAGTGCACTTTAGACCTTAATTTACAATGTCTTCTACTGCGGATTTATGTTTTCAGTACTCCCAAACTGTTAGTGCCGTACTATTGATCAACCAAAGATGCGCAGCTGAAGATTTGATTCATCAATGTATATAATTTTGAAAAATTAATAATTAATAGAAATATATGTACATATCACAAAGCTTTACTGTGTAGGATGTAGTGTGAAGAGGACGATCGAATTAGCCATTGGCAACTGCGGAGAGTCACTTGGACCCTAGCCACGACGAGGCGGTTTTACAGTAATGACATGGAAATTGCAAAGTGACTTGCGAGACGCAATATCACCGAGTTACAAACTAGGTCCTTACTTATTCATTTGAATACGAAAGTTCACGACACTGAATTGTTTAGCAACGAAAAACAATGAAAAATGCAACAGTGAGAACCATAAAAGTTTTATATCTTTACCCAATTTAGAATTTCTACTACGAACTGTACTTATTTATAATTGTGTTTTGATTTAGGGAAAGAAGAGATACAATATTTATTTATAAAAGAAAAGAATTGTGATAATGTAAGATAAATATTGTTTTAAAACAGTTTTTAAAGTCCAGTTGTACTTTAACCAAGAGATATTATAAACCCATGAACATTTTTTTACTTTGATGTCCGGAAAAAGAGGGTTTTGTAACTTTCGACGTTTATCATGTAACATCCCTTTTATCCACATCAAATCTCTGAAGAATAACACAGTTGGCTTGGGGCAATGCGAAGTCTTCGATATCACATTTAGAATATTTTAGGGATTGCGATATGTGTTTACTTTTGAAAAGAAGCTGAAGTTTATTTGCATACTTGAAATGAACTGCCAATCGATTTGTGTACCAAATATTTACTTTGAAACATCAAAACAAGAATGAACATTGACCAACGTTACAAAGAATTACCATATGCGATTTTATTATGAAATTCTCCTTTGCAGAGCAATACAATCAGTTATTATATTTGTAGTCGAGTGTTTGATATTTTAAAAAGACAATATTTTAAACGTTAATTCCATATTTTTCATATATATATTGCTGTTTCGAGGACATCAAAAGCACTGATTTCACCTGTGACTTTACGCTTACTGGATGGCATTCACTTTGATCACAGAGGATGTTGTTGTATTCATCCTTTGACTTCCAAAGAAACAGTTTGATTTCATTACATAACTAAAACTTGTTTCCTTGATTCATTTAAGAAGATCAATTCGGGTTTCAAAGAGTCTAAGACAAATGAAGTAACATTCGAACTATTTATGATAATCTTTTCACAAATATTTAAATTCTCGATTCATGTTATTGAAATTACTTAAATAATTTTAAAAGCAACACCCCAAAAATTAATGTTAGAATTATGCAAATGTTGGTTTGTACCAGCTATTCCAAGAAATAAACAATCCGTGTAATGAAAGTTTTCTTAATAAAGAAAGATTGCCACATCTTGTAAGGACAAACGAACAAGATTTGAAAACAAAAGATAGTACAAATAAAGGAAAAACTTAGAGTATGGTTGCGCGCACTATGTCTGATTAACTTCGATATATTACAAAAATCTTTTACAATAAAGTGAACAAGCCTGTCCACACAACAACGGTGGAGGCGTAATCCAGAGCAGCATGGGGATCGAATGCGGCCGACCGACACGGCGGACTAGGTGTACGTAGTGCGCCAAAAAGAGTACACGATCATGTGCTCTCCCTTGGCTTTCTACGGATTAATCACACTTTACAGCTGGTTCTGGAACTCCAGTGTTTTTATATTAATCCCAAACACGCGCCGGTCACTCTAGCTACTGTCGTTTTGCTTTTGAGATATTGTGAACAGGCCTGGATTCATTTGATTTAACATACGCTTTGACAAAAATATTTAATTTTATTACGATTTCCTACATCCTAAATGTCCACAACGCGTTCGCATAACGTTTATTTTTCGTAATATATTTATGTAACTTGTTACTGTTCAGATATCATTTGAATGGTTGGAGATAAAAAAAATACTTGTTATATTTACTTCATTCTCTAATTAAATGATTTATAAAAATAAGACTAACGTCCAAATATGTCATAGGTTGTTGTTAATGTTGAACGTTTTAATTTCTTTTTTTTGTTTGGTATAGGTAGTTTGAAAGTGCGTCTCTGTCCAGTTGGTGTGGAGGGTATGTCATATAAGGCACGTCGTTTAGGTGGGTTCGGTGTGCACACCGGTGAATTATGACCAGGTGTAATGGCGAATGGCGAACCTCGGGACCATTGTATGAAATTTGCATAGCAACGTCGCCGCACCGTTGCGCACATACAGATTTTTATTATTTCGCTCTAATTTCAGGGATGACTGTTCATCATTGGGATTGCCGCTTAAATGGTTTACGAAAATTTAACTACCGGCTATTCAGATGCTTAATTGAATCATAAATATTTTCAATTGTGACGTTTGGCCGGCAAGAATTTGTTAAATGGCTTCACGGACTGACGTCAAGAAGGATATCTTTAAAGTTTTATAGACTTACACAATTTTATAACGGTACTTTAGCCAAGAGCATTATAAAATAAATGGAATTTGAAGAAAATATTTTCAGGCAGTTTTATAATAAAGTCAAAACGTAAATTGACTAAAAATAACTTTTCCGTTTTAAGTGGCACTTTAACGACTTCAAATAGTAACAGTCGTCTCAAGATTATTATTTTTATTCAGGAATAAATGTTCATATAAAAAAGATAGAATTTAATATGAAATTAGGCGGTGTTTAACAACTTAATAAACTAGATTAGCGAGTTTAGTTTAGTAATAAAAAGATAAAATCAGCACTTGTGAGAAGAAATGTTTGAAGTCTGATATATAATATATCGATTTTCGTCGACAATTCATATGTTAAATTCGCAACAAAAGTTATGCATTGTGAATGTGTACTTTATGATAGCAGTGAGTGATTTTATTTGTACGTTTACATGACAGCAGCAGTCCATTAGAAAGCAGTAAATCTGTAAAGAATATTCTACGCGACGGAACAGTTTACCTTTGCAGAAGATTTATGTGTTGCCTCCAATGCCGTGGCAATAAATAAGATCTTTTCAATATCGCCGCGCCGTGAGACGGTCCGCTGAGGCTGTTTATGATTTTCGCTAGCTTAAAAGAAATGGGACAAGCGTGGCAAATATTTATATTCCAACCGTTGACATCCATTTCAAATTATACGTATACTGGGATATATCCTCGTGAAACAATACAAAATATTTTTCATTCAATATTAAGCAAATCTGAATGCGAATATACGAAAATCAATATATATTTTTTGATAGCTTTAACTGCGTGAATTGGCATATATATATCAAGGAAGCTTCATCACAAGTGAACACTACTCGAGTGTTATGAAGAACTTTTGGTGTTATGACCGTGTCGAAGCGAGAGTTTACGACTTGGTGAGAAGAACGCAAGCTGCTGAACTTGTCCACTTTCCGTTGTGGCCGCAAGCTCACGAAATTCGTAAAGTTATTCCTTGGGTCACATAGCAGTCCTAGCATTTTTGTGCCTCAAGCTGGCCAGCCAACAATTTACTACTTTTCCATCCTTCTTGCGACGGGGCATTGTCTTATCTCTCACTACAAAATTTATGTTCATCACCGATAGCTAAATCGCATGTGTGTGTGTGTGTGTTTGTAACGAGCCACGACAAGCCCGCGGTGTTTCCTCAACGCGACATGGTAATAACGTACGTCGTTTCTTGTTAATGTCCTATTTCTCTTCTCAATATAATCCGAATGCTTTGCAGACAATACCGCTTGTAATAAATATACTTTTAACTAGGGTTTTGTGCGATTTTACTATCTTTTTTATGTGGACGCTATTTGTTCAATTGTGAAAAGTAGTTGGCATATAGAACGATGCACTTTAGGATTATGAGGTTTGAAATAAAATTACTAAATATCTATCTATGTGCCACATTTGCATATTGCATACTCGAGTAATAATTTAAAGGTATACACATTTTTGATTATCTTAAAACTTTGTATCATTATCGGATAATTTTTTTAATTAATAAATGTTATAATTGTTATAGAAATATAGGTCTCTATAACCGTTCTAATGTTATAGATTTTCTATATAAGATCTATTTAATAAATATTTTTGCTAATTATATAGGTTTTTTGTTCAAAATATACATTAACATTTTTATATACCTAAATAACTTTGAAATTAAACAAATATAGATTAGTTTGGTAACTTGCACATAACTTGTTGTTTTTAATTTCGTAAATGAGTAATGGAATGTATGCTAGTTTATTTTTCGTATTTTATAAGCGCTTTTGAAACAGAATAAAAATTTGCTATTACTAATCTTTTATTTCTGGACGACGAATAATGATGATGGTAGAGTAATCGGTGAGAATAGTAAAAACCTTTTGTTAATGCATGTTTTAGATCAAAAGCTAAAATAAAATGAACATTTGCATCGGTGTACGTGTACTTGTTCTATAAGCATTACATCTTATGTGCGTATTGTTTGCAGTAATAATACGCTTGTTCTCCGAAAACTGCATTTGGCGTTCATACTAAAGACTTTTGAGTTTAAGCTTAAACATAATGCATACTTTTGTTTTAGAAATGACTATTATGTAAAGCACGACACTATTAATGATCATATTCTTTAAATGTCAGCCTTTTAGTTTCTTGTTTAATATTTATTAGGTATATATTGAAAAGTGATGTTAGTAAACTCATTTACATTAATATGTGTAATTTTATTTTAAAATAGGTGAAATCATTTATTATCTACGATTTATTAAAAAAGTAATATGTTTACGTCGCCGTAATATAAGGGAAACGTAATGAAGGTTCGCTATTGATTAGATTTTATCAAACTGCCCAAACATAAATTCATCTAGCGCGGATATATTTGCTGATGCTTCCATTGTTTGTGCCTCAATAATATTCGGTATCACACAACTTCTACATGACTGACGCCCAGCTCTGTATCACACAAATCGTGGTGCAGTAGATATAGAATAAGTTTGTAATTTGAATCAACGTCAGGACTCAGCAATACTGTTTACCGTGCACGACTTGAATTATATATTCCTCATTAATTATATTCATATCTTGAAGAGGTGTGGATTCTGGAAGTTGTTCAGGCATACAAACTGTTGGCTCGTCAGTTGCCGGTAACTTTGACGCCCCAGCCATTGAAGAGAAGCAAGGCGAGCAAAGCAATGTTTTGTATCGACCTTCGCTGTTCTCTCTGCCGATGTCGTTTCCTTGTATCCGTCATGAGGTGTCTTTTAAAACTGCGGGCCGCGAGCAATGGGTGGTCCTCACCTGCTCGCTGCTCAGCGCAGCGCGTTCATCACTGTAGGTCTACAACGACGTCACATAACATAGCCGTACATCGTGCTCTCTTAAAATAAACGTTTTATAAGGTTTTTATTTGTTGAAGTTACTTCTATATAACTTTTACCTCGTCGCTTTTAGTATAACCGTTTGCAGTTTTATAGTACTAAATTTGGAAGCAACAACTTTACAATAAAATAGATATAAAAATATACAGCCAAATGGCTTACAAATGTCTTTTGTTTTTGAAAAATTTCATCTCTTTCACACGTTTTCTCTTTTTAATATTTAGTTTTTACATAATCTTTTAAATTCCGGCTCATTTTCAATTTTCTAAATATCTTAATCTTGTCAATAAAACATGTCTACGTAAGATTTTGTGTTTCTCGAAAAGAATTATGAACGCCACTGCCAGATGAGTTTCACTTTGTTCCTTCAACTCGATTTTCAAGGCTGAGAGAGAATCTCATGTGCAGATTTTCAAGTGGGTGTCGAATTGAGATACACTCAGTAATCGTACTTGATCACCTGTGATAGTCCAATCGAGCTGGTTTCATTACAGTTGCCAATGAATACTAACTTAGCAATGATTGTAATTCGATTGGCTATGTTTTTTTTTCCAACTGGACAACTTGTTTCGCTTTTTTCGCCGTTCAGCGTTGTTAGCCAATTAAATTGCCTTGTGGTTTGTAACCATAATAAAATGTTTGTTTTATTGAATGATCCGTCGGTTTTATAGCTGGGATTCGAATTTTTAATTCTTTTACAATAAGAGAAAGTGAACGTGTTGTTTGTTTTGAATATATATCTACATTTTTTAAGATAGAGTTTATTTGTACAATAAAAATAAAATAAAAGTAATATCAACCGACTCCAATTAACTTATATATATATATATATATATATATATATATATATATATATATATATATATATATATATATAAATATACGTAACGTGACTTAATTTTCAATATGTTAATAAAAGCCTGTAACATGTTACACGGTTTAATTGTTATAATTTTATTATTATTTACTGTAGTTCATTAACAATTATATATATATATATATATATATATATATATATATATATATATATATATATATAAAAAATTGTTTAATGAACTAGAGTAAATAATAATAAAATTATAACAATTAAACCATGTAACATGTTACAGGCTTTTATTAACATATTGAAAATTAAGTCACGTTACGTAATCAAATTTACAGTTTATAATTTGTACAATAACAGACTCTTCTATGCCAAGAACACATTAATTGTGTTGGCTCAAGTCGAGTCGACTCAAAAGTAAAATATTCCGAGGAATTTGTGAAATCGACGTTTCTTATTAAAGTTGCATGTTTTGGCAAAAACTACTTCATATTTCTTTTGCCTAATCCTAATACTTTCGCGTCAATTAAATGATTTTAATATAAAAATGTATAAAGATACAAATTAGATATTTAACAGTTTATTTATTAATAAGAAGGAGTTAATAATAAAATTAAAACAATTAAACTGTGAGCATTTATTACATAAAAGCATGTTCAGATAAAAGAATGTTTTCGAAAATATGTAATAGCTATTATAAAACATGAATTGACACGGCGCCTATCCTTTTGTCGTCACACGTATTCCGTGTTCATTACTTTTGATTAAGCAATGCTTAATTAAGTCAAACTTTAATTGTAAAGTAACAAAGGCACGACATCCTTTGAACAACCGGTTTGAAACTTGTTTTTGTGTAGAGAATTTTTTCTGTCATTTGTTATCAAAAAAAAGTATTAATTTTTAATCATCAGCTTTGAAAGATGCTACTGGAGCATTTCGTTTAAGTAAAATGTATTGTTCATCGTTTATTTATGAATTACGTAGTCGTGTGCTGATCAAGAAACTGTTAAACGTTGATATTAATTTATATTTGTTTTTTATACATAAATAATAAAGCAAATTATTGCAGTTTAATTATTAAAATATTACGAAAATATAATAATTTATATATATATATATATATATATATATATATATATATATATATATATATATATATTTATATATATATATATATATATATATATATATATATATATATATATATATGTATATATGAAAATGAACATATTTTTAATAACTTTTTTCATTGAATATCGTAACAAAAAACGATTTTGAAGTACCCTTTATAATGCAAAAGTTACAACTATATTGACGCTGTGTTTACGGGCATTTTCATCTAAAATTACGGTGCGGAACATTAAAATACTGAGCATCCTAAAAAGTTATCAGCCAGAGGCCATAAAGAAGCAATAAGTTTAACTAATGTATTTCTGTCTCTTGCTAAAGTTAGTTAAAGAAAAGAGAGCGTATATTAAAAATTCTTAGTTTTACGCTATCCTGACAATGAAATATTCATAGGAATCACCGAGTTCTTTTTGTGTTGTAATTTATAACATTAATCAAGGTGATGGCGAACAAAAAACCTTAAAAAAAGTTGAGTGTATATTTATTACTCGGTAATTAGTGATGTGTAAAATATAGTAGTACTATATTTTATTTTAAAAATACATGTTTGAATGCATTTGCCAGTTAAAATCTATGGTAAAGGAAGTCTCAGTTGCAGAGAATTTTATTTGAAAATTGAATGAGAATCCTGGCCGCAGAGCGGACGGATTATATTTGTTAAAATTCAAGTTAATTCGTCGTTTTTTTTTTTGAACCAATCCAAACTAGAAACGTCAACTCTAATTTCTTTTTTCGTCCGTGGGGATTATAGGTACACATTCTTTTAAAAAATAATCCGAATGAAATATCAAATTTTTGGCACACTGCATCTGTGTTGCTAGAGATTTATAATCAATCAGCGGATATTGTTCAGCAACAAACACATAATATATTTTGTGCTGATATAACTGGAATTGAATTTAGTTATTCACGTTTTAACATATTTTAGGTTCAATGTTGGTACTGTAAAATTAAAAGATAATATTTTTAAATTTGCACAAATTCTCTCTAGAAATTTAAATATATATGTGCCGGTCTGTATAATTTTTATAATACAAATTAAGCCGTTTAATAACATAAGTGCGTGTTCCATTACGTTCATTAATCTTCTTTAACTGTGAAGTTTAATTTTGCAGTGTCACATCGCATAAGTGACATGTAAAAATTGTTTTGCGTGACTTGACCACTCTCTTTCTTTTTTCTCTATACTTTGTCCAGGTTTCACCATATCTAACTTAATTGTTACGATTATAGAGTATGTAGTTCCCGAGTAAATAATGTATTAGTCTTCTACACATGAATGTAGACTGTGATATGAATTACATATACTGAATTTAATTTAATCATGACATATGAATGCATAAAGCTGGACGTTGCTACAACCGTACAACCGAATTACTTATTTGTAGTCCAACATGAAAACCTACAGTGTATTTAGCTGCAAAAGTGTTCACCATACCAACAACATAGAGTGGACGCAACCAGGTCCGAAATTGAGAATGACTTCTAATTTAGCGTTTTTAATTGATAAATATTATTTTATCTAGTGACGATGATTGTGAGGATTTTCAGAATACGAATCGCGTTGTTTTACGAGGGTCACGAATTTTTTTATTGGTTGTAGGATTCACGGCTGTCTTTTTGAATACGAAATGTATAAAAAGACAGCCAAAAAGTACAAAATATAATACACACAATAATACAGAACAGTATACATAAAAAGTTATCACTAGTGTATGTTTTCAAACGCATAGTTCCAGCTTCACTTCGATGCTGTTGGTTCATTTTTTTTTTGGTAAATATTTGATTTTGCTTCAATCCCATACCATTTGCAGTTTCGGCACGCGTGTGTTGTGAAGTGCACGACTGACTGGTTGTCGTATCTAATGGAAACACGGGTTGGGATTTCGGGATTTTATTTTTGATTTTATATATATATATATATAGGTGTAGCTTTTTTTTGACACAAAATAAAACTTTGATTGCGTCGCTCTTCCGAATGTGTTTCCGCTTTGTTGTTTATCTATTCGTTACATTTCCTTTTTATTTTGATTTCACACAAAATATATTTAGTATCCCTTTTTAGGAAATAATTTGAAATTGTGCTCTTGCATTACATACGTTTGATCTCGTTAAATATATATTTAAATTTGTATAACTTAGTGATGCATCAAGTTAGAAATAAGCATACATGTATATGTGTATATGAATAAGAAAACGGTTATGATAATTTCATGTATTTGTTCGTGTCGCGCGACTTGAGAAATGCAAATTTCATTAGGCGAACATAGTCGGATAGGCAATTCGCAAAGAACTTATGATGCTGAGGCGTGTGTTCTTGAAATACGATTTGCAATATCTACGCGCGCGACACTGTGAATAAGATCCATTGACACGCCCCGGATCGCAATCCAGAATACAGTTTACGATCAGTGAACTGTTTTTCCGTCTTGGACAAATATAGTCATTGACGTTCGCTGAAGCAATTCAAGCGAATGTCATTCGGGATTATCTAATGTGGATGCACGAATCTGTGAACATCCAAACTAGTTCCTACCTAATAAACGCCAAAGTCCCGCTTAATCAAGATCTACATGAAGTCTTATCTTGACAATTGTCGTATTTGTTACTGATGATAACATCGTTGAAACGTTATATGTCTTTTTTGACTGTTTATTCCGTGATAAGTGACACAACATTGTAGAACTCAAAGTGAGAGAAGTTGGAAAGCAATAGGTAAAAACCATTAGGTTTTTTTAGACTAGGAAGTGATTATATCAAAAAAGGCTGAATATACCAACAATTTATAGATGAGTTAATAAAAAATTATCAATTGTAATTTCTGAACTTATAAATACAATAATTTAAAATTTTAAAGCAATAAGGACACTTCTTCAGGAAATTGTGAAAATACATCATTTTTTCAAACATATCGTTTATTAATATAATAAAATATTAATAGCTTTCTATTGAAACAGATTAATTCAATTATGCATTTAAGAAAATAGGTGTGCTTTTCATTGTAATTTATTTACCAATAATGATCTAGTATACAGTTTCTCAATTAGAAATTTGATCAATATCCATATTAGTAAATTGTAATATGGAAATCCTAAACCAATTAGATTTAGGCTGGTATCACCATCGTAATATTATGGATTGTAAAAATATATTTAAGTAATAATAAATATGAGTTAAAACAAAGAGAATTGTAAGTTTTTATTAGGCCATAAATTGTGAATTACTACCGAAGTGAAAAATACATTTATGCTCGAGTAAAGAGTATCGCTAGGCGTAGTAGGTCGAGTAGACGCAATCGTAATACATGTGATGTGAACGGTCTTGGCTTTAAAACGTACTTTATTAAGCGTATTAATTGGACGCGGCGTTTTATGCACAGTAAAAGGAAATACGTACAAACGGTAGTGGAAATCGACGAACCGTACCAACGGAAATCGCAATTTCTCTTCTGATTCTCTCCTAGATCACTGTACTTAAAAATACATCACATGATACAGGAGGAAGCTTTTAAAATACATTACCACTAGTTTTAATATCACTCACCAACAAGTGAGATATTTAACAGAATTAAATAACTAATACACAAGATGTTATGGTGTATTTTATAAAAGAAACTAATCTAATTTTATTCCAATCCGATAATATAATAAGTGCATTTCAGTTCACGTTTAACGATTACTGAAAAAGAAACTAACGTTCAATTAAACTTTGCGATTATAATTCCCGGTGTACAATGGCTGGTTAGCGTTACGTCTTTGTGTAATATTTGATTCGTTAAATCAATTTTCCACTTAATATGACAATTTAACCGGTATTATAACTAACTGCTGTTTAAACGTGCTTCCCTAACTAGCTGAGCGAGTTCTTGGAGACATAATTGGATCATCTATGTTGCAATTACTTTGCAAATTGCTTTTAATAAGCCGCACCAACGGAATACCAAAGTTTTGTTACCTGGTGTGCTGCTCATATCATTTTTCATTCAAACGAATTTCGGAATTAACCATTAGCGCGGTCTCATAAAAAATAATTGTCGTACAATGAAAATGAGACGGGCGTACGCCTAAATGTGGTTTGTAATTAATTCAAGATGGGATCTCTTTAAATGCAATTTTTTTTTATGTTTTGGTTAGTTTTAATACGCATTTATAATAAATTTAGGTATAATGATTTATTTATCTTAGTACTTCACACATATTTCGGGCTCTAGAAATTGTATTTTTTGGAAATCTGTGAAGTAATTCCACGAAATATTAAGTAAGTAGTATACAATTAAACACACATACATAATTCTTTGTAATTTGATTGTTTGATTGAATTTGTAAACTACTAATATAATATAACGATAAACAGTATCACGTGACAACCACGGTGGGTTGTATACATCTAGAAGTGGTATTATTAATATGAAAAATGAAAAATGTCTAGATATAAAATCTGATAAGCTGTAATAGGCTAATAAAAAGCAAAAAATTCAACCCGTGTCCCAAGTTAATTCGATGAACATGGAGGGAATACGGCTAGATAATTAATTTATCTGAAAAAAATACTGCGGTAGTAAATTACAGCAGAAAATTTCATAAGCGTCCAGGGAACAAAATAAAATGCAAGCTTGTATATATGACGATAAAATAAGCGAGATAGATTGATGTGTTTTGAGGCGTCACGTCAGTGAAACAAAGATCGAGCTAGAGGCTGGGTTCATCGTAACACCATACCGTCGGCGTCCCGAATTCTTCCAATTATGAACTCGGGGTTTAAATTACTCGGGCAAATGTCGCTAGAGATACGTCCACGCAGAGTGGACATTCCTGTTAGTAAAACCGCGATATGTCCGGCTTTCCTCCGTGATGCACAACCATGTAGCCAACGAATACTTTGGAACCGCATCATTCCCAACTACCAACCCGCTTAACTTTACGGACGCAGCGACACTGGACCAACATTCTCAAAGTGCCTCAAAGCATTCCGATATTAAAGTTTCGCGTGCGTGTGTTGGTATGTCACTTTTGAATGCTTGTTTATTGTTACGCGCGCGTGTACGTGTGTTTGAGCGTGAGCATGGGAGCGCGGAAGCGTGTATGTGTGCACGCAAACAATGTGAAGGTGGACGGATGAATACAATGTTGAGGCATATATACGACTGTTGTTGTCTATTGCGAGTGTGTGGACAATATCTGTCATGAAACCTTCAAGCTACCAAAGGCGTTTCACTTTTGTTCTCTAGATACCTAGTCTAGAAGTAATTCTTTTTGCATAAATTTAGTGATTTTTAACCAAAGCTTTGATGTTCAAACAAAGTTTAATATATCACAATTTGATTATCATAAAAAATATAAATTTCAAACAGCGTTATCAAAACAAATATAGCGTTAGCCGAGGAGAGATGAAGCTTTGGTATAGCTATTATGTATATACAAAATATAATTTATATGAAAAAAAATGAAAAACATCATAAATTAGTTGAAAATAATTCATTTGCTTTTCCTCGGATATTCTCTTCAAACTTTACATAGATTTTTGACTGCAGGACATTTTTATTGCAAACTATAAATGAGGCATATCATCCAATCGCTATTATATATATATATATATATATATATATATATATATATATATATATATATATATATATATATATATTTCAATTTTAATCAATAGAAAATTTATTTAAAAGCGTTTATTTTGCCTATATGTGCGTGTCATAAACTTAGACTAAATATAATTTCGAAATATATAACTGTTTATAAATTAAAGTGGAAATGATTTAGATTTGCAAAATAACTGTATTCCCTAAATATACGTGGCCAAGTAATGAAATGGCAGTAGAATTTCATGTAAATGAATTAAAGGCAAATGGAATCTGGTATCGGACAGAGCAGTAACAATGTTGTACTAGAAAAGAATACGCAGAGAACAAAGCATAATTTTATTCCTATGTAGTCCGCAGGATTTTGTTCCTATTAAAACGTAATTAAGAGAGGGTCCTCGCCTGGGACTCGACGCTCATGTCAGCCTGTAATTCACTGGTTTTCCTGAAAACGACGGGGCAAAAACAGTGGACAATGATTCTAAAACGCTAACGATCCAGCCTCTTGCATTATTCATACAACAAGAAGAACAGTCCCAAACGGCATTGTAGCAACAGCAGTCCCATCCGTGGACGAACCAAGTATCATCGCGTAAACTGAAGGGATACCATTATTGTTTCCTAGAAACCATTTTGTGTTTTTCTTTCCCTTATCTTCCTCACTGCCCCACACATATTTCAATTCACTTAAAAGGAAATTGCTAACCGGCTGCTTTTGAAAATTCAAATCTGAAATATTTCACATTCCGTACTTTTCAAAATATAACTATTGTAAAATATTGTGTTTGATTGAGAATATTTAATAATTTAGAGAACATATTTCTGCACCATGCAAGTTTGAATTTTCAATAAAGTGTACAAAAAATAAAGTTGGTTCGTTAATTGGTTTAAATATTTCATGATCACATACTTTCGAGTACGATAGAACAACGGAACCTTGCGTGCCTTGGGCGCAGTAAAAATGCAATCCCACGAGAAATGAGTGGATTAATTTACATTGGTTATCTCGCGGGTCAGGTTCGTTGTGTATTTATCACCAGCTAACACAATTATTGTGAGAATCCTTTCTCAGTTTACACCAGTTCTAACCAATTTTTGTTGTTGTTAACAACAAAGCATTTACATCAAAACGATTGAACGTGTATATTATAATACTACTAATAATCAATTAGAACTAACATGAGATCTGTGCAATGCTAATATCGGAATGTTAAGGCCCTAAGCATTGTTCTCATTACGTCAATTATATCCGAAACGCATTCTGTTGACAATGCTCGTCCACTTGCACCGTTGTTGACGATCGAGCAACTCACAGGTGCTGCCTATTGTCTTGTTGATTGTGCAGCGGTGGATTGCGGACGTTTGACGTCGTTTCGCATTGCGAATACATCGCAAATACATCAGTCCTAATTACCCTAGGTCCGTCCATAATAGATGTACCCCCTTAATTGTCACATAAATTACCGGCCAACCGCACATTGCAAACGCGCATCACCGCTTCGAACATGCAGATTATCCATGTGTGAGCGAGTAGGTAAATGTTCACATTCATACGCAGATCTAATGTGTATCGTCAAATTGTGCAGCATATACATTTTAGCGGTATTAATTTATTTTATTTCCGGAATTCTAAAACATATTCGAAAAATGTAGTCTACCACTCCATTTATTAAGAAAGACGAATGCAAGTGTATGTAGTAATATTATTTTTATGAGTAATGCTATTTTTGAGCTTGTGGGAAATGTTATTATTTAGATTTAATACGTTTGGAGAAGCTGATGAAAGATCAACAGAAGGAAACGAAAGTAACAATGTGAGCGGTGGTGAAAGTGTAAATTAATATAGGGCGACCGGTCGACGACGCCTGCGGAATTAGTTTGAATAAATAAAGAGTTTGTATACATAGTAAGCAGTTTAATTTTGGAACAACGAACTTGAGAAATATTTTTGGATGTATTATTCACTTTCGCGAATTAGCCAGTGAATCTGCACGAGTTATGATGGATCGATATTTTATTCGTGAAATAATAAATTTATTCTTATCTTTGCTCAGTGGATTAACGTTTTTAATAAAATTTTGAGACGTGGGGATCAACGTATCTTCGTTTCAAATGCCCATCGAAAAAAACCATTCTGATATAGTGAATTGAATATTCTAAGGATAAAATAAATATTTCTCAGAATGGATAGCGTTGCGTGTATAGATCTAGATATATATATTTCTTTTAACTGTAACAGTATAAGAAATCCGAAACCCTTAGCGATTTCTTGTTTAATGATAAAATATTTCTTTTTCTTTGGGGGTGAAACGAAATAATACGCAACTATAGGCACCATTTTTATGTTTGTGTAATGAGATATTAATTGCGCTTCAATTCACATAAAATTTTAATGAAGAAATTTATTTATATAAATATAACAAAGAGAATTAGGCGACTTGGAAAGTTTAATGAATAGACTGAACCGGGCGTATTCGATAACATGAATATAATATTAAATCAGATTCGCAATTATATTAACAAAGACAACAGAATTAAGATATATAAGTTGATTCGTTGCACGAAAGGCTTGGTTGCCGACAAAGTAATGACATCTTCCGCGGAGGACGTTGTTTAATTAAATTGATTCATCGCGTACTCGTGGAACGATGACGAACAAGAAGAAGAACAAAATTAATAGAAAATGAAAATCCAACGACAACTTGGCGCAAAATGGAGTTATAAAAGTTTGACGAGCTGACTTCGTCGTCCGCACAGCACCGAGATAAGATTAGGCGTTGGATTTAATAGAATTAATTGTGATATTAACAAAATTCCGTCCTAAGTTTCTTCACCAATGTATTCAACGGCGATGGCATCAACATTTTACTTGTATTCAAAGATCATATGATTTAATTTTACGTAGGTAACGATTACTGTTGCTACATATTTACTTTCGCAGACACATCTGTTTTTTCTGGAAGACTCTTTTAAATGTAAGATATTTTCTTAGTATTGAATGAGAGGAATATTGTTCTAAATAAAAAAAGTTGCATTTGTAAAGATAAAGCGTGTACGCTCGAAAGGCTTATACAGAAGAAGTGTTTATTGATGGAACCCAACGTAGTAAATAAAAATGTTTTTAAGTGCTAAAATGCAAATAAATTGCAGCGAGTTGAATGTTTATAGTTGCTAATTAACTCTTTACGAAGCGACTACGAAACCAGCTCAAATGTTTGCCAATTAGTTGTTTAAAAGCAAACAATACATATAAATTATATATATATATATATATATATATATATATATATATATATATATATATATATATATATATTTAAAAAAATAAATACATATTTGTTTAAACGCCTTCTTTAAACATGATAACCAAAAGCTAGTTCATTCGCTGGTATCAAGTAGCACTATATCTAATTTTTATTTAAGATACTTGCAAAGCTCTACAACAAACACTCAGATAATAATATGAAACTTAATTATTTTACAAAACTGGTGAACATCATCTTTTATAACTCAAATTACGTTTCGGCAAAAAGCACCTATAAATTTCAAGTATAAGAACATGTTGCAAGCAGTATATTTCTGTAATTCGGCAGTAGCCTACAGAATTAGTGATGATTGCAACATAATTGTATTATCGTAATCCACACAACTATAATTCGATTAGAGCATGACCATTGTTTGTGGCCAGCTTCAAGTTAGCGTCTAGGTTAAGCAATGTCATGCAAATAGAGCTTTAGATCTCGCCTGAATTTATTCAGGCGATAACTCTAACATGATTGACTTCGTAATATTACATCTTCAATGCACTGAGAATTTCAAATGGTGTCGTCGGCGTATAACATAGACAATCTCTTGAAATACACTTTAAAATTAAATCTGCGCACTAAATAAGGAAATTGGAATTTTATTTACATTTATAGTGTAGTTTAATTTATAGTTAGTTTGATTTATTTATGTATACAGAAAAAAATTCGTATGAGACATTATAGTTTGTCGTTTACAAGGTAGAAAACGTAAGTTCACGTATCGAACAGAAGTACAATTAAAATCAATAATTATCTCAGATAAAATAGACAGAAATATCAAGTCACTGTATCGGTAATAATATCACTCAAAAAACAACATTTCATTAAATGAACAAAGCCAGAATGAATAAAGATAATTAACTAATGCAGTGAGACGAACAGAGAAAATGATACCAGAATCAATTAATTAAATCTGGAAAAAAATCTCCCTAGGGAGAGGGTACCAGATATACGGTCACTCTTGTACTCTGTTCACCGTTTTATCACGATTCATATCGCATTTTCAGAAACTTGAGTGCACCAGCTAGAGAATGGGCAACCGTTAAAGTGTTAGCAAGCCGTAAAGTGTATAAAAAAAAAACGCTTCTTGTACCACTCATTAAAAGTATCATTTTGTGTTCAATGAAGTGCAAATTTAGCAGGTTTTCTACAGATGCACTTTATTGATTGCGCAGATTTTTCTATTGATACCCTCATTTAAATGTACTTTTAATTAATCTTGTTGTCACGCCTATTCTCCAATAAGAAACTTTAAAGAGGATTCAGTATCAATATATTGATTTTGAATTATTTTCAACATAACATAATAATATTTGACAATTCATTTTAACTAAACGAACTCATAATTGGTAGGGAATGGTGGGAAGTGCGATTACCACAATACTACTCGTTAATGGTACATTTGAAATAAAATCTAATTACACGTAATTGTTATCGCAATCACGAAGAGATTGTTATCTAGAATACACTATTGAAAACTGAGGCTGTGCCAACTCATAAGCAATGCAACACTTCAAACAGAAACTACCAAAGAGGAATCTCTGATATAATCACAAAATCGGAAAAATGACGTTTTTAATTCTATTTGATCAAATATGCTTAATATCGAGAGTTTAAAGAGTGCGTTATAAATATAATATTCATTCTATAAAAAAGATTTCAATGGATAAAAAAAATTCACTGGTATTTCGATCCAAGCCATTTTTTGCAATAAATGCAATGTCCGAAATTTTCTGTAGAGACGCAATTAAAATGGCCGCATAATTTAAACGCAATACTGCATTAGTTTAAGAGTGGGTAGATCTTTTGTTCATTGCTCATTACGCATCGACATGCATATAAAGTTCTTGCTATACAATGGCTGTGCTACAATACCCATATGGAAATGTGGCATCATAACTTATAATTAACTCGTGATTAATTTTCATCGTACAAAAGACTGATGTTATCTTAGAAATACCTGCTCCGTAAATGTTTCTCTATAACATACAAGTTACGTTACCATGAATTCCAATCGAAAAGAAATTAAAATTTTTGTTAGAAACAAATTACAAAACCAATTTAAGTATTTAAAAACTAGTATAATATTTGATCCATTTTTAAAACAGTAAGTTATTGCTTAGAATGAAATAGATCGTGTACGGTTTTTTGATAGTTGAAAATCAAATCAGAAGTAGTAGCACGAAAATAGAAAGGGATTATTTTACGGTTTATTACGTAACGGAAAGGAAGAATGAAGGATCTGTTTTTCGTCAGGGTGATCGTGCGAGGTAATCAGTTTTAATTAGACGAAGTGAGGAGGGGGATACAGGTGATTACTGCACGTTAAGATACCAAAAAAGGGGAACATGAAGCACGACGCAAACCACTTTAGCGCTTTAGAGGCCTGGATGATTTGGATTAATAAAGAATTAGAAGCACGCTAATAGCTAGATTTCGAATTGGCATATCGAACGCAATGAACCATCATACATTGTGCGTCTGTTGAAAAGGGATTATTTAATTATCCTGACCTAATTTGCGTTTTCTTTGTTTTGCATTAGATCATTAGTGCGTTCATCAGAAATGAACGTTTAAATTTATATCAAAATCAGGATGAATTAAATTCCTAGTATTTGAGATTTATTTTATTACCATCAGGGTAATTTTCAAATTCAAAAAAAAAACGAATTATTAATATCTTTAAGCAAACAAAATTCTGAATTAATCGCTAAATCAGCAGATGAGGTTTTCTATTATATTTATATTTGGAACAAGTTCTACATTTCATACAAATTCATAAAGTAAATATTATATATGTGAAATACTATATCCATATGCAAATTAATTATAATTAAACTGAACTGCAAATACTATGCTAACTAAATTAATTCATTTCTATTATTTCACGGATAAATATTGAGATAGTAGTATTATCTGACCATTGCAGCGTGTATTGACTTACTAAACTACGAGCTTGCATACAAAGGCGACATAGAAATACACTTCGATAGTAGGATTATATACCCAGACAACAAACCACATATACCAAGATTAACACTACGTAAGAGTGTTACCATTTCCGTTCTGGTAATATGTTTAATTGAAATTTTCACATTCGAGCAAAGCAATGCTTAAAATAAGAGTAAATTCCATAAAATAAGAATTATGATGATGAAAGTAAAAACTCTGAAATGTTATTAAAACCATCGCTTAATGAATTATTCAACGGTTAATATTTTGTATTATTTGGAATTTACTCTGCTACTTTTCGATGTTATTAAAGTGATTTGGTTATAAATTAATTTCATTTCCAGTCTAGAAAAAGAAAGGTGCTGCTCTTGAAAGTTTTAATTTCATAATATACTACTTAACACTAACAACGAGATAACATTATAGCAAAGTTGGTTTATGTTTGTTGCAGGTAAGCGTAACTTGATCATCCGCTTGAGGAAAAGTTTATTCACATCGTTATTGAATCCGTACAAAGTAAGTTACTTAACGAATCTACTCAACATTTCAAAGTTCATCTTGCTGTTTCGAATATGTTCGTAGTGCTTTAATTAATTTAAACAAATTTTGCTAAGCCATACTCACTACAAGTATACTTCATACATATGCATTGGCGAATTTTTGTTATACATATTATTTAATGGTATTTCGCTTCATTGAACAATTATATTAACAGTAATTATTCCCCTTTCGGTAATATTAACTAAAATTCTGGAATGAATCTCTTCTAATGAATGATAAAATGGGTTATAAATTGTGTAAAATAATAAATATATTTTGGACGAAAATCAATTATTTTTAAATCAAAACTAAATTTGAATTGTTAATTGAAAACATTAAAATAAAGTTGCAAATGTCACGTTTTTAATAAAATTTCCATTACAGTTTTAATAAAAATAGAAGTTAATTTTTATATGTTTTTTTTTCATTTCTGAGCGATTCCCATTTTGTTGCTTTATATTGCGGGTACTATATCGAGAGCGCTGCGTCCTCCTTTGCCGGGTTTTCTAATGGTACAAAGAACCCGGGAATAAATAAGATACAAATTGATACAAAGGACTCTGGGAAATCCAGTCTTTGAAATGTACCTTTAAGCGTCCTTAATCTTGTACAGAGATGCTTCGAACCAATTCGATGGTTGGGAGATATGAAATTGTTCTTTCCGAGCGTTACAGCGAAAACGACTTTGACTCAGCAAGTCGATAACAAAAGAACTTTGAAATATATATACATACATACATACATATATAAATACATACATACATACATGCATAACGTCATGCTTATTCCCATTATATACATATATATATATATATATATATATATATATATATATATATATATATATATTTGCATTTATCATAATTCTAATTATGTTATTACACTAACCAAATGGATTTGACAAGGATAAATAATGTTTCCAATAGCTTCAATACCTTTGTAATATTTAGCAAATTAATTATAAACTTTAGCAATTACATTCGGTTCAATTGATTAATAACATTATGATCACGAAGTTAAAGCAAATGCCATAGAAACACGACCTTTGATGTCTGGTGGACATCTGAGGTATTTGTCAATTTGTGTACCACTTGAGACAACTACTGAAGAACGAAATTATTTTTATATAACTGAAAACTCAAGGATTCTTGACACCACGTTAATAATATTGCAAAAAAACAATATTTCGAAAGAAGAACCAAATGAGATGTTGACATCTTGGGAGTTATAAGAGAGCAAGAGATGTTAAAAAGAAAAAGTTGACTGAGAAAGTTTTTTTTAGGGTAGCGCATGTATGAAATGTAGTCTCGTAAAAAACTTGGTGATATTCAATACATCGTTCTATAATCAGGGATATTTGTATGTAAAATAGAATATGGAGGATTTAAAAGTTTGTTGTAGTTAGTGGATTAGAAAGAACGCATATTGTACTTAGAAACATTATATATTGGAGCGCACGTATCAGCGAAAATATTTCCACGCTCGCCTCGAGAAATAACCATGGGAGGTGGGTGTTTACTTCAATAAAGTGTACTTTTAAAAGTTTTACGCGAACTTTAATGAAACTTTTATGGGCATTTTGCCTAGTTAGAAGAACAGTTCAAGTAGTAAATGGATTTCCGATTATTTAATTTTCTGTTTTCGCTTGCGCCTGGCGTCCAGTTTATTTTATTATTTGCGCGTTGCCGAGTGATTTTATTGATGTCATTGTGAAAATACTGCTTTAATTATTCTGAATTCTTGAGCGTTTGTGTTCTTGAATAAGAAGAAAACTTTTTTTTACATTTGTTACTATGCAACTTCATTAATTACTTACAAGACGAATATTGTCTCTTTTCCAATTTCGATTTATCAATAAATTTATTCTTCACATAATTAAATCTAAATTGAAATTAAATTTCGTTTGTTGACACACTTCTAGTGATAAGATACTTTTAATTAGTATTGGAAGCAATATATTATTTGTTTAATTTAAATTAGATTTTGATTCGAATAACTTTAAACTATAAAAGTCAAATTATCTTTAGAGTTTTATCTATATGGTTAGTTACGCTGTTGGTATATAAATCTGACCTGTCGGGAACTAAAAAACTCGAAATGTGGTTTGAATGTTTGATGCTGCATTTTCAAACATGGTTCTTCCATCGATGTAACAAAACTCACCTCCTCCCACGTGGATTCACGCACATAAACTAAAATTTTAATGGACAGCTCTGCGTCTCGTTGAAAACCAAAATAAACTTTCGCGGGAGAAGTCCCTCGTAAAACCAGTATCGAATAAAGTGCTGTGTACACGTTTTTTGCATTTCTTATTTAAATTATTTATTGCTCGTAAAATGTTGAACTACCTTGCACCGCTGATACAAACGAACCACACGTCAGCTAGGGGAGCTAAGGGCTTGACACATGGTTCCCATTGCTACAGTATACCAGGGGGGGATACACACACATGCGACACATTTGTACACGCAAATATTCATTTCAAATGGTTTATAGTTCTTTGTTTTATTTGGGAATGCTAGCTAAATTTGAATAAATGTGTTTTTATGGTGTGTTCTACCACTGAGAATTAATTGCCTGATAGATTCTGATTTGGTGCCAACATTGTAACAACTGTACGTTGATGAATGTGTATCTCTGGTTGGAGAAAGAGAAGAAATAGCTTTTGTAGAAGTCCTTTGAAAAAATGGGACTGGGACGGTTGGCTTGTCTTTTCGGTGCTGTGGAACAGTGCGTGTGTCCCATTGCAGGAGCAACGTGACCCAGCAACCGTATTGATTGTCGCGAAAGATTCTCTTTCTCCGTTCTATCTTCGTAGGCCCTGAACAAATCCATCACGCCATCCATTGTGTTTCACATTTTTCTTCTTCTCCACCATCCGGCAGTCTCCTCCTACTCCTTGACATCTCTTCCGCCGTTTTGTCATTCATTAAACATTATCTATCTTTGACTCGAACACGAAAAAACCTTAGACTATCTTAGCGTCATCAAAATAATATTTTTTCGATGGTTATGCGCTACACATATCCTAATACAAAAAATATAGGAGACAAAGAAGATTGTTCCGAAATTTGGTAGTCGTAAGACTCTTCGTGAGTCAATGATATTTGTGTGATTATTATTACCATAAAAATTAAGTTCTTTAGAAGATATTTAGATTTGATCAAAATTGAAGGTGATTGGCATTTTTTGTAATGAACTAACGGCTATGTTTATATATTTAAGCGTTAACATGACATCTGAAATGAATCTAGATTTAAACGTTCAGTTTACACGCATGAGTGTGTACGAAAAGCGGCTCGTTTGTCGCTGTCATAGTTCCATAATAGAAATCGTGCTAAAATTTACTGTGCTGGAAAAGTCTTTCGTTGCTATACTATGTATGTGTGTTCCCACAGAATAAAAGAAAAGAGAACACAGCTTTGTTCTTAGCTATACCACCACCTTTCTTTTCACTCTTATATATTTTTACTTGAACACAAGAATAAAGGCGAAGGATGAAAGACAGAGGAGAAAGAAAAAAAAAGCGAATGTTCTGTGCCAGTGCTTTCAGTAACAGCAGCACACTGGCTACACACGCGTTGGACGGAAATTTATTTTTGCCATAAAACACACAAGTGGTCTTAGAAGGTGACATTTTAACGGCGCCAGCAAGAAGAGGGGGGGGGGGAGCGTTTCTCTATTCAACATCACATGCACGTAAGCTACTGGTACAGTTTGCCTGGATCCACCATTATCATAAAGTGCTTTGATATCATTGCGTTTTGAATATCTATCAGTCATATGTATCCAACCTTCAATTCCAATTTCATGCCAACATATTGCGTTTGTTGATAAACTAATGCGGTAAATCGTCTATTTACAGTACCTGCTAGTGACTGATAATATTTAATCAATTAGAACATAGCGTCCGCATATTGTTGTATTTAATTTAGCCATCAGTGAACCAGTATTACAAACGATGACAATAACATGTTTTATCATTGAAAATTATTGTACAATTCAAACGAATACAATGTTTTTATTTAGAAATATAATCAAAATACTCGTAAGTGAATCATATCGCTATTTATGATTGAAAACAGTAAACTAAAGCAAATTGACTATGTTTTTGGCGAAAGGTCAGTATATTATGATGATGCATCACTGTATTCTACCAAGAAACAATTGCTTTGGTACATTGTCGCTGGTAGTAAATCGCAAGAAACTGTGAGATCGCTGAGAACAGGAGAACGCGTTCGCCTGTATAAAAGATGTTACATTTTCGCAGTTTTATTTCACTTAGGATCGTATCTGGCGCTAATGTCGGCCAACATACGTAGGTCGTTCGATAATGAAGTGTGTCGTAAATAAGAACAGATAGCGGAAAAACGCTCACGTGCGAAAACACAGGAAGTGTGGAAAATAAAGAAAAGCGACCGCGAAGAATGCGCCATTCCAATTGCCCGAACCAACACCTCAACCCAATCACATATGAAAGCTGACGATATTACAACTGGCCGACTGTGCCAAGAAATGAAGGCACGGAACATCTAAAAAGAATTATAGAATCGCGGCGAATGGTGACGGGCAACGGAAACACAACGAGGGCACCCACGGTATGCAAAATGAAAGAATATTTATTTATGTGTATGTGTATATTTTCATCGTTTGGCCAGGTGTACCAAGGCGCACTAGGATCGTAATAAAGAAAGGGGATCTTTTCAGATCGCATAACAGTTATAATTCTTTGGAAATATAAAAAATTACCGCTTGCGTTCTTGACAAGAAAAGCCTTTTGTGAACCTGAAATATTGCTAATATAATAGGGTGTTTGGAGTGTAAAAAATCTTAATGTTTATTTGCATAACTTGTTCCATCGCTTATTTTTTGCCGTCATCTACATTTGGTTTCAAGAAAACATGTGCAAAAGTAGAAATTTGGAAAGAACTCCTAGTCAAAATCGAACAAATATTTTATTGCCATCACTAACATTTTCGAACGTGTGCAAGCATATAGATAAACTAATGAGAAATTTATTTAGTCTATTTAGAATTTTACGTCAATTAACTCCATTTACAATAATTATAATTTGTGTAAGTTGAAACTAAAATACTTACGCCAGACAGTTTAAATGAAATTAATATCAAATGCACGACATTATAACGCAACATATATAGAAAATAATTAAATCTATATGAGCTATAACTCCGTTGGCACATATTTCTAATTTAGATAAATTATCCACATACTGCATACTAAAGATGGAAAGCACATAATTTACTTCTGTTTTTGGAATGTTGCCGTGACAACGAAATAATGTATACTTATACGATCTAGCTCAGTGACAAATGGGTATCAGGTCTCGTCAATTCGCACTCCATTGCCTCATTTACAACCCAGCTATCACGAGAGGAAATCGGTCAGGGTCTGTCTTAGATATGGTGCGTAGAGTTTCCCAGGTGGAAATACATATACTGCGTGTTTTACCGTCTGGAACTTTGTTCGCTTGGCTTCCATCCGCATCCACCTTTTTACTAGCTTCCAACGACCGTAACTTGCACTTTCCGAATCATGGTCCAATAAAAATCGCTTACCGTTACCACCCATACAATTATTTGTAACTTTTTTTTTATTGTTAGTTACTACTAGCGAACAAAATGTTTATATACTCAAGTAAAATAGTTATAATATAAATAATATGACAAAATATCTAGTATGTTATATAAATTAAGTTTTAGTTCTTGATTTGCAACGTAAAAAATTCGAATATTAAGATGTTTTTTCCCAGAGGAATTTCCGTTATAAATTTCCATAATATGAAATATTTTTCGTAAAGTTGAATAAGTTGAAAGTTAAATTTAATAAAAAGTTATAATCCAAATTGCATATTGTATCTTCAATACTAATGTATGGCGATTGAGTCACTTTGTAATTTCTTTGTGATAACGTAGAGACGGAGAACAGGAAATAAAGCGAGTAGAACTAGATTTAAACGAAACGAAAGAGCATGCGTGAGAATGGAAGATAGATGATGTTCATAGGATGACATACCACGAAATGAATCTGGCTGTAAAATAGACCCGCGAGCTCAAAATACTGCGTGTTAGAAAAGACAGCGCGCCGCCCAGAATCTGAGCGTTCCATTTTGATTGAATGAAAATTGGGCACCCTGCGTGAAATGATATATCCTACAAACCTTCGGATTCAGATAAGAAGAGAGTATTTTCTTTTATTCCTTATGCCGCGCCCGCTGACTCGCTCGCCAAACGTGACATTTTTTCGTACCACCAATTTGTCTCAAACGTATACTATATACATTTGCACATGGGAATCTCAAACACAAATTGAATAGCATTTCTAAAATTGCTCTATATACATTGGTTCAATTTATGAAAATAACTCCTTTCTGGTTTATTGAGTCTATCATTATATAAGTAAGCATGTTACCAGAAGTAGATATTTGAAGAGAACAGAATTGTAACGAGAAAATCAATGTAGGTACTACTACAATGTTGATGAAAGTGAGTGGAAATGTTTGTGTCGTTGAATACTTTATGTGATGTGAAGAACTGTGCAGTAAATGTGTGAGTCTTTCATCGTTTAAAACATAGTTTACGTTTGCCACGATGACAATAAACCTACTACTCGGGCACATTTTAAAAGAAGATAATCCAGCACGAAAGCGGCTAGCCGCATGTTTAATTCATAAAGTTTGTATACGTCGTCAGCGAATGGTTGCGCTTGTAGCCGTGTTAAGAACTGAGTTTTCTTCGCAACAAACTAAATGTTACACCAACAATTCTGAAGTGGCATGGAACTGACAACACGTCAAGACGTTGACGCGCCAAACTCGTCTAATAATTAAGTTACTTATTTACGCACTTCGCAGACTGGCACGCAGCAAAATAGACACACTTACGAAAATTATAACGTACACTACGAACGCACCTAATTTCCCATATACGCCTGGGACACGATGTGATGAAAAGTGGCTACATTTAGTCGTTTTCAATTTAACGAAGAGAAGTTTCATTTCACTCTGTTTATGCTTTAAACATCTAGACAAGCAAATATACGAAATGTGTCTTGCAACGTTTTAGAGAAAATTTAATTTTTGCGTACACTGACTCGCATATGTTGAATTACAAGAGGACATTTGCAGTTATATGAGATTATTTGTAGAATATCTTTGAAACTTGCGACAATTATCATTCAAAGCTCAACATCGACGTTGTATATATGGTTTTCAAAATAATTGTAATTATTTTGTGTTTTAGTAAAACGATAGTTATGTTATTTACAATTAAACACAATATAATATATATATATATATATAAAATAAATGATAAATTTTAAAGCAACTTACCAATGTTGTCATTAGTAAAAGTAAACTGCGCTGCTTTGGTTTCGGATTAGCTCGTACTTCTGATCCATGCTTATAGATTAATCCTTGTTCCTGACCGGTGCGTTGTATCGAAATAAGCTTTGCCTACGCAAAACTGCATCTGCATAGGTTTCACTTCGTGACTTGTGGTTTATCTCTGAAAATAAATACGTCATTAGCATATATGCTGTTTAATGATCTGTTCATTTAATCGGCTAAAGTACACGTGATGCACGCGACGACTTGCTAAATTTTATTTTGTACAACTTGATCATTGACATTGGTATATATTAATATTATTAAAACTGTACAAGAGAGTCTGCATTTTGTTTTTAACAATATATTAAATTGCGAGCAAAGAAACAATAATAATGGTGTTTTTATAAAACTTTATAATTATCTGAGTAGCATTGATTTTATTTCCACAGGAAAGCAAATGAGATTAAAGTTTTAGAATACCAGGTAATTTAAATTCAACACGTATGTAACGAATTTCTCTTGGCACATGGTTCGTTAGCTGCAAGAACTACATGGCGACGAGTTTCAGGTAATTTCAGACAGCTATTATAACCTTTATATACACAAATATTATATGGATACATGAGCCAAAAAAGGAACATTGTTAATGTTATTTTATTATGTTCTGAACATTAGACAAAGTTGTTGGTGTTAAGCAGTGTTGGAAACTTTAGTTTCATACTATATCTAAGTAGTACGTTAAGTATTTAATGGAAAATAGGCTTTATAAAATAAAAAACGTTTTTCTGAGAATCAATTACGTTGCAGACACAATAAAATATATTTGCTTTGCTGCAACCTTTAGGTTGGATTAATACATCGTGTAGGACATCAGCATTGAAAGTAATGCGATTATTGTAATCTCGGATTACCGCTACGGATATCGTAATATTAAGTTCAGCTAGGTCGCTGCATATGTATTTTTGTTTCCTATAAATTATATTACTATAAAACGTTTATATGAGAGAAGAATTGAATAATAAATAAATATTTTATAAAAACATCGGCCATGTGTTGGCCCTAAACTTTCTTTTACGTAGTCAGTATATTTTGATTTGATAGTATATAAATTAAAATATAAAATGTTTAAATTTAAAAGAAAATATTTTCATTCATAAGTCCAGTAAAATTGTGAAGTAAGATTATTGTCAGATTTCTAAAAAAAACATATGTATTTTAGATTTAAAATGTTCGATTCTATAGTAATATACAGAAAATATAATTATTCATTACACATTATTAAAAATTATTATGGCTGGACATTTTTTTGTTTTCAAATGTACTTTACACCTTACAAAATATTTTCATATAAGATTTTAAATTATTTACTAACCTTTGTAACGTTCTTTCGCTAAACTTATTTGTGACACTGACAATAAATGTTAAATGTCAAAATATTTGAATATTTAAAACAACTGACATGCATAGTAGATGCGATTTATTATATATAATTTCCCATACCTACGTAACTATGGCAATATCAGTAAGATAAGATCTTGTAACTGGTACACTTTTAGAAGAAATGTTTCAAACAAAAGTTGTGCAGAATACTAATATCTTTCAATTTTATTCTAACTATATTTACTGCAAGTAAGCCGTTACGGAGATATTGCAGAAATTGCAAAAAAAAGTCTTAAGTAAACATGCACTTCCGGTTTGAATATGCTTTTCAAAAATAGGAGGTTTTCCTCTCAGGCATATACAAATCTTAAGTTTAACGTTTCATTATTTTATCTTCAACAGTGTAGCCTGTAGAGCGCTCACAGCCACACGCATACACACACACAGACTATTCCAAAAATAGTCAGACTCGATTCAGGGAAGGTCAAAAGGTGTATTTCCGTTAAAATTTCGAGGTTTTTTTTTCGTGATTACAATACTTACTTATTACTTCGTAAAAGAAAGTAAAAATGATATATAATAAAACCAAAAACTATTATAAACTTTGTAAAAAGAAATAAAACGTATTAAAGTAAATAATGGTTCCACTTGTTACAAATATAAGTGTTTTGATAAATATTATATGAAGTGAATATATACAGGTGCACCATGGTACTTATAGATATAAGTATCTGCGTATGTCGTTCGTTTCAGTAGTTTGCCGAAGACGTGTCTGGCATAACGCATTTCTTTTAATGGTCGTCGTGCGGCTAAGAAAAAAGGCGGTAATAACTTTAAAACAGAGAGACGTTAACGATCCCTTTATTTTAAATAAACGGCGCGTTTGCAAACTGTTCCCCCTGACCGGAATACTTGAGCACATCGCACAAAGACGAACGTTGTCCGGCAAAAATTTGATCGGCCCATAAATCTTCTTACATAATTCTTTGTGCAAACGGCGGCACGGCTTTCAATACGTTCTCATCATTAGCGCATACTCAGCATTCACATCAAATCGCAAGAGGATTATTTTTTAGTGTTAGAATACACATACGTCTAAGAAATATCATCGAATTAATTTGTTCAGTGCAACGTTGTTGTATATACATTAAAAATGATATTTTGTTGTTGGAATTTTTTATTGTTCTCCGCGTAATTAGACCCGCAGATTCTGCGCGAGTAGCTTTTATTTATGACTACTGTTTTACATAGTTTGTTCTCACAGCAGCGACTAAACAATGGACTCAACGCGATGGGATGAGGTGCACAACTCACAGAGTTACTTGAAGGAATCGCTCGCTATGTTTTTATTGCATCGACCTATAACCTTCTCCCTCTTATGTTTCGTATGCTTTTTCAAAGTAGATACACTAACTCGTTCGCAAGCACATTAATGTTAAGATCTCTGTCGCGCGACGCGCGCGCGCTAGTGAAAGAAGATCTGCGAACCATGATACATTCACAAACACTTCGTCTTTCACAAGTAGGTATAGTGGCAGTCGGGTTATTTTGTAAAGCTATTCAAACAATCCATTTATCTTTGCAGTCATCAGATACGACGAACGGAAAGTTTCACTTTTCGTACATTTCGTGTTCTCTCTGATTCGCGATGTTTTCAGCGGGCTGGTGAAACTTTCGTTGAAAATGAAAACATCACAATTTGCCATGCGCATATTTAACTAGCCCCAAGTTACCAACTTCACCAAAACACCTTCTACTTTCAGAGTATCGAACGTATAGCCAACATACATTAAGGTTTTCCAATCAATATTTTTGATAACAAGAGTACATACGCGTGTTGATCAATAATGCGCATAGAGTGAGAATTTATCTTCACCGCAAGAATTAATAGTTGGAAAATAAACTCTACAATTGCGTGATTTAATATTGATTTCACCATCAATTTGATACTATTAATGTCTGATTGATGAAATAGGAATAACATATATTTGATTGCTCCACAAATATAATTATGTTATTATGAATCATAAAAACAGATTACCTAACACATTTTATACTTTTATCATGATTATACGAATGTTTCCATTAGTAGAAATAACAAAATTTAGATATTGACAAATTTTAATATTTTTATGGTTCAGTTATACGCTTACAAAAAAAAAATTTCATTTGTTATCTTAAAAATAAATATTTTCATACTAAAATATCCTGAATATTTCAGGAACAACTGGTAATCAAAAGTAGTCATATGGATAATGACCAATTGCATTCGGTTAGTGATATGGATTTTGTGATATGCTTTTTTAATGCGTTGTTTCTATATATGTATTTGTTGATATAACGTAAGTTTTGAATTAAGTTTTGAGATGAGATTACGCGAATCACATGTGCCATCAGTTGTTCTGTAATCCGTCATTTTGATTGGCATTTAGTTGGGGAAATGTGCGTGGTGCTTTAAGTCGAGTCATTGCTTAGTTCTTGTACATATACGGTTTAATTGTTATAAATTTATTATTATTTACTCTAGTTCATTAACAATTATATATATATATATATATATATATATATATATATATATATATATATATATATATATATATATATATATATATATATATATATATATATATATATATATATATATATATATATATATATATATATATATATATATATAAATATATATATACGTATACATATATAGACATAGTACGTAAAATGCGAGTTATTAATCTTTCGAAATATCTAACCAGAAGAATATAACTCTTTCCTATTTCAAAAATATATTAAATATTCATTTACTCAAAACGGAGTTTGTTATGTTCACCTGATGCATAAATGCATTATGTTTTACAATATTTCAGATGGTATTTCATTGCACTTTTTAGCAAATATTTCAAATAACAATTTGTTGGATTCGGTATTTTAAATATTTGATATCAAATGCTTTCATGATAATATCTATTTGGTTGGAGTAAACAAATGTAAAATATTTAAATTCCTATTCGCTTTTAATTGGAATTTAATTTATATAGTTTCCCAAAGAGAAGTATTCGCATGAATTTGTTCGCGAAAAGTGTAAAGAATTTAAAAAATGACTGCAATCTGCAAGACTAGACATTTTCCGGACAGGATAATTTATTTTAAAACAAAAGAATTTCAAATATTTTGATTCACTTGCATTAGTTAAACACAGGTTAGAATTATGTACATACATACATACAACCGCATAACCCAAAACTTTTACTACGAAATAAATTTTTTAAAAACATTTTCTGTCTCCTAATTTCAATTTATATACATAATACAAAATATGCATTAAATAAATCTACAGGGAATTAACTAGCTCGCATAATATTAACAATGAGAGTCCACAGAGAATCTAGACTAATGGTCACATGCACCAAAAGTCCATGCGTCACATCTTCCATTAGAGGACAGTACGAGTGACCTCGCTAACTAATTATAAGCGTGTGCATTTCGCACGTGTGCTGATGTTTCTGTAAATTAATTACCTTCTCCCGTGTGATGCAGTTTGCAACTTAGTGTGCATGTTGTGTTATGAACATAATTTAGTTGTTTTTCGCTTTTTAGCTGTCGTTTTATTTTTATCAAGGGGTGTATTTTATTTTGTTTGGTTTAATGGAATGTATGTATATATGTACGCACTGCATCAGTGATGTAGAGTTTTGAAATGTATTGCGAATACGTGACAATTTCCACACTTCCATTTAATATTTTACAGTTACGTTTTCAACAACATTTATTTGCATTCAACTTGAACACTACACTGCTGATTCTTTTAAGAAGAAGTACATACTTGAAAAACATATATTTTACAATTTATATATCATAGAAATAAATCATTATAAGAGCCTCATAAGAACAACTTAATTTCTATGTTTATTGTTTAAATATTGAGTTTGGGCATGTACACACGAGCACACATTCAGATAAAATAGATCGCAATGCATGTACTACTATTAGTAGTAATCTAAATGATGTGTGCATTGCACTGGAATGTTTTGCTTATACGTATTAAATTATCGACTGATTATATCCGTTCATTGTATTCATGACGGCATTAGTACCTACATATCGGATCTTGTATAGCAGAATTGCACTGTATTGTACATTGCTTTGGTTTTCATTACCTGATTTACCCAAGCGAACGTGAAATACCACTACAACATCATATCACATATACTAAATATATTGTGTGAGCTTCATTGTTGGAACGAACATTTCAAAAAGTCGGAGAAGACAATGCGTTATTTGTGTTTTAAATTTAATTATTATGAATTTGAGTCCAAAATGTTTTATTAATATCCAAAACATCTATAGCTACTTGAGTTTCTGAGTGAACTTTAATTAAACCGAGGAAAATACTTTTAGTTGAGACTTTCTTTAAAAATAAATAAAAATTAAAAAAAAAAAGATTTTTCTAGTAGTTTTCTAAGAAAAATTACTATTGTGAATTTTATGGCGAATTTTAAATAGAAAGACTTTTATTTAAAATTTTAATTAACACAACTTCAGTTCATAATTCAGAACATTTTAATTAGCACCGTTCTGAAACTCATAAATATTACATTTTTAATCAAGAAATAACCTTCTCCAAAACAAATTGTAATACAACATACAACTAACGTATTTACTATTTTAACGAGTATTCTATAATTGTTTGACAATATATTTTAATATTCATACATTCAACTTGGCACATAGATGCCAAGTTATGACTAATTTAGTAATTATCTCCGGAGATATACTGACGAACTATCACAAGTGGCAATTGATTAAGCTAAGTTTAAAAAATACTATTTTAGGCTGTAATTAAATGATAAATATCGATTTAAATAGTTAATTTGCGAAAAACGACAGCACTTACAGTAAAAATAGTTAAGATTAAAATGAAAGATATTAATATTTCGCACAACTGTTGTTTAAAACATTTCTTCAAAAAGTGTATCAATTACAAGAAAATAGCTTTTGTAATTGTAAAATATCTTATTTATGTTTCCATACTTATGTATGTAGGTATGGGAAATTATGATTAATAAATCGTATCAAATATGTCTGTTCAACAAGAAAATAAAATATACTCAACTACAAGTACTTGTTGTCTATACCTATATAACAACCAACAACATGACGCTATCTATAAATGCACTTACATTTTACAATGCACCCTATCCTGCCATCAATTGATATCACAAACACTTAAAACATTTCAATTGTTAGTTTTCACATATTTCCCAGCTATTTTTCATGGTTATCACATAATTTTCGATGCACAAACACGTGGAATCCATTATTTCATGACTGACACTGGCCTGGCCACAAGTGCCGCGCGCAACCACAATTTAAACGATGATGAGCGTGCTTTTGCGAGTGCAGTTTAACTGTTGAAGGTAAAATGATGAAACTTTAAACTTTGGTAATAAAAGCGTTTCAAAGGTGAATAGTTATATTTTCTTAAATGTTTAAACATTTGTATTTTAATATCCTTCCTATCTTAACAAAATATACCTACTACGTACCAGGGTGGTCTGAAAAGTTTCCGACCTCAACATGAAGATAGCAGCACTCGTAAATAAAAGCTAGGGAATTTCGTTGTTCATCTGTTGACAGTTACTTACCAAAGTTTCAGCCATTTTGGACGCGCAGTTGTTATGTAACAGTCGTTTGAGTGAGTTGATGTGAGTGTTTTTATGAAAATGGACAAAAGTAAGTCCACTGCAATACACTGTAGATATTTTATTAAATAGAATTTCAATAAAAGATTTAAAGTACGTTTATTCAATTATTAATAAATATCTAAATAACTAATATGTATGTGTGTGTATGCGAGAGCGTCGTCAGAATAAGTGGAGAAATATGTTTGAGAAAAGAAAACTTTTGAGTAAGCGGAATAGAAGAGATATTATAAGAAGAATACCAGCGTATTATTATATTTATTTTAATATTAAATTATATAAACAAGTAATTAATTATTTTTCAACCAAAGCAATTAGATTAGTATGAAAGCTAATGGCGATTAATAGTACAACACTCAATATTGTTCTCAAACTGACGTATTGCCATGTACGAAACTTTAGCTCATAAATTATGTCAGTCAGGTTATTAAAAATGCATGTTATAAAAACTTGTCATACGGTGGCAACGCATACAGTTGACAAACAATATGCGACCTATCCATCACCCATCCTCAATTTTTTGTACAAGACATATTTAATGCTGCGATTCAATATCGATATAGTTTCGGGTTATTTTTTTTCGAAAAAAATATTTATGATTTGTTATAGTCGTGAAAATTTAGTTATATTATCAAAAGGGGCATAAATGTAAATTTTATTTTAAAGTTCGTTTCGTTATCGTAACCACAAAACCGATAACATTTATTTTATTTCTCAATAATATTTAACAACCAAAGTAATAATATGTCTATAATAAAAGCGACTATAAGCATTTTATTTTGCCAATTTAATATCTTAAATGTACCGTATTTGAAAATTTGTTTTACGCTACTGGTTACGGTCTTAGATCACAGTTACAAGAACATTCTTAAATGTTATTTTTATGTTGCCATAGTTACGTATGTACATAAAAAACCTTTTATTTTATAAATCATTATTAATTATGTTTGTGAGTATGGTATAAAACTATTTTTATTAGCTCGCTGTATCTGTATGTAGTACTGTGTTTCTGTAAGTATGTTCTTTTCGTCTTTGTTCGCCTTGAATCCAAAAATATACAAATATAACTCATATGTGAGTGATTATGAAACCAGTCTTAAGCAGGTAACTCGTTCATATGTATTGAGAGAGTTTCTGTTCGAAAGAATAGTTTCGAATTGGAACTCATCGATATCAGTAAAGTAAATTTATCTAATTTAGTGTAGGTATGCCCGACGGGGTTGTAAACTGATTGTTGTCTTAAACACAGTGGTGGTTGTGGGTGGTGGAAAAGTTGTTTTTGTTCCAAGCGTAAGTTGCTTGGCTAGCCTAGGGAAGAACAAGTTTGTTTCTGAAGAAATTGAGAGAGACAGAACTGGCTGGCATCCCGAATAGATTGAGGTTCGACTTGTGACTGACCCAGGTACCCCTGCATTAGTCTCGCACGTCACCAGGGAATGTGCTCTGCGTTGCTGACCCAAGAAGTTCAACGCATTCGTCCACAAATGTGGCTACATGATGAATAACATCTTATTACGCACCACATACTGTTTTAGTTGTATGTATGTATGTACGTATAATAAAACATGGTTTTCCACAACGTGCCCCATTAGCAAAATGTTTAAAAGAGATTTATTATTAATTCACTTTTTAATTATTGGTAAATCTTTTCTGTCACAATTTATGATTAATGTTGAACATCTTGATACGACATTATGGGTGGATTGTATTTACTTTACAAGTGCATGCACACATTACTTTTAAGATATAGCGAACACACACCGAGGATCTAAGAGGCTTAAGTTAACCCTTTTGTATTTAAAATAATTCCGCCCAACTCGCGTAAGCGGACAAGATGTATGTACAGCTCCTTGATCGCGTATACCAGTGTTCCGCACAAGCGATTTATGTAAATTTCATATGAACTATACGTAAGACACTCTCACAGTACTATACGAAGCTAGAGAAGTGTTACATTGTTTGTTTTGCTTAATTCTGAGTTACACATTGTGGGCGTTTCCAATTTGAATATTGTCAGTGTCACTTTTAGTTTATTGTTCGAGACCTACCCATTTCTGCTGATACACATTCGTTCATATGTAACATGAATTGTTAACATTTATTTCATTAGAAAAAAAAAATCTAAAGCTACATGGTGGAAAAATCTAAAGTTTCGTCAGTCAAACAGTTATGTTAACTTTACTAAATAGAAGTTTAGATTTCGGAATAACTTTTCACTGTTGACCCCCACGACTGACTGCCGGTCAATACGTTTATCTAGGCTCGATTGATTTGTAAATAGTAATCGAAACGGACAATGGAAGCACAACATACATAATGCACGAAGGGGGACCAGTATATGATTTACGTTTCGTTCGGTTGTTTACCTTCTTTTATATGGTTCAACTGTTTCAATATTTACAAGGTCCATCAGTCAATAAATCTACTTGGAAATAGTCTAATGCCGTATGGAGACGTGCCGAAGTCTCCGTGGAGACACTATTTTTTGAATAAATGGGTCAATGCAAATTGCCTGCAAGCATTCTTAACTTTTCTGTGATTGTATATACATAGATGCACTTTAGATGTCTGCACTAGATTTCTTAATGTATTACAAGCTTTACAAAGAGAAAAATGTATTACGTAAATTATTATTAGATATCGAAATGGATAATTTAATATATATATGCTAAATAATATATTAAATTTCCATTAGGATACCAATTCAAAACAAGTTCTATGTTTCTCTGGTAATACAAAAACCAAAAGCTTCGACGTTTGACAAATGGGTAGAAAAAATGAAAAATGAAAATATTATACAAATTGATGCAATAGATTTTATCTTATAATCATAGTTGATTTAATCCTCGAAGTACCGGTTTCACATTACAATGATGAGAATTATATCAAACGTTTGCTTTAGTATCTGGAATCTGCACTGGAACGCCAAGGATTCTCAGGAATTTCAAATTTATGTCCGGGATATTTATTGCTTCCGAATAATGAATCTTAAGGTATAATTGTGATTGTTTTTCAAGACACACAGTTTCATGGAAAAATAATGACGTTTCCTATGCACAATTAATTTTTCCTTTTGTAAAGAATATTCAAACCGGAAGTGCATTTTTATTCTAGTAATTTTTTGCAGCTTATGCAATATGAAATGGCTGCATTTACCGTAAAAATACTTACAATTAAAATGAAAGATATTAATATTTCGTACAACTTTTGTTGGAAACATCAAAATTCTTACTTTTCTTATTCATATTGACATAGTTACGTAGGTATAGGAAATTTTAATTAATTAATAGGACCAACTATGTTTGTCAACTGTATAACAGGAAAACAATATAGACAGAAATAATTTACGATTTAACATCTATTGTTACATATAGATTTATTAAAAAAGCTTCTCAAATGTTAGTAAGATATTATATATATATATATATATATATATATATATATATATATATATATATATATATATATATATATATATTGTTAGGTTTTAAGTTCATTTAAAAACTAAACTACAACCGGCTGTAATAATTTCTAATGTAGCGTAATGAATAATTAAATTTTCTTGAATGTTTAAAAATGTGTATTTTAATATCCTTGATATCTAAACAAAATATATATACATATTTATTAAGTGCAAAACACTGCAGATGTTTTAATATTAAATCTACTGTTTTTACAAAATTTAAAAAATAAATTCATATGTATGTTTTGACTACACGATTTTGTATTTTTAATATCACTGTACAAATAATAATATAAAAATGACAATGTTCGAATAAATAAAATTGTATGGGTCACGTATATATTTGTTAGCTTGTATATGTAAATATTTATTGCATTACGTTATTAATTTAATATGTAAAAACATATTTTTAATCCTTCTAGAAAAATTACAAGGCATTGTATTTGAAGTACTACGGGGGACTTACACAAATATGTACGCACATATTTACAAAATATATATCTGCGCGATGAGTTCCTACCCTTATTTCATTTTTCTTTTTTGTATTCGACGAACAAATCCCCTTGGATGAAGAATATTTAATTATTGTGTTTGTTTTCTCCCTATGCTATATCGAAACAGAATTTATGAGTATTCTTAACGCGGATATTATATTAAAACAAAAATTTAATCCAATTTTAGAATTATTTACTCTAATACGAACATATACATTATATTTCCCCTAAATGACACACGGCTGGATGTTTATTTGAAAATATTGTATTCAAACAATTTTACAAAAATCATTTCTTTTTATGGTTTTAAAGACAGATTTGAGGAAAATAAAGCAAAGAAATTGGGTTGAAACCATTATTGATTTTATAGTCGTGATTCATGACCTATTATAAAATGCATGTCGTGATCTAACGCAATTAGAAACAAAACTCAACATTGAGATAGTAATTATAATTGCATTTTAATTGATTTGTAATTTGTATTGTTGTGGATTATGCAGATTGGCTACTGATATCTGATAAAAAGGTAACAACAGTGTAGAAATTATTAGGTGACCAAAATAATAATAATATAATTTTCTACAATAAAAAACTTTTAGGCGAAATTTTCAAGCTGATATAATATAAATTATAAGCGGTAAAACACTGTTTTAGAGAACTTAAAGTAGTTACGATATAAATATATATTAGTTGTAATCAATTCTAATTAGTTACAAATGCCATTTTCCTGCCAGTGGTCAATTATCAACGATCATTGAGTAATTCTGACAGTAATTTATAAATATTATCAAAAATCACGAAAGTTATATGTGATTATGATCGTCAACTCAGCCGTGGTAGGTTAATAGGTAAAAATGAAATAATACCTAAATATATGTGTACTAAATTTGTTTTTACGACACACTTTAAAAATCGCCTTCTCAATCTAGACCGATAGTGCTGTAGCAAATTCTGTTATCACAAAAAGAAAAAAACTGTAAGTGGTTGAAAAGTTTGATGCGCTGCTCGTTTAACGGTCAGCAATCACCCATAATGTCCGTGCAAGTGAGTTGGTGATCGTTGATCCGCAGTATCGGCTTTGGAATAGTGGTGTATAGGTACAGATTTACCAGCAGAACAGGAGCGCGTGTTGCCTGTTGGCATATCGGTGCAGGGGATCGTTATAAGGCACACACCACACGCCATATCGATTTAAGGCGTAGAGGAGACGAGTGCCGCTTGAGCAACGGGTCCGGGGAGAGGGTGCATGAAGGTTTTAGGTATATATAAGTCACGTGACCGATAGTGCAGCTATGTGTCTGACTACGGCACTCGAGGGAAATTACCACCGAAGACGGTGGTCGCCGGCGGGATTCGCGCGCCTCCGACATTCCGGAGTCCGGTGGCTCACAAACTTTCCCTCGTCAGTGCATACGAAATGTACGTATTTGAAAAGCTGGGATTAGTATCAAAATGAACCACAAATTAGAAAACATAATAAATGACTCGACATTTATTTGTTTAGATCTTTCTTAATTTGAAATTTTAAAAGAAATACAAATTTCAAATAAAAATGAAATTGTTCGATTTTTGAAAGTTCCCGGTATATATCTGATAAGAATAGTGTGTACACCTTTTCGATGCACAAGTAAATTGTAGTTACGGATTCATATAAGATGAAACCAAATGTTGAAAGTTGAAATTGAAATGTAAAATTCACCGCATTCACTTTAGCATACAATATTTTTCAATTTTGATGTGAAGTGCTCGAATGAAATTGTCAGCTTTATTATCATTTCCATCGTCTATTTCCGTACGTATATAGTAAACGTATGGTATCCAACTGCCACACGGATTTCTTTGCAAATAGTCATGTAAAAGCTAAGGGGGTTGAAAGATTCATGTAGGTATTTTGAAATCCTATTGAAAACGTAAAATTTTATAGATTTGCACTATAAAAATGGACGTATTTTTAGATTTGTACGTAAAAATATGGAATAACGTTTTCACTTTTATTGCAACGAGTGCCGCACTTGTCAATATATTTACATATATCGAGTTAACTTTTTTCACATGTCGATTCTAAAATTGGCAGCTTGGACAAACTTCAATGTGTTATAAAGTTTCAATTGCATTTGAAAGATAGAATTTTATATTCAATTGAAGAGGAAATTATAAATATAAAACACACGTACATATACTTGAATTTAATTCCGATTCAATTAGAATTTAATTAAACTTATCGAAACCATTTGAAATTAATAGTGGAATTTAAAAGAAATTTACCTTTTTCACATCTTTTTCTTGTAGCAAAGCAGTGTGTTGTAATGCAAGCGGCAGGAGTACCTGCTGGTCTCCACAGCAAGGGAAATATTTCTTTGGCACTTCTCGTTCGGCTTTTCGTACAGTCTTCAACGTGTTGTACAGCAGCCCACTACACTAACTTCACACACATTGCACTATCTATACTTTTACAACTAACTGGTCGACTGTTTTACTGCAGGCATGTGTAAAGTCTTTATAAGCACAAGAAAGAAAATAGAACAAAGTTTTAACACTGATGTTCGACTGGGGTTTGTTAAGTTTCTGAAAAGGAAAGAAAACAAAAATTAGTTACAAAATTATTTATCGACACCATCTTTTCTAAATAACATCGTTTTGAAATAATTATTGTGCGGTATTTTGTTTATCTTAAATTAAAAAATAATTGTGGTTTTGATAAAAGGAATATTTTAATTTGAACAGTAATCAGATATGATGCTTTAAATTCAAATCTCTGGTTGATTTACATTATATTTCCATACTGAGAGTACATTTCAGCGTATTTGGGATGTTGACTATATCTTAATTTTCTTATTTACGCCATTCCATATACAGTTCTAATTAAACAGACCAAGGTTTTAAACGCAATTTAAATTCTGCAAAAGTGTGTGTATTGAAATATGATACGTTTTCTAATTAATTTTATAATTATATACGGCATGAACGGAGCTTAGTTTCGTGTCTTTCTTTTTATATCTTTTCATTTTAATGAATATCGAAGTACAATTTGAACAAAATGGATTCGCTACATATACGCAATTGAGGGGCTATTTATTTTTTTGTAATTTAGCTCTGCTGTGTACATACTATTTTTGAATAAATATATTCCAGTGAAACATATTAGTTTTGTTTATATATTTAATGCAAATTCAAATATAGATATTAATTTGCAAATGTTGGCTGTAATATCAAATTTATTATTTGAGATACAAGTTCTATGAAATGTTTATGTGTTTATCTAAAATGAATTTTGATGGTAAATAATGTAAATAATATTCTTTATAAAAATCGCAAATTTGGTTGGACATTTTTAAATGTATGTATACAAATTTCGAGAATATTTTATGCATAATTACAACGTCCATTTAGGAAAAACGATATGATTAAAATAAATATGGAACAGCTTGCTGTGTAAAGCGTTGGTCGAGCTCGAGATACTTGAACACGCGGTCGTTGTATTTTTTCGCGGCGAAGGCCGCTGCGAGGATGGTGGTGTTGAAGTCGCGGAATGATGAATGATCATTCTAACAGTTTTTAATGAGACAGCGTTCTTTCCTTACCGCAGTCACATCATGCGGACAGAATAATATTTCATATTTATGCCGCACTGCGTTCCACAAGGAATCTTCAAAATTAGGCTTTCCACAAGAACTACTCTCAAATCACTTTTGACACATCAAAACAATGCGTAAAAGAACCAACGTTTAAAATAATTATTATATTATTTCATTTCATTTAAAAATAGTAAAAATAGTTAGATTTTGTAGTTATTGGACTATATTTACGAGTTATTAGCATGCCACTTTTCGATATCTCCGCGCCGTGCCGTTGTTTGTCATTCTTCCTAATCTACTCATGCATTTCTATGTATGTAACAAGTATAGTGAAATTATTAGAATATATTATTGCGGATCGAATATTTATGGATGTATCAGTGACAATTTAGAAAATAACAGTATCTTGTGTTTTAAAGTTGTTAGATCAGTTTGTCATATTAAAATATATATGAAAGTAGAAGAATCGTAGAAATGAAAATATGTGCTGAACTAACTTCGATCAAATCTATATTATAAAAGAGAAATGTTTTCGTATGACCGGAAGACGGATATTTTTCTTACGCGTTACCAAACACTCGTGCAATGATTTATATAAAAGCAGTGGGCTTCCACTCGACACAGAACAAGCATTAGAAACGGAGAGACCAAGTGCCCGGCGTACTCGCATTCTCCAAGACCGGTAGTGGTAGTGGTAGCGGTGCCCCGGCACAATATTACATTCCTTTTCCGCAGTCCTGTATGAAAAATATATGGGCTGTTATGGAGTGTCGAAACGTGTTTAGAAACTGTAATGACTTTTTCGCTTGACTTGCTCCGTGGGGTAATAACAATTCCTACTTTTAACCATCGGACTAGCAAAAATTGTTTACTGAAAAGACACTTTAAATAAAAGTTGCGCAACATGTACAATCAAATATCTAAATGATGCGCTTCGACAATACTGAATATTCAGGAATTTCATTAGAGGCATAAGTAACTACGCAATATTTTTGAGGATGTAGACAATATTTTCTTTTATGTATTGGTTTGCTTAAACTGTTATAGAATTTGGCAATGTTAGAGAGTAAAATGTAAATAGTTTGCATTTTTTTTTCTGTTGAGTTTTAATTACATTCTGGCTTATTTGTAATCTTATCGCGTGTGCTGTGAAAAAACTCCAGGAAGCATTATTCCCTGCGAGAATTCCATTTTCGTGTGCACACAGTGGTGATGTTTACGAGTACCTGCCAACGCCCGAGCAGTTATCGCTCGCAAGCGAAAACGCGCGGCACAATGAAAGGCAGAATGACCAGTCTATCAGTCGTCGTCCCTCCGGTTTCAGGTTGATACAAGGCTGATGGAGGGAAGAGGGACAACTGAACGAATACAATGAAAAAGAGAGAATTGCGTTAGAGAAAGCGAGTATACTGCCGGAACTTTTCGCGGATAAGAAGCCACTTTACATTCATCTCAGCCGTTCCCGGAAAACCTAAACCCGGAGTGCAGCTGGCACGTAGTCTTCTAGCCATTTCCGGACCAGAACGTAACCTCATTCCGTTTTCTGGTTGCACTGCGTCGATCGGTAAACGATCTGTAATTGAGAGAATCTTGTTTACAGAATGCAGCACTGATTTGTTTCTTTTCAAATACTCATTTCTATAACTCTCAGTCGCAGTTTCATCTTCATGAATTTCTAAATATTTTATATACTACTTGGAATATATTTATTTCAATTATTTTTATATTGAAAAAAAAAATGTCACTTGTATTTTGAAAACTTTAAAACAAACGAACAGCGCGTGTGATTGATTATGCGTAACTTTAGCGTTGTTTTTTCAGAAAATACTGACGAAGTGCTCAGGTGATGTATTTCGAATTTAACGATTATAGAAAACCTTGTGAAAATCTCTTGCAACTGTTATCTTAGTGAAGAGGGGCGAGGCAAGTCATAGAATCCTCACGCGCTCTGCCATTCTTCGATGCTAAGAAGTTGAATCAACAATGAGGTTCCTCAATGGTGGGATACGATGGCTTTTAAAGTACTTCTGAAGCTCCCGGGAAAACTGTGTAGGTTTTAAAAGTTAGAAGTTCGGTCAATTGAGAATTCCGAGCCAGCGAGAAAGATTTCGAATTGAATAATAAATGCTTACTAAGTTAAGATGGAAATAGCTAATCCAGGACGTTTGCATCGACAAAACGTACTCTATACGCTCCAATGAATGTTGACATTTTCGTTGCTCGAGTTTGTCACATGTGAACGAAATTGACGATTGTATGTTTTTCGATTGGGTTAACTTTCCCAAATTCAATTCGAATTTAAATAGGCACAATGAAAAGATCACGAAATGCATTTTATTATTTTATTTTTTCAAGCAAATAAAATAGATTGGATATTATGTTTTCTATGAAACAATTATTTATTTATTAAACAAACACTAGTATTTTTGCCTATGATTAGTAAAAATTGCAATTTCAAACGCAATTTTAATAAAATTATGATTACTTCGACAGGATTTAAATTTAAAATGAAGTCAGATTTATCTATGCACCTATAGTAGCAAGATTTCATTGTTAATTAAAATAGTGTCCTCGTTGTCATGTTCACCAGTGGCCACAGAAACGATTAAATTCGACAATTGTGTCGAAGTTCCCTTGTGTATGCACCTAGCAGTATGTATGTGAAGCTTTAGTAATCTCGTTTAGTTTAAGTTCCCTACGACTTTGCATGCAAAGATGGTTGTTTGTAACACGTTCTGTTTTACTTGTGTTCCAGGTATGTGCTGCAGAAGTGATGTCAGAATCGTTTCGCCACTGCCCACCTGGCATCATTACAAGCAGTAAAGATGCTCCCGTGAGTACACTATAAGCGTCGTTAGATATTCTAGTTATGTGATTTGTTTCTCACTGGAGAACAGAGCAGATTCTACGTGAACTGTGCAACTTGCATTGCAGAAACATCGACTATAACGACTCAACGAGCTACTAAAAACTATAGAAACTAGTGTGTCATTACTTTAATTCGCACGATAAAATACGTGTTATCTACACAGTAATTGATAGTGCATTACAAAAACTCATTGTACTAAAAATGCATGTCTAGATGTGTAGCAAAATTTCTTTTGAATGGTTGATAATGTATGTACATACACTTGTTTTTTGTTTTCATGAAGAAAAGGAAGGCTATCTATTTTTATGTGCAAACTGGTAAGATCGTTTACTTCCCCTTTAAGATTCTTGTTATTTTCTTTGGTGCCTCGTAACGTATCCATGCATTAATCCAAAACCGTGCGATGTTCTGTTTACGAGGCGGCAGAGTATATTCTACGGCCAACATAAAACCAGTGCGTATATCCACGGTTCGCTGGCGGCCAAGATGTCGAAGTTGGGCACCCAACTACCACCGTCTTGGATATAGTGCGCCTCCGGGAGCCATCCGGCCAATTGCCGACTCCCTTGCCTAGACTGACCGTGCCGTACCACACCGCATTGTTCCCGCGGGGTCATTGATAATGTAGTAGCCATCAGTGATGGTCTTTGCCCATGTCTCCGTTTCCAGTACCTTTCCCTGCCTCGGTGCCTTAGGTCTCACCTGCAGGATCATCGTGTAAATCACGATTGGGTTTACCGCTAACCCTATACGCGTATGCGCCCGGTAGCTAATAAGTTTTCAGTTCAAGCCCTATGAAGTTATTATATACTAATACTGGGATCGATTGGGTATATGGTCCGTGGACCATTACATTTATATTACATTTTGAAAATTGTTATTTGACAGAAATTATATAAACAACATTAAAGAAACAAAATGACTTCACGTAGAATATTGACAGTAAACTGAGAAAAGTAACACATGTTCTCTCTGTATCTCTCTCTCTCTCTACACATATACGGTGTGGTAGAGTGGAGTTCGTTTTACGCATCAATTTTCGGCAAGTCAATAAAGTATTTCGCTGTACACACATATAAAGTTTTTCTTCCGCTAGCGTTCTGTCTATGTCGATATATCGACAGCATCTAGTGTTTAGTGTCGTCCTCCGTAACAGACGCTTCTCAACATTCCATAGCAGAAGACACCACGCGGAAGTAAGACGAGTTTTACACCTTTTCGAGACTTTTACAGGATCAGCAATAAAATAAACAGTACAGAAATACTGCTCAGTCGCCATAAAACAGCATCATCCGCTCAAATACATTTATATTGGTAGAGTGCCGCACGAGTTTTCCTATTCGTAAACAAATATATACCTTAAGAGTACTTTCAATATTTACATTGGGAAAATATACTAGTACGATAAATCAATCCTTTTGAATTAAAAATCGTTTTTAATCTTAAATTGGTAATCATAAAACACAGACATATCATGGCGTAATTTTCTAAGAGAACCCTCAAAAGAGAAGATTAATTTACGGAACTTGTTTGGCGAGAAAGTCTTTTCAATTCCTAAAGTAAAAGTCATAACGTAAGAAGGGCATCAAGAAATATAGTCGTACCAAGGGGATTGAGCAATTACTGATATCCCATAAAAGCCTATGAACTAATATTGCTGGGGTGGTATTGGACACGGTGTACTATTCCAATCTGGGGCGATAGGCTTTTGCAGGTGGTGTACTGATGATTTGTATGTATAAATGCACGTTCTTGAAGGGCGGCACCGATGAATCAATACGACAGAAAAAAACAGGGGAAATCTGCCATAAAACGACTAGTATAATAAAACCAGTAACCGATAGCGCATAGACAATGGCTCCAGTTTCAATATAACGCTTCGCACTATTTATTTAGGGCCTAAGGGAAAAAATCGTCATGCATTCACAGAGTGCATACGGTTTTCGATTGCTGTTTGCTGCAATGTTGCACAGCGGAGTAATGGGTCCGGTTTAGCTTTTTGTCTCAAATGGAAAGCAATATACTTTTAATGAAATCCACTCAAAATTATTTATTTTCTTTGATGTCTGGATTTAATTTGTGCAAATTAAATTGCGAAATTAATTTGAATATATAATTCACAAATAATTTATTAATTTAAAGTTGTTATATGAAACCTAATCGAAGTTTGAATCACAGTGTCAATTGAGCAACAAAATTGAAACAAAAGTTGCGGCAAGCCCGGTAGGTAAACACAGTGTGAGAGGGAAACGTTGGCAAAGAAGATTTAAGTGCTCCGAATCCTTTTGCATAAGCTGTCCCGGCCACAAGCGTTGGGGATTATTTCGTCTGGATGTAGCTAGCTATCTAAGCAGAAAATGCACGGCTGCCAATTTTTACAGCGCCACAAATTTCCCGATGGTATAAAACATTGTCCATGAACGCGCCACCGCACATACACTTGCCGTGCTCCGTGCAGAAGGCTCACGGCACGGCACGGCGCTCTGGACCGGGTAAAATCGAGAGTTTTTTCACGTGAGTTGTTTCATCATCATCATCATCTTTCGAGCGGGCTGCATCCCACTAATACCTACGTCGCTATAATTTCGATGCTTCTCTTTTCACGGTGATCGTTTCACTGTTTTCCAATCGTGAAAGGTGTGCACTTTATCTAACCTTATGAACTCGTAAAATTGCACGTTTACGTTTTATTTTTCGTGAGAGTATTCGTATGCAAATGCACAGTATACTCAATCATACCATACGGTTCTGAAAGCCATAAATGGTACATATACAATGTTTTTCTTTGCATATTAAAGTTTACTCATTTACTTTACCATGCATTTTTGCGTTGGCAATTAAAACAATTATAATTTCAAAAGAAATTCACAGTTTAATCATTTTTAAAGCGTATTAAATTTCAAATTTTTTTTAACTCTGCGGTGATACGTTTGGTTTTCATCATAGGATTTTATCGATAAACCCCCAGTCGTGTTTCGCTTTTCTATTTCTATTCCATGCATTTTTTGCAATTCATGCTGTATTTCGTGCGTGGCAAACGTTTTTCTTTTGTTCTGTGATACGTATAATTATGGGGTCAGCCCAACTCTCGTTTATAGTTGATAGGTAATGGGAGCTGTAATTTTTTTTTTATGTTTACGAATACTTTAGTGCCGGAATTGAAACAATAATGACTTAGTTTCCACGTCCGGGTGTTGACCCATAAACGTGAAAATAAAACTATGTGAATTAAGGGGATATACACTATTTACAATTTACTCCCATATTAAATCAAGATGTAATATAGGGATATAACCACATCGTTTCTTAGAATTAACACCCATTCGTCGCTATTTACTTATACAGTGTCATTTGACAGGCATTAAAGTTTATTCTCTGGATGATTATTTAAAAATGTGTATTGCAATCATGTATGAAAAACAATTTATCATAAACCATTTCTAAATCTAATAATTTGAAATCTCCCGGAGAGTTAAAAAGTTATATTTTTTCAATTTAAACGTGCGTTATTGCTGACGGTGATTCACATAACATTCAATATAATAGTTGGAAGATTTATGTACTCTTGGGCTGTTGAAGTATCATTACAGTTGGGTTACAGCCTACCATGATAAATAACTTTGCGGTTCCGTTTCAAGGCCTATTCGTTATTATTATTGTAAAAATGATTCTGGCAGTTCTGACCCATCATGAATCATATCACAATTTTACGTGATGAATTATATATTATTGGGGATCGAATGATTGATTTCATTTTAAAATTGGTCTGCATTTAAAATGGACGGTTACTATTTTCAAAAATAAAAAATACTTTTATAAACAAATATATTCGTTTCTGTCAATTAATAATTATTTTAAAAATTTATCTCCATTGCACATACATTAATATGATTAAATATATGAATGAGTAATGTTGAAAATATGTTTTCATATGATTTATATATTCAGTTACCTAAAAATGATTGTCAGGATATTAATTGCTAATATTAGTTTGTAATATCAAATATTTAGCGAAAATTTCGATAAATTAATGATCTGTCGGTAAATATTAATTATGACAAAAGGTGTATCTAATTTGAATCATTTTTTAACTGTTTTTTAGCAGCACTGTCTATTGTACAATCTGTCGATGTAGTTCTAATTTTAAAGGTGTTATGCATTTATAAAAAGATGTTTTATATGCCTGGTGTAGTATTAAATATGTATCGTAAACTAGTCGCATGTATCATCAAAGGAATTGTATCGAAGAAATCTTTGATATGTAAGATACTTGTGATACGAAACATGTATTTTCATAAACATGTAAATCAACAAAAAAATGAGTAGCGAGTAATATTTACGCCATCAATATTCTCAACGTATGTAAGATAAAATATTTATACGGACATCAATAGGAAGAAGAAAGAACATGTTTTTATAGCCATTACTTGGCTGATCTCTCGGCAAAGTAAAAAAACATAAATAAATTCAGAACAACGCAAAAAAGTAAGCATGCTATAGAAAGAGATTGATAGATTATTTATTTGCCCGGTTTCATAGTACATACATACATATATATTTATGATGAACCTATCGGTGGCTTGAAGAATGGTTTTGGTTTCATGCCGTACCGAGCGCTGACTTACCAGTGTTTCTGTCAGTCATCGACTGATTTCCATTACCATTATATCAATCATATAATGACGGATTGCGCGTTTGTTATTACCCGCGAGAAGAGGAGAGTTCGGTTGAAGAAGCGGTGTAATGGTATTGCGTCACGGTACGGCCACTCCTCAATCTTTCCACTTCATGTGTCGCTCGCACGTTTGATTTATTTTATATTAACTGCTGATAAATTACTTGTGTTCACACATATAGATACCGTCTATAATTTGTATTTATTGATTTCTCAAATTGCTTATTTGAAATTAATATTATTTCAAACCGTTATTAGACTTTTAAAACTCTCTCTCTCTCTCTTTCTTGTACATTGCATGTACGAATAATGAAATAGCATTTATACATGATCAACTTCAACATAAAGCGAATTAAAAATGACTAAAACACTCATTTAGCTTAAGGGTGCGATGGACGTGTCACTGATCAATAAAGATATAGTGGCCATGTCTGACACCTTTGCTCGCATTAGTAGACCATAGAATGGCTTCCAATATCATATCCGGTTACTCATATACTATGTTGATCAAGTAGACAATCACCACGAATTAAAAACATGTTTATACAGCGTTAAAAGTAATTTTTCATTGGTGTACTTTCTTTTTAGGTATACATTTATAATTGCAATCAATAGTCAACGCGCATGTATGTTGTGTTATATAAATTACACTCGTTATACAGAATTGTATATATGTATGTATGTATGTATGTATGTACCATCCTTTAGGTACAGAAGTGGAGAGCTCGATTGTTGTTTTCGGATTGATTACCTCTAAACAAACATAATTCACATGTCATGGGTTTTCCCTTTCGGTTCATTGTAATACTAAGCGAGACACGTAAACGTGAATATGTTGTTTTGGGTTTGATATCCTCTATGTATGACGACACCATCGCATGACAGTTTGAAATTGACAATGAGATCTATCTCGTACATAATTCAGTTTTGACGTCAAATAAATTCTCATATTGTTTACTCATGTCTATCAGCCCATTTACATTAGTGGTATTCCATTAAAATTCTTTTTATAATACACATTAATTCAATTTATCAATATATATATATATATATATATATATATATATATATATATATATATATATATATATAAACTTTAAAACATTTTTAATGTTCTGAACCTGGAGAATTCTTTTGGCTCAAAATATTCAATTTAATATCAAATTTAAAAAAATATTGTTTGAAAAACAGTGTTGAAGTGCATATACCATATTTTAATTAGAAATTTATAGAATTATAATTAAATTTGTTAACATAACATTTTTCTTGATCTTGTCCCAAGCCAGAAAAGATAAGCTTAGCAAAAGATTAAGAATTACATCTCAATGATGATTAAATTTAAATTTCCTTCAGTGTAATCGTAACGTAACATATATTTGCTAATACCAATAATAACTAAGCTTGGTCGTAATTGTGTCAATATTCTACAAATTACTCTAACTACAACGGCTTGTCAGGTTTGCGTAGATATTAACTGTTATTTGAACAAGAAATGTAATTTACTGCACACAAGTTAAGGATAATTAGTGCGTATTGAAAACATCTGTCAAGCGTGAAACCTTTTGTATATCGCAAAGTAATCAAGAATTCTTGTTAGAGTTCAAGTTGTGTAAATGCGTAACAATGATTTTAATTCATATATCAGTCGTGACGGGTCTCACAATAAGCTTTGTAATGAGGTGTGACTTTCAGGGGACCGCCACGGATTCCCGGCATTCATAAGCACGATGGTAGCTGCACAATACCCACTCTTCAAACCCAAGGTGACGCCTCTGCGTAGCTAGAGAACCAGCACATGAATTCTTGTTCAGGAAAACAAAGCGGCCACTTCATAAACGAGCGTATGAGGAACGGGTAGGTGTCAGAACCGACAAATATACACTTACATGCATCTTTTGTATGGCCTCTAGAACCTCGGTGTTCTCATCAACGTAGGCGTCATTTTCTCGGAGCGAAGGGTCGACTCAAGTATTACATTCAAGCTGCATTTATAATTCACAAGGTGTCCATTTCTTTGTCAATTTTACCGAGAATCACTTCATTTCATACTAACATTTTTTTAATACCTCATAGAAAGAAATGTTCATATTTCATGTGTTGTCGAACATTTTGTTTCGCTTTCTACAAATGTTTCGTTGCCTGTTTACATGAAAATGGGGTAGAAATGTATTGAACTAAATTACAACATTTAGTCGATTACAAAACAGATACCTTCTCAATTCCTCCAATCGCCCAGTGCGATACAAAACCATGAATACATATATTCAGAAAATGACGACTGGTTTGTTTGATTGGGATCTGTTCGAGAGAATCATTAGAGTGCTTGTAATCAGTGTATAACATGCGTTAATTGAACCTTTCAAGTGCGAGTATCGTGTTACAAGTATAACCAACATTAAAAATACAAAAGCAAACATATGGAGCGTATCGTTTATATTTCGACTGTCAGGAAATTAAACAAATTGTCGAATGGTGACACACGGAAAATGTGTACATTTAAAGGCCAGGAATATTTTATTTAATAAGGAAATGCATAGAGTCTGAAAGTGTTATCGACAATATCCGATTACTAAGGTTTGCGATCTAACCTCACGCACTTGCACCTACAACCAAACCACTTTGGTGTCTGTTGTGTGTGTTACCCTGCGGGGCAATCGCGTGCTTAACGAGCCATATTCTCACCGTGCTCTGGTTATTGACTCTTCTCGACCGGAAAAATTGATCAGCTCGATTTTGATGGTTCAATTATTTTTTGTTTTAACGTTTTAATTAAATTTTTGACGTTTGCATTGCGTGATTTGGTAGCCCAGGCCGTTGCCTATCACAGTCTAGTACTTTAAGTTTAAATAGGAAGAATAATAAATAAAAAATGTTAATACAGTCAAGGCAGTAGAATTATATAAATATATATATATATATATATATATATATATATATATATTTGTTTTTTTTCATGATTACATTACTTATTTAGTATTTCGTATAAGAAAGTATAGACTGGGAAGATGATTATTTATATATATACTACAACAATTAAATAAAACTCACTTTAATGTTTGTTAATTATTGATAATACACTAGTGGATTGTAGCGTAAAATATATTTTAATCTTCTATTGACAATAAATGTAGAATTGTAGATGGTAATTTTAAAATAACAAATTAAATATTTGCATATTCTGAATCGAGACAATTAGGAACAAGAAAGATACACAGAGACTTATGCTTGAACAAATATACAGGATCAGCTTTCGGTTCTGTAATATACATATATCCGAATGTCTTAAAGCCCATTGAATTCATCTTGTATACGTCTATGTTCACAATAAGCTTAATTTACTATCGTTATTGTAGATATACTCGCACATGTCTATGTATTACGCTTTATTCTCTTGTGGCAGCATAATTATTTATGTACATACATATTGCAGAGACACAAAAGTTACCGAGTTTTTGAAATTCTATTTAAGAAATGTTTTATATGTATATAGGTCTAAAATTTCAATTATAATTATTATTTTTCTCTCTAATGACGTTGTTACAACAAATATCTACTATAAATATAGATTAAATTTCTGAGCTAAAATTACATATCGATTCCAATCAGACTGGATATTTGCAAAAAACTTCAAGTGATTTAATGATTCGACTTAAAGATAACAATTCTAAGTTAAGAATAGTCGTAACTATTTTATTGTTATTTACGTTATTTTAAGATGAACATATTTAACTCTGAGAAACAAGCATGTGCAATTTTTGAACAAAAATACTTATTAAATGATTATTCGTCGTAGAAAACCAATTTGTACCGCTTGAAAACACAAAATGTATATTATTCCTTGACGTATCACGTACTATACTAATATCCTTTAGTGAGAAGTTTAAATAATTTACGTAGATATAATACAATTCAATCATTGTGAAACTTAAAAATACTATTATTTATAAGAAATATAAACTTCAATTTTAATTAAACTACTCATGTAGTTCAGACTATGTCAAGTTTTTATGTCCAATAGGAAATACTAGTGAACGATATTTTCCCCTGTTTCCAATCTATGTTATGACAGCTTATCATATTTTTATTGTTTATTGTTTAAAAAAAAAACAATACTGACCTACTTGTACCAGTCTACGGAGCCGCAGTTTATTGTGATACATTGAACAATTTTCCGCGTGATAAATGATGGCAATATCGAAAAAGACTTATATTATTACATCGTTTATATATAAATTTATATAGAAGTAATTCCTTTCATTAGTTTCTATATTATTCAAATAAGTATGATGTACAAACTAATCAGATGCTGAATTGCAATAGTTTTTATTGCCACATTAAATTAATTCATAAAAGTAGATAAAAAACGGCATATATCAATTCGATGAGCTTCCAAATTTTTTCTTCGTAATAATAATAATATCAAGTTTAAAAATATATTAACAACAATGCAATTTCATGTTTCCGGATTCCATTACTTAAAAAATATATTTTTTGTGCCTCCCTGTCTGATGTATATATTCACCCAGATAAAAATCTCATAATATTCGTTGGCGCGGGGCTGACATGTCATTTATCATTTTGTTGAAAATTTATGAAATCACATTTCGGAAAGATAATTTAAAATTGTCGATGCGGTCAAATGTGGTAAAAGGAATGAATAATTATGATTGTATACATAACCGGTTCAAGTTTCGATTTTGTCATTATTGACAACGTTCAAAGGTCATTCGAATAAAATAAACTTTAATTCAAATCTAATTGTGTTCCAATTCGTATCTATTTATTTTTGCACGCGAAACAACTCCAGATAATAAAGTTTGATCAGGCGATCCAAAAACAAAATGACGACTGGTGATGGGTGGATGGATAATGGCATCATAACCATTTGAAATACCAAATTTTATCTAATAAGACAGGCGGGGTACGGATGTGGGCTTACAGATGCTGCATGATCGATTCGCTTGTCTTAATAACACCGGAATCGGATGTAAAATGTCGTTCGAGTTGTTGTCGTAAATGCGCTCTTTTTCCCCGTACAAGAACGTTTTTTTTTATTGAACATCGAATAGTAAGCTCTTATCCCCGCGTTTCCCTAGCAAGTCACTCTATGTGGACGTTCTTTTACACGTTATTGTCGTACAACTCGAATTTTATATTCGTGCCACTTGTTTTTTTTTTGTTTGCTTGTACTTCACATTTCCTTTCGACTTTCAATCTTGAAATTATTTATTTCAAGTGCTTATCCACTCACTAATGAATTGCGATTTCAAACATGTTTAGAATTCAACACGAATTTTATGCTTATTTGTTGTATATTCAAGACGGTGCAAGAAAAAGGTAAAAACTGGACATGGGAATGGAATTTTCTTCGTCGTTTTTTCTTAAATGGTTCAACAAACCAAATGCCTGTCTTCTTCTTCTTTAGATTGTCATGAATAGAAATTTATAAATCAAATACGATTTGATTAAAAGATGCAATCTTATAAATGAATGCGTGTTTTACGGTTGTAATAATAAATTTTCTTTTAAGGTGAACCATCAAGTTCGCTAAAACATCATGCCTTGTAAATGAAAACTAAAAAAATACTATTCGATGTGTATTTGCATAAAAAGTGCCTGGTAAAAATTTCATTTATTTTGATTTTGTATTAATGGAGAAAAAAACTAAACACTATGAAAAAGTGCCTTTTCTGGGGGTTTTTATTTTTTATCTCCAATGATACTAGTTAGAAATAAATGAAATTTTTATCATGCATTTTTAATGCAAATACACATCGAATGACTTTTTTTTTTTAATTGAAACTTCCAAAATAGGCACTTTTTCATAGTTTTTATTTTTTTTCTCCATTAACAGAAGATCAAATTAAATGAAATTTTTACCAAGCATTTTTTTATACAAATACACATCGAATGGTATTTTTTTAATTTTCATTTGCAAGGCACGATGTTTTTCTAAACGAGCCTGATGGTTTACATTAACTATATTAATATACTTATCAAAATAAATTTTATGTCATGGAAATAATAATAGTTTGGATATTTAATTGTGGTAGGTCACTCTATTTTTAGGAAATTGTGATTAAAATATGTTTTTGAAAATTATAGCTATTATTGCTGTCTATAATTAGAAGATTCGTGCGACAGTAATTTTTTTGCTTCATAGAAAAAGATATAGCGAACTAGGGATTTTCTTAAACAAGGTTGTAATCGTCAGTAAGAATATTAAATGTTGTTTTTGTTTAATAAATGTTAGTGGGAGAATGGATTGTGTAGCATTGGTCTAAATTGTTAAATTCAGTGGAACTATAGCGTTTCATATGAGTGAAATATTGGCATTGACAGCCGTGCGTAAAATTATACATAACATCAACCTTTTCCCTTTTCACTGTCTCGCAGAGCGATTTGTGTGACGTTGCGCCATAAATTTTAATGCTCCGGATTAAATTATATAAAGTGGATGGAATATCCGAGGTCCACTTCCTTGAACTTGGCAGACTGATGTATCAGCGATTATACGATGCCGTCATGCGAATTTGTTGACAGACGTCACATTGACGCCAACTCATCCAGAAAAAGGGTCCGAACATTTTGACTCAATATTCTAAAATCATGCCTTATGATCTTTAAAAATGTATGTTGTTGATTCAATAAACAACTTTACTCTTCCTCTAAATATATTCAATTGTTTTTTGTTCACGACTGCTTAATGTGTCATACAGTGTTGTTCCTGTAGCAGCCCCTATCTCAACCACAAAATACTGTAGTGTCCGTCGACTGATCGGCATTCCCGAAACACCAGTGGCTTACGGGTCTGATCCTTATTTTATCCCTGTTTCCGCAAGTAATTCCCGTCAGCCTACCCGGTATCGGTGGCGTCTCACTCTTTCGCACTCGCGCCCCAGGCGCCCCAAAAACTCTTCTGGTCACTTTTTGCCGCACGTGGATTATCGATTTAGGCCCACCGTGACAAACTGACGGGCGGCAATCTTATAAACGCTACCTCGGTATACATTGTGAATTCTAATTGATTGGTAATCGTCACCAAAGAAATTACTAATTTGTTTCTTTACTTGGAAAAACACATACATCTACTATATTGACGTAAATTAAATATATTTTATCGATTACACAATGAACGTTTTAAAAGTTTCAACTTGATTGAAAAATGGATTTTAAACCAAAGCACCTTTAATTTAACCAAATTTAAATTAATTAATTAATTATACATTTAGTTGATATTTCATAACTTCTACTAAATTCAAAATTTGTAACTCAGTATATATATATATATATATATATATATATATATATATATATATATATATATATATATATATTTAAAATTTAGTCTCCATATTTATTTTACTATTTTTCGTTTTTATTTTGTACACGATAAATATAAATTGGATTTCAGTATGCTTCATAAGGTTACAGTATTTTCTGTTTTGTGTAAGTAATCTAAAGACGATGTCAAATTTGATATAACACAGATTGAGTGTAGTGTAGGTATATTCTAGACATTCTCGATCTAAACGAGCTCTGATTTCTTTTCTTTGATGCTGTGTACCTGACATATGCAGTCTGAAAACTTATCAACACACGGAAATTGATTTTTCTTTGCGTAAAATATGTACACATTCGTTTACGATTTGCTTTGGTGCGGTTTTATCAATTTTTAGTTCAAAATAGCGTTTATAATTGTGCCCCAGTCTCCTTTGAAATGTAAATATACTTTCAGGTACTTTCTTAGCCTTATATCTAATTCATTTGCATTTAAAATATCCGTGAAGCAATAATATGTGCTTCTAAAAAATAATATAACTATAAAACAAATTGCAAAGGCAGAAACAGAAGCCATCAATTGTTTTATAGAATAAAATCAACTAATAAATATACGTTTCGTGATCGCTGCTTGAACTGAAAGTTGAATGGAGAAGTGTGAAAATCCTGTAGCGAATACATGTGGTTAGGCCAGACGTTATGGTTTGGAAACCCTGTAGAGATATACTTGGTGTAACAAACTTGCCATGCCAATGTTTTAAACCGCGAGGAAAAGGTTGGAAGAGCCTTTGTGGTATATTCAACAAACTTGCTGACCAGCCTCCACCTCAAGATTATGAGATTATTTTAGCCGTTAAGTTTGTGAGATACTAAGAAATGTATAAATAATACCTACACACAGATTGAATTTTAAATTATCTGTAGTGTTTTCGTATTAAGTACGAAAGTAAGTGATAAGAAATAAGATGATATGAATATTCTAGTATGAATCCAGCATGTTAATTTCTACTAGAAATGTGTTCTTTGAAGTGGAGTTTCTTAGATAAAGAAAATTGTGTATGTCAGGACAAAATGTTTGTGTACACAATACATAAAGTATGTATTGAATAGCGTTGCACGTACAAAATAATGAAAATAAACGAATAGTCGTTATCTTGATATTGAATTTTCTTCTCGCGTCACGTTGCGGTGGCAGTACCTCGGGTGTTAGTTGACGGTCAGACGTTGTCCGAAAGACGATGTGAAGCCTCGTGCGTATCAAAGAACAGGAAATAAACGTGCTCTTAGAACAAAAGGATCACTCAATGCACCAGCCAAGACGCAAGCTTTGTGTATGCATCAGATTTTACTTTTCAAATAAAACTTCATTTCCATTCAAATTATTTTCTCAATTAAAATGAAAGAGTTATTGTTACAGCTTCGTGTCTTCGCTTCGCTTCGAAATGAGCTTTGAAATTGAATTTAATTCTGATTGATAGCACATTGAATTATAACGAATAATAATAATAAGAAACTCTACAAGCACTAAACTTTATGTGCTTTTCTATCATTTTACGAAGACGAAATTAGTTTTATGTACTGCCAAGACTAGTTGTATTACAGGATTATGCAAATAAGTTAAAATATTAAAATAACATTTCTCGTTGTCCTTTGAACGTTGTCTCAGGAGCATTTATTAAAGAATTCCAGTGCACAGCTGGATTCAACTCGTGGAAGATTACCATTGAATCGACTATTTGCCAACACATAATTTGTGAAAAGTACAATTCGCCCGACACTAAAGAGTATAACATAATAACGATTTTCCTAATGCACGTTGCATTATTAAATGCGCCAGTCATTTCCTCGTTTGGTTTCATTTCCGCAGGGATTATTTCCAACAGGGTGTCTCAAAATTAATCGTGTTTCTGCCCCGTTTATGTCGCAACAAATTTTAACCACCAGCTCTAGAAACGAATTGGGACGAGTAATTGTTTCAAAAGTTCTCTTTAACTGGTCGTAAAACTGCATTTCAATTGCAGTAATATCTATAATTTATTGCGCCATATTTTATACAATAATCCACGTAGTAAAATAAAATATAAGAAATAAAATTGTGAAATACATTACGATTTGAATGCACGTACCAATTTTAGAACTTATATGATAAAAATCTCATCTATACGTTTAATGGCCGTGAAATAAAATATCTGAGTGGAAATCATGGGTATGCACACCTGCATTAGGTAAATGTGTAAAGATTTAGAGATAAGGTGGCTCACAAAAGCACACCCTAACAGGAACTCTGCGAAGTTCCAACGCTCGAGGGAGATAAGATGTATTATTGTGCAACTTAAATAGCCGGGCGTGTAGGGTCTTTTTTTAGTAAGGAAGGGCGCATACATTTTTCGATATACTAGTTTTTCAACTAGAAAATATACTCGGCAATAGTTTTAAATATTTGAAATTAGTATTTCAATATTTATTTATGCCTTGATCTAAATTATGTCTTAAGATATATAAATTCACTGATGCTTTCGATTTCAAAAATATTATCAGCTCAGGTAAATACGTAGAAGGTACGCGTAATTGCGTCATATGTACAGACTAAAAAGGGGGTAAAGTAAGGTGGAAAGAGCGAGTAACAGCACTGGAATAAGACGGATAGATATGGAAATGAACGGAAGCAAGCGGCAAACAAACCCCTATTCTCCAGAGACACAATATAATTGACTCACTACCAAAGACTTTTATCGATCATTTTACCCGCACAACAGGAAACTCTACTGTCATATTTCACGGTTGTATCGGTGCCGTCACTCACAATCTCATACCCGAACAAACCTCTAGTAGTCAAAGTAGAAAACTCCTTACCAGTTACACGAACAAGTGCGCATGTTCACGGTGCGACGTACATGATAAATTACATATCTCACTTTAGCGGTTCGTTGCCGAACACTTGCGGTGTGGTGTATTAAAAAGAACTACGATGTTTAAAAATAGATTTTTCAAGTTGTGCTGAACGATTCATGCGATAATAAGAGACACCGATTACAAGGGACACAAGGTGATCAATTTTATTCAGTGTTACACCGAACGGACGGTATTGTGATCCATCTGTATCAGGTGCAAAATCAAACTATATAAAATTAGAGTTCAAAAGTTGGCAAATGGCGATAAAAGCAGATGGCCAGAAGTAATTTTTAATTGATGTAAGATAATATTGCATAGTTGTACAATTCAACCATGTCTTATTTTCTAGTTGTTTTTGTTTTTTAAATATAAACTTCATACACCATCTATTAATATTTTATTTTGGTTGACTACGACAAGCTATTTCGCTGGTGGTATCGCACGGTAGCTATTAAAATGACGCGTTTACCTAACCATTCCATCCACTCCAAGTGACAAGTTCGCGTGATTGATGGGTCCAGACTATATCTTACGTTTTTTTTTTCCTCACTTAAAATACATCGAGTGGTGAATATCCATCTTGCATATACGTGCACAATCGTAACGTAATCAACTCACAACTGTATCGTGCACTTTTTGCCAATCCCGTGCGTCGCTTTGTTGCGCCCATATACAAGATCCCCAAATGAGATCCGAGACCGTAGATGCCGCCGGTGCTATGACTTTTGAACCTCCCCTAATGTTCCACTAAACACCGCGTGTGCCCGGAATAACACACTATATACCATCTGAATTTGATTGTGTTCCCGTTTCTTGTGCAACCTCTCTTTCTCTATCTGCTCGAACGTATCTGCTACTTTCTCGGTTTAACATATTAACTTTACAACTAGGTATACATAGCAGTTCATTTCATGTCATTCAAAAAAGTCTCTTTGTTGTTTGAGTTTGTTTATTTTTGGTACGAGCGATATATAAATATGTTGACAACTGCTTTTTTTTATATATAAAACAGAGGTATTTGGATATGTTAACCTAAATACCATATAATAATAATAACAGCCATTTTTAATAAAGCCATTTCTAAAACAGTCATTATAACTTATGCCATGGGCGGATATTTTTTAAGTATCCGTTTCTTGAGGAGGAAATGTATAAACTTTTAATTTTTAAAGTTTGAGAAAAGAAGTTACAGTTTATCTGCATAATCGATAATTCTTTCTGTATTCTCCCAGTTCCTCGAGATCAATAGATTCAAATTGAAATCGTTTTAAATGCAACTCTAAAATATTTAATAGAATTGCAAATTCTATTGAATTATTTATTTTATTGTAGAGTTTGTAAGTGTAGTGACGCATGGAGTGAAATGGATGTAAAACATTTTATTTTTCAAATGCAGGATGCACAGTTTAAAACTTTACAATTAAATAGCGCAGTGTTAATGAACAGTTAATTCGTCAGAAAGAAAACAAACGAATAGCGTAAGTGCGGAAAATAGGAAAGCTTTTAAAACTTAAGATACTTTAGTTGAATTATATTCCTTTATAGTCTTCAAGTTGCTCCGTTGCAAAAGAAAATCACAAAAACTGCAGCAATCATTATACAAACGACATTCTGATGCAGGGCACTTAACGATTCGCCATAGAGTTTTAATGGCACTCAAATGAAAACTTCATGTACCTATGTCTTCTTCAAATAGTTGCAAATATCTATTGCTTTGATTTATTTGTATTGTTAAGAGTAAAAACGTTGTTGGTCGGTGCTATAAGAAACTAACAAGTACTTGAAGTAAATAAAGGCTTTTGTACTATATAATAATAATAATACGAAGAGAGTATTTACACTCAAATGCACCAGCTAGTGTTATTCTCTTTTATCAAATTACATTCAATTTTATATAGGTACATACATGAATTACTCTACGAAATAGTACAAAGTTGAAATTTCGAATTGAGTATAAAAATATAGAGCGTCAGATGCAAGCACGCACTGGCCATGGACGACCTTTTGTCCACGAGGTTCAATAGAAGTTTTTGTTGAACTGTTCATCATGATGATGTTACGTAGGTATACATCACAATACAATCGTATCTCTGTCTATTCGCCGCGTATGTACCTATACGTGATGTGTGCTAACGGATGTGTTTGGCAAGTAATAGATTTGCGGCGTATTCAATCAATTCTGTGACGTATCACGATTGCCTGCTAAAAACGTTCGATTGACAGGCAATCGGAATTCGCAGCAGGATCCCTCCAAGTCATTCAACAGTCCGACGGACATCAGAGTCACGGTGCCTACGAGAATGTGCGTAAATGTGAACGAACTCATATGACGTTATCGGGAATTAGTTTTTTAATGTGAATTTTAAGAGGTGATAAATAATTTTTGGCCAATTGATGTTTTGACAGATTGCGTAAACGTAGATTTATTGGATTATTTCTAATTTAGTACGTGTGTTTTTAACTATTAACGTGTTTTTAATAGGATTTGTTTCCCGATACACATCATGTGTTACTAAATTTATTTTCTCTACCGGTGAATTAATAATTTCTCGCCTATTATTAATTGGTATAAAGATGATGAGAATATTTGTAGCTTTAATAAAAATTGATAAATCCAATTGCTGTACTTTGAAATGCACATATTTTATTTGAAATAAACCAGTTTAATGTACAAAGAATTGCTGTTGAATTGAATTTAGATCAAAAAGGTTGATGGGGTAAGCCTTAACCTAGTTTTGGTTCTGAATGCACGAAGTCACCGTAAGTGATGTGATTTTTCCGTTCTGTTGCTAAATTCTTTGCATCGAAAGTATTTGGATGCGAAGTTGGGAAATCTTGTAGAGGTCAAATCGACGTTACAGCGTATCCGACCGTATTGAAAGCGAACTCTTTGATCGAACATTGATTCAACGTTGCCTACGTTAGTAATGCACGGTCACTCCTTTTGCTCGTCTACGTTCTAGCAAAATATCAAGACCAAGCTATTTGTGATATACTAGACAGATAGAACATCTAAAAAGAACCTCTACAGATAGTTGATGTCTTGCAGTAGTGTGTTCTTTGTCAAAACATTCAAAACAAGCTTCCAATTTCACCTCAAAAATGTCATACAAAAAAAAGCATATGTTCGAGTGTTAACAAAGAAAGTTAACATGAATTACTTTCTTACTAAAGTTAAGTCAAGATGTTATGAAATGTGGAAAGATGAAGATACACTAAGTTATCTGCAATCCAGTATATTGATTTTTGTTGCACAGTTGTTTAGCATTTGTTTTCCTTGTTTCTCTTGTATTCTCTTATTTTTCGTCGTGTTGAGGCTCTTGAACACAACGCTAGAACCAAGCCACTTCTTCAGCAATGCTTTTGCCATACGTACGCTGCAATTTAGATGCTGTGAAATAAGCATTTATTTATTTCCCTCACTGTGTTCACACTTCACACGTTCACATCAACGGAATTATTCAAAGCATTGTGTTGTTATAACAACGTTCCCTTCGCTTTTTTCAACATAATTATTTTGCGCACCTTTCCACCTACATTTTAGACGACAAACACAAAAGTTGAATATGATTGAATTAATTTGAAATTTCCTTCATGAATAAGTTGCCCTAGTGGTATTGGGTTTGAGTATAATTGTTTCTTGTTTATACTGCCCACTAAGTTACGAACGTTTATCGTTTATTTCCTTTTTAATTTATTTAATGGGCAATAAAAGTCATCGTAGGCGGTCTTGGTGGATAACGAATCGGATACCATTTCGTTGTCTTCTCGCAAGCGACCGAGCAGTTTTAGTGTCCGAGATATAGGATGGAGATTAAGTTGGTTTGTGCGTATTCTAGTATATAGGTGCCCTAAATGTGGTATGCTGCTCTGACCTCAGCGTACACCCTAGTCTTATTTCCGCCCGTCGAACCTAATGGGAAATCTATAGCAACTTTCGTGATGGTCGCACGCAATGATGCGATCCCCATCGTGACCTTTCCATCAATTTTTAGCATTCCAAATTATCCGTATGGTTTTTTATCCATTTCACCATCGTGTTTAATCAATACTATAACCAAAATACATCTATCAGAATTCCGTGAGTTTCTTCTATTGTTAAAAGTTTTGCCATATTTAGGTCATATAGAGAGTGGTCAGTTAAGTCATAAGTGAATCATTTCTTTCTTCATAATATTTTCATATATGTACATACATCATCATATCCCTTAGATTAAATCGGATTACCAGTTGTCATAATCGAATAACTTATTAAATGATATATTCGATATACTCGTACATATATCTTTGCAATAGCGGTCATCCCAGCTTTTCTCGATGCATTTAGCAGAGACTTGTCGAACAAGAATCGTCGGGGCAGGCTTACACACACTAATCCATCCCTAATCATCTTACGTCACCAGCCATCAGTTCTAAATACCGGTCAAAGCTTCTACCCTTCGCGAACCAGAGAGGCAGTGACCCTAGTTCGAAGTTGTTCTTCAATAATGTATTCGGGACACGAAAATATCTTAAGGCAACTCTTCGTTTCGTTTTCGCTTACGATAGTCGTACTGTTTGTTCGCTATCACGTAATCGGGTTACATAGATGAACACGGCAAAAAAAGGATATGGACTATTTCCAAATAAACTGACAGGGTTATTTAACAATACTAATAATTGATGAGGTCTTATCGACATTCGTGATTGGATCATGTGATTTAACAAATTAATATTGGATAACATATAGATTAGCGGAAATGGAACGAAAGTTATCAGGGAAAATGTAACCTAAATAAAATACCAATTTACTGTATGTATTTACTTTGTAAGTAAGGAATTAAAAATGTTCATTGCGAATGATGTTTTAATTTGAAACCATTAACGATTAATAAATACTGGCTCCTGTTTATGAACGGCAAGTATAGGGCTTGGAGCGAATGTTCGCCTAGGGTGTCACGATCAATGAGCCGGACGTTACGCCCTCCAGGGACATGAGACCAAGAACTGCGGAAGCAGAGAATACGAGCTTTCAACAAAACTACCCTTTTCGCGTTTCGGTGGCACTAGCGTCATCTAGCGACGTCGTTTTAAATTCAATTCGGCGCGAATCTGGTGGCCTACGCTCCGAACTAGAAAACGACGCCATTAGTTCGAAGCGTCGCCGTTGTAGTGATGGCGTCGGTATAACAGTTACCGTCACTGATATGACTATTGATTTTAACAGCGGTTTAATTTGAAATTGCAGTAGTTTTTACTTATTAGTATATTTAACTTTCCAGTTTAAAATGTTTGTTAATAATAATATATGTATAAATTGCAAATCCATATTTGAAGTAATGATTTAGGTATATATAGGTACATATATAGATTCAGTTTCTCATCAAACTTTGTATATGCCATGAAACTCGTAATTGTTATTGCATTGGTTCATGGTCTGTAATTTACTTCATTGTAATTATTAGTTTATTACATTCGGCTGATGGTGTCGCTGTATTTCATATCTCAGTTGACTGGGTAATATTTTGCAGTACGTGTTCATTTAGCGTCGTTGTATTTGATTAATGAATCTTTCGGTAGGGTTGTGTTTTGATGTGTGTTCAAAGGGGTAATTTTGTTATTTTGACTTGTAGTCATTTTTCATTGCGCAATTTCCAATTATGCACATGCACCGAAAAGATTACAGGTGTATCGATATATGAACACAATTTAGTAGCGTACGATTTTTATTAGTTTATATAGGCCAATATGTAAAACTGTTCATCCTGAATAATTTAAGCTCACGTCCCGCTGCAGGGAGTGATAGCTTGCCACTGCATTTGCTCGTTTAACAGTGTGGTTGGCTCTGCACTGCAATGTCGCCAGCCCTACCACCATTATCAACACATCGATCAAACTTGGGGCCAGCGTCGCGTCGTCCGCCGTTCGAATCACGCACGGTAATTGACACTCTGTATACACAACTAATCCGGCTAAAAGTAAGCTTGTAATAAATCTTTTCACTCTACGCGTGGACAATCCTTTCGCTCTTCATCACACCCCCAAAAGCATCAACAATACGGCCTATTTAACAGATGTATATTTGTTTATAGTTTTATTTAGGAATAAAGTATTTAAGTTTGGTAATATTAATAAAATGAAACGTTAACTTTTTATACCTAAATATAAAATCAAAGAGAAATTTGTTTTTATTTGAAATGTAATCTGTGTTCATGTCTAACGGGCAAATGGATATAGAATATATGCAGGGTATAATAAGAGAGGTCGCGTCTTCAGGGAAGGTCGGATTTGGGTTTATGCACTTTCCATAATTCGTATTCCGACTCGACTGTGAAATCCGTATCACCTCAGTAGCGAATCAATTATTTATTTAGTTCGAGTGCGCCATAGCGAACAGGGTGAAATTAATGTATGTCCATTCCTGCTTTCAGGCGAACTGTCTACTTGGACAGCAAACACAATCCGATCACACGGTCGCATTAAACTTTGCTGTGCCAAAACAACGTCGACTATCAACCTATAGGTAAGTTCTAAATTATGTATGCGGTTCAAAAGCTGCTTTGCTGACTAATAGTGGACGTCACACTTTCGTTACCATAAGTCACAAAGAAAATTTAAACTTAACATCAAATGCTTTTCATTTGCAATCATTAATTGGCTGGGCATAAAGTATATTAATAGACTACGATTAGTTTTGTTATTTTCATGATACTAGATCATTAATCATAAACTGGTATGATTAAATGCTAACCATCTCGTGATTTTCAAATTATTTGTAGATATACTGTTTTAATATGAAAATAAGTCTGATGTTTAATTTATTTAATAAAACACACTACTACAGTTAAACATTATTTATAATTTTTAACTAACAATAACATAAACTGCAATCAAGTACTTCAATTATCTTGAAATTATTATAAGCAAAAACGAAGCTAAATTAAACTTATTTAAACTGCTGGAAAATGTATTCCAAATATATCATTTTCTCTTATAAACTATTATAGTTTTGTTTTTTAAACAATTAAGTTGTATAAACACTTCTACTAGATGAGCCAACTTATATTATTAAAGATTTACTATATGATAATTTAATTTCATAATAGAAACTTAATTAAGTTATACAAATAAACGAATTTTCATTAAACAAGACTTAATTACCCCGGTGCAGTGTTAAGATTTGAAATCAACAATTAAAACGGAATTGTAAGATTTCTTTGAGACTGTTATCGTAACCGTCACTCATTTCGCTAGTGGAAGTCGCGTCATAGCGTTTCGCGGCATTAAAATTGAAATTACCCTGTGATTCTGAGCGCGCGGTAGCGCAGCATTCACAACTTAATGAGTTACTGATACAATCTTATTAAAGAGCTCTAGTTTGAGGATTTCTGTTTGGAGTGCGCGCGCGACTTCTGCGCGAAGCAGTTACACAATGTCGTCTCACGCTCTGTTATTCACTCAGTCCTTGTGTACGTTCATTCCTCCTCGGGTGCTATTCTTATCCGCTTTTAACACCCTCGTAAATGCATCCTTTAATCTAAACGTACACATACGGAATGCACAGAGAGATACTCGTGTTGTAACTGTCGTTTTGAAAGAAGCAATGTTGCTAGCAAACACATTTTCGCTTAACACATTCTTTAAATTGAGAATCACTTTTAGAAATGGAAAATGTGGATATTTCATACGTTTACAAAAAAAAACCATGAGTATAATTCTTATTTTTTGGAGGTTTCAACATTAAATCACTAAGCAACTAAGGGTTAACGGACTTATTCATAAATAAAAATGATTAAGTGTAAAACAAAAATATTATTTGCTTCGAAGTATAATTTTATGTATTGGAACATATATATTTGATACGTGTAATAATCCCTTAATACGATAATTAAAATCAATAGTTACTTATGATATAGCTGGAAGCATTTTACTATTAGTGTGTTTGAAATTGTTTGCTGTTAAATGTAGTTAGTAGTAATGATCGATATAATTTAATACGACCTAATTTCGTATCAAATTCAAGTTGTACTGAAGTGAGAGATATATGTACTGTTCTAAGTTGAATTTGTATTCAAGTTTAGCAGTACTCTTGCATAGCCAATTGTCAGCATCCCTTTCTCAAATTACCAAATCTATGGTTGTCATGGTTCTTTGAGTTCCACCACAGACAGAGTCGGCATAGTTTCAAACTTCCTCAAGCTATACTAATTTGCACAATGGAGCGAATACGTATAAGAATATAATTGGATACCAAAATTAACGTTGATATTTTTTATAAGTTACAATTTATTAATATATTAATCCTCTGAGGAGATTTGCATTCCAATCAAAGATAACTTCATTTCTAAATATTTACAATAATTATGAACACTAATATGCAAATGCAGCCATTGTCGTTTGGAAAAAAATATTTAATAGATTTTGTTCACAATACGTTAATGCAAATGAATCAATTTTGGCTTTTAGGTAAGATGCTATTCTGAGTAAAACAGTCCTTGATCCTATCCTGTATGTTTTCTCTATGCATGCGTCGAATAGCGTAATTAAACTGCGGCGTAAACTTTGAACTAGTATATAATAAGATTGTTCTGTGCGACGCTATGCTGAATATCTCTTGTTCTTCATTTTCTCCTTAACACTTCGAACACTCAGTTCGCACGATTATGAATTGTATGTAAGTGTATGCCTTCAAGGCAATGTAATCTACAACGTACGCAACATTTTACTCCCGGGTACGTGTTTATACGCTAAATATTGTTATTAAATAAATAAATAATTGTTTTGATTTACAAAGGTAAACATTATTATTGATTATTTTAATTCGTTGTTCCACCACACGATACTAAATCATTTTAAAAGTTCTGTTTTCCTTGGATGGATTTTTTTGTAAAAATAATCTTTAGATAAAATGTTTTTCGCGTGAAAATTCTTGGAAGAAGATGCAAGAAAATTTACAACTGGGTTTAGCTTCTCTGATACAGAACGTGTTCTTTAAAGAAAACAAGCTTTTTTCCCACACTGATTTATGTTTCAAAACATGCATAAGACTGTTTATCGGAAGCCTGATGTGTGCATATATAATATGCACAGCTTTGGCGGGTGTGAAAACGGAAGTACGTACACAAAACGCTGTTTCACACAAGCGCTGCAATCGCCTCGTTAAACAACAGTAAATAATGGAGTATAATTCACCGTAAAATATATCTCTTGCATTTGAATTATAAATATATTAGCGTGCTCTGAATCTTTGTATCACCAATCTGGTAATATTTTAAAAATTAGCAAACTATCCAAAAAATAATACCTAATTTTTTATTTTAAAATAAAGTCAATTTCTTTAAAGATCTTTAGAAGTTTCGAAATTATTTTTTGATTAAAAAAAAATACATTTCCACTGGAATTGATCGAAATGCGTTACGTTATTAAATTTCTACAAAGAAATTTTCTATTTGATCCAATAACATTATCAGTTACTCATATACGATGTGTTGTTGGTTGCGTGTTATTCATAGAAATTATTTCACTTATTCGCAACGTTGCAACTCTGTCGTAATACTTTGCGTATTCCTTCTAAGTGAATCAACGTGCTAGTAGAATTTTATTACACTACTGACGTTGGAAATCTTTTTCGTCTGCGTCTTTAGTCCGTACGGACCCGAAGTGCGACGCGGCATCTTATGGAAAGTGATTAAGATGGTAGGGGGATAACTTGTAAAAGCATGATATATGTGAGCACGGTGCTGTCGTGATTTAACTATTTTCAACATGAATATTCTAATTAGGTACGCAGCCCTTGTATACACTGAAACTGTTGAATGAATATTGTCGAGATGCACATTCGAGTTCAGTTGCTTTGCTCAAAATAACTAATTTGGAACCGAAGATTTTCGAGTATCTATAATTATTATTACAGTGTGATTTATTTTCTTTTTCGGCAATTCACAAAGATATTTTGTTTGTTTATTTCATAATATGAGCGCGAAGAAACTCATTTGAGTAATGCGCTTCATATACACGATGATATTTTAGTCTTAATTAAAATGTACACGCGCTTATATTTTCAGAATTTGTACGGTAAAGCTTCGCCGTGAGCTTATTACATCACTAAATCTTTCAAAATTGCCCTTCTTTATTGCGCATCGTACTCAATCCATCTTCATATTATCGCTATTCCGTACACACCTCCAAGTACATCATTTCAGCGCATATACTATAAATCCTGATTTTAGATTCATTTTAAAGTTTTAGATATAATTAGGAATTTCACAATTAAACAACACGTTAGACGCATAACGGGACACAAAATTGGGACCAACAATTGGAACAACTAAGTAGGATTCAATCAGAAATGATAAGAACATATTTTAAGTAAAAATATACAATTTTATAAATAGCTATCTTGTTCGAAAGGCGTAGTGCAACGCCATGCATGATATATGAAACCAGGGAAGCATTTTTATACATGCGCACCTAGTAATACCAGATCATATGTAACAACGTCAGATATCCAAGCCGATGTCTTAACTTATTCATTGGAACGTTATAAAGCCACCGTGCTCTCATATCTCCGCATCTGACACACACAGATTTATCACAATATCATTTTCTAAACTAAACCAATGCGTTCCGTATATAATGTGAAAGATTATATCTATAGTTACAACGCGACAGACATCAGACTGAAGCATTAAGCCGCCCAGTTCGTTCGCAGTGATCAACAACAAGAACAACAACAATGTATTCGGTTTCGTTGACCGATTGTACGCGTCGTGATAAACGGATTCGAGTACCCACGTCACAGAGCGGCGTGCCACATCATGAGCGTGGGATGAAAACGCGAATTGAAAATGCACAATCGTACATTCTGAATCACAGTGCGTAAAATTGAAAAACGCCGACTAATATGACGTATCACCAGACATGTGAAATAGATGCATCTGTTCTGGTTATGTTTTGCTTTCGACGGTGAAAGCTCAGAAGCTGCATATTTCGATATTTATTGCGAAAGATGGTAAAAATGTGAAGAACGGAAAAAGATTGTCTGGCATTCCAATCGTGAAAATAGACATATAAAAGGTTTTTTAAAAAAAATCTAAAAACGAATGCGCTTTAGGATTAAAAAATAAATTAGTTAACTTTTAAATATTCGAAAATTATATAGCCTGAAGGTTAGTTGTTAGGGTGAATATTTTTGTGATCATGGCAACTGGTCAAGGGGTTCACTTTTTTATCTTTTCGACTATCAGCAAATCAATTAACATCACAATTACAGGGCTTTAGGCAACTAAATACAGATGAATCACGCAAAAACCTTGTTTTTACCGTCATGAGCGTACCCTATTTTATATCACAATTTCTGTACTTGGCACTCTTTATGCGACTAAATGTGCAAAAAACAACAAATAGGTGTAGTACTTTTTGTGTTACCACATTTATAAAAGATATTTTTAGTGTAACTAAATTCAAAACACACCCAAACGTGATATGTTTACAAATATTTAATTTAACGGTGAATAGAAAGGTAAAAAAAATCAATTATAAATATTGATTGTTTGAGTTTAGTATTATTTTATAGGGGAGTACCTATTTTCTTTTTATTTTATCTCCGCCCATGTGTGCATACGTTTAGCACACGTGGCTATGACAGAATTTCCAGCGGGTGTACTCGACTGAGTGAAAGGGGCTACATGTGGATATTATTAAAATTTTGTTTCAATGTTTTGATGTTGCTCTTTCAAGTGTACATTTGACAGCAATTAAGCATTTTATGAATGTAGAATAGACGCTAGGATGCGCCTGATGCATACAGCACGCGTCTGTGTATAAATGCAAGTTTAATGATTATGGTAAAAGTATAATGCCCTCTAAACAGCGTCTTATTAAAAATGTAGTAAATGCGATGTAAAGGGTTAATAGTACATAGTATATAATAATAGTACATAATAGTTAATAATTCAGAACTGCTAATAATATGAAATAAAATATCATTCGAACTTTATTTAATATATCATTAGTGTAAAACAAAAGTTTTATTAACTTGACCAACCATGGTGATTTATGTATGCATTAGTGGTCATGTAACTCGGTATGTTCTCGTACATCATGGCACTTTGTTTACACTAGAATAAACATTGGTTTATTCCTGGACAGTTATTTGCGGTTCTGCAATAAAAGCCTAAGCACTACAGCAAACAGCTCTCGATAAAGCGAGAGTGTTGACTAGCAAAATATGTACATACATACGTTACGTTACGTTATACAACACAATGCTCATATAAAGGACTTAAACCAATATTGAAAATCATCCTCCAATTCTCAAACCCTTACTATGCAAACCAAGCACATAAAACAAATATATATATATTTTTTACATATATAGATTTAAACAATCCAATTATGTCGCAAATATTGAAGAGCTACTCCGAAGCATCATAATTTTCAAATATGTATCCATACATTTATAGTACTCATGGAAAATTTATATATTTATCCAATATATTTTCTATTTTTATCTTTCCGTAAAGCAAATAAAAACCCATCTTTCAGCGTCCTGACTCAAAATATATATATAAATATAAATATATATATATATATATATATATATATATATATATATATATATATTTATATATATATATATATGCCGCTTGCTCGCTCGTAAGACCCAAATTTGTCGCTCCTTCTCTTCTGAAGATACTAAACGGATTGACACCAAATTTAATATACATAATCTATGAGTAGGTACAGATTTCGTACCTTTCGCATTTTATATCTGGAATTATTGGGCTACAAAAAAGCAATGTCCTTAAATATAGATTTTAGAAAAATTTGAAAATACCACAAAAAATCTTCGATTTATTCCAATATTGATTTAATATTGTCATTTTAACAAACATGTCAATGATATGGATACAAATATTGTTTATTTATACAGAAGAAGAAAATGCCAATGCATATTACTGCAGAAGTGTTGCAATATATATGGTGGCGCTATTTGTATTCAACGTTGTCAAAATAAAAAGCAAAAAACTGTAAAGTAATTTCATGTATGATTAACAACATCAATTCAAACTCGAGTAGGTATCTCATATCAAATTCGGAGCGGTAAATCTCTTTCAAAATGTAATATTTATAATGCAACTAAGCTAATGATCGAGAAAATAAATGCATAAGGCTCTCGTAGTATAAGTTATTCATTACAAGAAGGTTTGAAAAACGCGACGTGTTATTATAGAAAATTACGGAGATGTGTCACGGAGATGACAGTGCCATCTGGTGCCTGAGCAATGTGGTGTTTATATTTGGTATAGGTGTATAGGTGATATAAACTGATCGCTACCAGCAAGTCTACCGATCACAGCAATATGGTGTCGTGTCTTTTGTGCACCTCTCTGACACCAGATTCGGATAGCTTTATTAAATAACCGTCTTGATTTTCCTCTATGTGTCGTCACTTCTATTTCCACATCGTTGAGTTTCTTTATTTTATACGTTTTCTTCGATACGATTTGATTTTCTTCTCAAGAAAAATATATTAAACATTTTATTAAGGCCATTCACATTGCCAGATCTACAGAACCATAATAAATATTTTTGAATATCTATTTACAATAGAACGAATTTAATTCGAAGAATTTTGAGATTTTATTATTTAGACAAATTTAATAATAAAAATATCCAAAAGTAAAAATTTGACATTAATATTCACTGTCAGTCAAAGTAACAATTCAAATAATTTTGTGTAATTCAAGTTGGAAATTTCGTATCACGTATGAATGTAGGATATGACGCTAATGACATCACAAAACTCCTCCGGCATTCAACAATCGCGTTCGTTTCCTTTATAGGTAGCAGCAATTGATTTCATCAACTATATCTATCAATTAAAACGATAGAGGTTTGTACCGCGAAAATGTTTTAAAAATATCGTTTTATTCATTCTTTCGGCAGTGTTCTTTAAATCTGTCTGTGTAGTCCACTCTATTTTAAAATCCTAAGACATTCGAGATGAAGACGAAACCAAAACACTCGGTGTTCCATTAGACAGGTCAACATTTCGCACGGAGCTACAGCTGCAACGATTCTCACCACCGTTTTGCTAAAGAATCTCAAAAGTAAAATCTCAGTTTTCCAATAGATTTCTAATCTCAATAAAATGATGTTATTGAAAAAGCTTACGTCTATCTGGATTACGAAACGATTTGTATTCGAAAGAATATATATATATATATTATATATATATATATATATATATATATATATATATATGTATATATATATATATATATATATATATATATATATAAATATATATATATATATATATATATATATATATATATATATATATATATATATATATATATATATATATATATATAGGGTTGTTTTTTTATGTGTTGGTACTTATGATATATTTTTAAATCAACCAGCTTGGCGTTTCTTTCGTTAGCCTCTTAAAGTATTTCCAATTAGTGAATTCCTTCTGGGCGTGACGTTAATCTGATGCTGTTCTGTTAATCCTCGCCTCGACATGTTATGATACACATGTTCTTCGTCCTCCTTGTCTCGTCTGCGCTGTGTCTGACATGATTCTGGCGTATGTAAGGCCCTCAGGCGGCCAGTTGATTTTAACATTAAATTTAATTAATTCTAATCCAGTTGAAATTTAATATTATACATTTGAGACTCGCAAAAATCATATTTGAACATCTTCATTGCATTCATATAATAGTAGTTTTCTTTTTATATATATATATATATATATATATATATATATATATATATATATATATATATATATATTCATTTTCAATTGTCATTCACGTCAATCACATTCTCCATCTTTTTTTCTAGACATCGATTTGTAATTCCGATGGATAGCCAATTCTTTCTATGTGAGCCGTGTTATACGCAACAGACAAAAAACGCGTTCCTATTTAATTCTATTTCTCTTTCGTCTCTCAGCTTTCTGTGTGTACGATTTTCTCATTCGTTGAACATCAGCAATAAAATAAGCTGTGCCATATTTTTTTCTTCGTCGGGTAAATAAATTCAGAACACTTCGAACAGATTTTCATATTTCTTTTTGTAGTCCTTTTTGCGTTGCCTTTTCGCTACTAGACGTACTTTTTTTGTGTGGTTTTTTTGATCGTTACTGTTTAATTGAAACCATATCAGCCGATTGCATAGCTGGTATTCAATGAAAGGAAAAAATAATAAACATAAGACTGGGAAACAAAGCTGTAACGTATTAACATTTTGAATCGATTTTCGTAGTGTGTTTAGTCATATAAAAAGTTAAATTTCATTGTTGGTTATTTGGTAAAACGCAACTTTGTAATTCGTAAAGTGAGTAGTTTATTAGGAGCTGATGATGGTTTGTTTCGTATAACAATTAGGGGTGTAGCTTAATTAATTTTCAGTTTCTTATGTATGGCAATTAAGTGGATATCTTGAAATGTGATAAACGCAATATTTTCTAAGAAAATTGATGTAATTACTAGCGAAACAGTAAATTCGGTAAGCAACAGCAGCAAAAACGTGTATCGTATATATAGCAGTGGCCAAGCATAAATCAGAGTAGCAGCAGCAAACATAAAGTGTGTAAGGCGCAGCTCTAAACTGCGACTAACTGCCTGTATGTGAGGGCCATTTCAATTGCTGCGCTACCCTTATCATTATTGAGTTTGGTCTTTCTGAAGGAGGGTTGACTATTCCGCCGTTGCTGACCACCGCCAGCGCCCTTGTTTTCTACCGAACCGCCGGATACGCCTTGGGATTCATCCGATTGATTTTACTACCCCATAACATTACATTAACCACCGGTCATGCCAGTACTTTGATGATTCGCTTCAAAACAACGTATTGCACTTTGCTACACGTAACCGCTATTTTGCGCGTATAAAGGACCACCGTTCATCTGTTTCTCTTACTATTATTTCTATGGCCCGTTACGGTCTTGTGAATGGTAGACCGGAACATTTGCGTTTAACATTTGCATTGGTTCGAAAGGTTTCATTATAATAATTACAATTCCAAATTTCTATCAAACACTCAACAATAATACAAATGTAAGCAGTTGTAAATACTCCAATCAAACACTAAAGCTCAATATAAATTGAATTCATGTATAACTACTTCATACGCAGAATAAGTCAGACGCTAATGAGATGGTTGAACGAATATGTTGAATAAATGATTGACGAACACGATTTACGTGGAAATGGATAAATATGATTGAGAATCAGTTGAGCGAAAGTCTAGTTGTGAGCAAACGGAATAGAAGATTGTCAAGATGGGTATGTAAAGGATTTTCTGCCACCTCATTTGTTGGGATTAAGCATGAAGTTATGTATGTATTTATAAAATATAATATTTATAATACTTTTTCGGAATTGCAAACGAGCAATGATTATCGTACAATGAAAAACTAATTAAATGAATAGTATACGAGGGTGGTCTGAAAAGTTTCCGACCTAACACAGATACAAGACATTTTTTCAGAATTTTTATTTTTATTTTTCAACATAGTCCCCTTGTAACTCTACACACTTCTCCCAGCGATGCTCCCATCTTTGTAACCCGTCCAAATAGTTCTCGGAGTTTTTCTCTGCAAAATAATTGTTCACGAAAGTGATTGCCTCTTCATTTGACGAAAATCTCTATCCTCCGAGCGCAATTTTTAGATGAGGGAACAAAAAGAAGTCGCTTGGGGCTAGATCTGGTGAGTAAGGCGGATGGTCAAACCGTAATTCGTGGATTTTCGCCATGGCAACCGCTGAGGTGTGAGACATGTTTTTTGGTCTAACGTGAGCAAACGCGGCACCCAACGCGCGGACAGCTTTCTCATGTCTAAATGTTGATTTAATATGTGACAAACACGTTCTTTTGACATGTTCATAACCTCTGCTACCTCTCTCACTTTAATTCGGCGGTCGTCTAGCACCATTTCGTGAACTTTGGCGATGTTTTCGTCGGTAGTTGCAGTTTTTGGACATCCCAAAATTTCACTGTGGTAAATGATGGTGCAGAGTCCCCATACACAGAATCCAACTCATCTTTGATTTGCGTAGGCGTATTGCCTTTCAAAACAAATATTTGATGACAGCTCGATACTCGATTTTGTCCATTTTCATAAAAACACTCACATCAACTCACTCAAACGACTGTTACATAACAACTGCGCGTCCAAAATGGCTGAAACTTTGGTGAGTAACTGTCAACAGATAAACAACGAAATTCCCTAGCTTTTATTTACGAGTGCTGCTATCTTCATGTTGAGGTCGGAAACTTTTCAGACCACCCTCGTAGATGGGATAAACCACATTGTACATATATGGAATTAAATTGATTCAAATAAAATTAATCTTCAAAAAGTGCAACAGTAAAAAAACGCAGTCAATTAGTTAAAATTATACCTGATAAAACTAATAATAGTAATGGCATAGTAGAGATAAACAACAGTCTAGTTGTGAAAAGCGGAATAGAAGATTGTCAAGATGAGAATGTAAAGGATTTTCTGCCATTTTGATGGGATTAAGCATTAGATACTCGTATTTATAAAATATAATATTTATAATACTTTCCCGAACTTACACAATGAAAAACTAATTAAATGAATAATATAAATGGTATAAACCACATTGTACATATATGGAATTAAATTGTTTCAAATAAAGTTAATCGTCAAAAAGTGCAACAATAAAAAAACGCAGTCAATCAGTTAAAATTATAACCGATAAAACCAATAATATTAATGGCATAGTAGGGATAAACAACATTTTATACTAAACTGAACTTTTAAAAGTGCACTAGATAGTATTTGATTTCAAATGAAATTAATCGTCATAAAGTACCACTAGTAAAAGAGCCAGTCAATCGAATAGCATCTAGTTGGGTCGCAAAACATTCAGCAAAAGCAAACATAGTTTAGTTAGTGAGTGAGTCCAGTGTGCTGGGTTTGGGTGCCATATATACAAACGTCATTTATTTAATGCGCGTTACACAGCACATGAGTAACGGACTGAACGCCCGACTGAAGACAATAAATAGCCAATCAGGGTTCGCGTACCAAACGGCGCGTGTAAACACTGTACGCTTGTCGGCAGCCAGAGAAGACAACTCTGAGACTATACAGCATTGTATTACAATGAGCCTAGTTTAACATACAAACGATATCGTAGATCCCGTCCGTCCGGCGACTAAACGACATGTTTTTATACAAGAAAACCTACCCTCTTTCTCTCATTGCGACGACTGTTGCACACTCACAGAATAAAGAATTGTCTATTTAGTTTATTAGTACATGTTTATTATTCGACACAAGACCCAAAATAGACAAACTTTCTAGATTTATAGTTAGGGCATTTTATAGCTGTACGAACATTATTTATTTTATATTAAACTATCAAAACAATTATTTTCAATATTAATCAAAACATTAATAACGATTCTGAAGTAAAAGAACTTTGTTGAATAACGAAATATTGTCAAAAAGTGAATAGATGTAAAAAGGGTTTTTGCCACCCCATTTGTATACATATATGCTAATTTCCCATCATAAGAAAGTGATTTACATTCGTCAGAAATATAATTCACATAACACCTTTAATATCATGAGAGATCGACGTAATTTTAGATAAAATTACATATATCTAAATGCGAACGTAATAAAATTTAGCCCAAATTAAACTTTCTTAGGCGTAATATAAACAACATTTTAAACATTACATATTCATAATTATTATGACTAGAAATGTGTTATTTTTAAATAAATTCAATACATAACAAAATATATTAACAAAATATATTATATTTTAAAAACTTCTCTCCCAATCAATTTTGTACAATCGATAAGTACAATCGAAGCGTGTGAAATAGATCATTTATGCAAACCAAACGCAAGCATCACCAAATCAAAATCAAAAGTTAAACTTACCCCTCTTTCCAAGATGATTTCTAGAAGCACCGTAGAATCATCATGCGAGTTGATATGTTGAAATGTTCACTAAAATATATTCACACTTATATCACAAACAAACTTCACTTAATAATCCTTCTTCAAATAAATATGCATCACAAAACTTCCTCCATTTTATAAATCGAAAACTAATACAAAGTTATGTTGGTGTTGACACTTCATGTTACATGCAGTATTTCAATACTGTTTAACTTTACGATGTTCTGAGTATTATTAGTAACTTTCAATGAACTAAACAATGCTGTTTTATATTATAACAATACTTTCTTAAATTACAAGAATGAACAGACGTGAATCTGTTAAACATTCGTTGAACGTAGCTCTCTGCATTTACTATTCACTTGACAGCTACAGTTGAGTTTTCTGCCGCATGATACGCCACCACTGCCACTACCGTATAGTACGAACAAATTTTCCACGTGACACGTGAATACAACATGTTTGTTAGTTATATTTATCGTTTCTATTGTGTAATTTGATTTCCCAAGTATAAAACAGTGAATAAAACTCGAGTTTGAACTAGTCAATTCGTAATGTTATAAGATTAAAGTTTACTTCTAGACTTTATAAACTATACATAGTGAAACCATAGAATGTAGTAGTTTGACTTTCTGTTTAAATTCTACAAGTGTCTATTGAATTTCTTAGTTGCGTACCAGTGATGGATTATAATACAAAAATAGTGCTATTGTGGTAAGTTATTTATAATTATTACGTTTTTATAACTGCTTTAATATAATAATATAAAATTTGTATACGTTGACATTTCTCACTCAGCCACATTCGATTAATTGTTAAAAATTATTCGTTGTCTATGTTTGAAATTAATTTATTCTATCCATGCATAATTTCTGTTTTCTTTTCTTTGATCATAGCATTATTATTAATATCACGAATATTTTGAACGATTTAAATTCAATTCTAATTATTCTAAATAATTTAGAAGTTTAATCGTACAAACCCTGTTGCTTATTTAGTTTAAATAATACATTTAGTTTAGCTTTAGACTACATTTAAACTGTACTACGAATAGGTGTTATGTCTTATTGAAGTTAACTCCAACGTAAATCGGGTTTAATTTGGGTTTCGCGAATTCTGAATATGATTGATGAGGTTTAATGTTGGATGAATTCAAATTGAAATATTTAGTTATTACCTAATTTTCAATTTTAAATATAAATTGCTTTGATTTTTTGTGTGTGTATCTGTATTAATGGTAAAAAATCACTTTTGAAATCAATCTAATTTAATGGAGAATCAATTTTAAAAAGAGTTTATGTTTTTGATATGTGTTTTGATGTCACCCGACCTACTGCTGATATATCAATCGTTTATTAAATTCGTACGTAATAGATTGGATGCCATTTATTCCGTTTTATATTGAAATTGGAAATGTTTTAATCGATAGGAATTTGTGAATTTTATATTGTAATATTTAATAATAATATTACGAATGAATCTATTCGTCTCCCTGTCAAATATCACACCTCCTACTGAGATAACAATGATAATCCAATGACAAATATAACCTCGCTTATATTACACACTTAATAAAGTGCGTGCCCAATAAACGCGTAATATTGCTGAACTGCAAGCGACTGTCATAGAAATGCCTGTAGTTAATATAATCAGGTTTTCGGTAATCACGTCTCCGAAAGTGACTCCCTTGTTATAGAACTGCAACCATCTTCCTTTTATCTTATACGAGGGTTAGTTATTGTGTATATATGTGTGTGTGTGTGTAAGAATCCAAGGGTGAATCTTCTCATTGTGATTGTGTGAAGCTAAGTAATGATTAACATCATTGTCCTATTCGTTGGAAGCTGACCCTGTAGTAGTAATTACGGCCCAGTTGGATCAAGCCCTTTTCGGAGATTCCCTACAGAGTTATATATGCAGTCCAGTACTTTTAGGTTTAACCCTATCTATACTTAGTCAGTGGGGGCGTTCTTACTTAAAGGGCTATAATTATGGCCAACTTTAGACGTAACTTTGGTTAATTTCAAAAGCAAATTTATAAGGAGGTAATTGCAAAAAGTTTGTGCAAAATCGTTCGAAGTAAGTCCCATTAATGTGTTACATATACGACCAAAAATAGTATTTAAGGATAATTATCACCAGCTCGTTTGTAATTTGAAGATACGTTTTATTAATCTTCTAAAACGTATTTTTAACACTAATCTGTGTAGTAAACATGATCGACAACAGAGCAGTAAATAATTTTCTATTGAATTGCTAAAAAAGTTGTACTTGTATTACTATAGTAATATATGTGTGATTCTAAATGAATAAAGCGTGCTTCTCCGTCGCTGGTTCTCGTTTAGCGTTGAATTATATAAGTGTAGCCCGTTAGTGAATCCCTGCGTAGATTGTACCCGTAGAAGGCTTACTTTTGGGGTTCCTAATAACAATATTACATGGTAAGATAACACACTCTGGCGTATACTTATTTTTGTGTTTTACGACGAAACTTGCCCGCCAACACGGGAAATTATTAAAGGAACTTGAATTAAAGTTCTTCTCGTTCGTGTATGCAAATTGCAGCCAGAAATTTAACGAAATATGCTTGCTTAAAAGTTTGCGTAAAAGAAAAAAAACATCATCAGAAACTTGTAATTATTTTGTAGATTATTAAAGATAAAAGTGGAGATGGTGTCATTTGTATTCATACCGGAACTAGTGGCGTATTTGAATATTTTCAATCTAAATTGTGAATCTTTACAAACGAGTGAAAAATTAAATTGTTAAACCAGAAGTGAAATGTGTTTGATGGCGAAACATATTATATGTAGGTATAATATATATTTTTATTAAAAATATGAAGCTATGTAATACAAAATTTATGAGTTCATAAAACTAAAATTATTTATTAAAACCGGCGTATATTAAAATCGCCCTATTCAAATAAAAACTTTTATATACGTCGGTAAAGTAGAACATACGAATACCGCCACCAAGACGCGTAAAACTGTCACCATCTTGAAATCTAATTCAGCGTAATGCTCAACCTCTTCACCATCTCTTTCATTTTCGATACGAACGAGAAAGAGTAGTCTTCACCGCCCTTTGTGATTCCCCCTGAGATAGTCCGAAACAAAGTCCAAAAAGGAATTCGAATCCCCGACTGTATTGTGTTTTGTCAGACTTCTGGTACGCCGTCATAAAATAAAGGAGAATGCAATTTTGTTATTGGCGATCGAATATTGTCCACCTATCGCTGGTCTTCGCTACGTTTCCGTATCGTATGGCTCAACGTTTGTTGTAATGCAATTTTGAACTTGTAACATTGTTTCGATTCAAATGTGTATAGTTCGTTGTTTTGCCCGCAATCGACTCCCAACTTACCAAGCTAAACTCTGAATTGCATTTGTGGCAGGTGCATCCGTGCATTTGTTTTATTATATTATTAGACACATACCTTCTCATAAAATCTCGACTTTCTCAGATTCTTGAAGCAATGCTTAAGATGAACACCACAAGTCTGTAACAACAATTTTTTGTTTTATCCACAAAAAATAAATGGTCAAATGAACTTTATTTATTTATTTATGGTTGCGTTGATTAATTTCCCTAAGTACTTGGTTATTTAATGAAGACATATGGGGACAGAGCTGCAGAACCTTAATTCGCTTAAAGCTAATTCGTTCGTCATTGGGGGATATAAATGGATTAAATAATATCGCTTTTCTACTACTAATCGTTAGTAATCTTTAATTGCACGAAAGTTTATTAAATTGCACCAAATCCATTACTAACAACACACACACACACACATACACAAACATACATAACTACATGCCTATTCCTATCAAATGTACTGGCAGAAAACCCTTTACATTCATTCGCATCTTGACAATCTTTCGCCATTCGACTCTATCCTTCCAAACTTTGTTTGCTTCACTCTGATTCAACAAGTATTTATATTACATCGATTATAAATTTACACGAACATCTTCTGAAAATATAGAGCAATAATTACTGCATTAGTTATTTATTGCGTTTACAACAATAAATTATAGATGTAAGGACAGATTATACGTGGCACAATACAAATTGTAATACTCACTAGATGAGATGAATAATTTAGAATTTAAATTTTCGATTTTCAACGATGGTTTTCTCAGTGTAAAATTTGTTTCTTACGAACACTTTTACGATTTTTGTACTCTATAAAAAAATTCATTAGAAATATATTATGAAGAATTTCATTTCAGTTTTTATTAAATAAAGGTCTCGTTTGTGTAAAACTGTTAATTTTAAAGTGATTTGAAACTAGAACAAGATTTGTACTATATACAAGCTCTAAATCTCATAAAGAAGGTTTATATTAAACGACTCATTCACCAATCCAGCGAACCCTCAGTTTTTCTTCTTTTTATGTAGCAGTTTTATGACTGTTTAGTTACCGTCTTTTAATTAATTTTCTTAATTAATGAACTGCGAATCCACACCAAACGAATGAAAACCAAGAAAAATCTTACACAATTTTTAACAGACTCGTTATACAAAGCAACGAAGTTAAATTCGCTATATAAACACATCGCTATTTGTGCAGTGTTACACGTTGCTCTACCAGATTTCTCTAGAGTTTTTTATTTTGTCAATTTTTTTATTTCCAACGTTAAGTAAACGCGCAATCTTGATGGTTGATTCGTTCCTCTGTAATGCTGTCGTTTCACGCTTTCCGCTACAATCAAGCTGAGCAAACATTAGCGCATCGCACCCTGTCAATCGATGAGCGGTAGATGAAAAAATAACTATTTAGGCGCTAAATAGGAAGGCAGAGCGTTCCCATCCTCTAAAATCCCCTGGGAGTGAAGCTACTAACTTTCACCAAGGCTGGTTTTGATGACGTATATATTATACAGTTGGTAATTTTGCTTTTCTCGATGAAGTTCTTTTAAAAAAAGAAAACCCAATTTGTCATCATTAGGATACGTCTAAACTTTGGTGAAGTTTTTATTTTTAAATACACCTCTGAGATGTTTTGATTGATACTAACAGTGCTGGTCGTTTTGTAAATTATAACTCCATTCAAGATTGGAGATGGAATGACTATTGTTTCAAACAATAACTCACATAACGTCGATGAACAAATGAATTCATACGATTGTGATTTGATTGATATGATTCTATATAATGAAATATAATATCTGATAATTAAAACTTTTGATGATATAAATTTGGTAAATAGTTATCCTGTTGAAGGATGATAAAGAGTCTAGTTATTTGTGGGTTGCTCCCTCCCGACGTAGACGACAGGAAACACCGACGGCGACGAGTCATCAAAGATATGAAGAAGCAATAGCAGCAGATATAAATGTATAAAGGAAGCTGTGCGAGATGCATCCGTACGCGCACAATCCGATAAGATGAAAGAAGGACAGAACGTGAGTTAAGTTATTACATCACATGACGGGCCAAATTAATCAGAAAATATATAGCTCGCGTAAGAAAGGAATTGGGGAGACTGCCGAACTTGAACGGAACGCTAGGGGAAATAAGGATGGATCAGAAACAGGTGGCCGTGTGGTAAATACAACATGCCAAACATCAATAGTTACTTCCTCGGTGAATGCTAGAGACAAGCTAATCAATCGGGCACTTTTCGTACAAGAAATACTTTTTCCCAAAATAACATATCATCATGGAACAAGTGATCAATGCTTATGAGATGAAACGATATGAGTTTACCATTAATTTCATTACCTTGAACCAATTGCCTCTGAATTTATAAAATACAAACAACTGCGAATTAAATGTTAAACTTATATTGTAATATAATTTTATTTAAAATATATAGTATATATAAATCAAACATTACATACAAAATAATAATTAAAAACTACGCTATTTGCATAAAAACAATTTAAAATTTCTCGTTTATAAAATGGATTTATAAAAAACTGGAGGCAATAAAATTAAAAAGCGTTTCATAAAAACGTCTATTAACATATACAATGTGTCCACTTGAACAGTTACTGCAGCCGTTTTAATAAATAACGAAACTCTCAAAAATCGTATACAGCCCTCGCAGAGTGTTGAGGGCACTGGATGTTTGGCAAGTAACGTATTCGAGCAATGTCACAGCCATGTGCCTAGTGATTGATTACTGTTCGCTATGCAAGCCAATGCACACATTTGCATACCACCAATCGCTGTCGCGACTGACACATGACGCGATATTCTCATCATCTGATCACCGAGAACGAGTCTATTCATAAATAGAGTACATACTACAAACATCATCTAAATATTTTTTGATGCAATTTACCGCAATTGAAAAATCTCCAGAAGATTCTAAACTTTAGACATTTTGCTAATTTATCGAAACCAAGGCATGGAGTTTAAAATAAATTTACTACTTGAATTGTTTAGGTGTATTTAATTCTAGAAACTGTAACTGTTCTAGAAGTTAAATAGAAAACTATAATACTTGGTACGACTATCCGAACTTCCCAATAACAACACGTTTGTTAAGTATCCTTTGGTTGAAACGCTATTACGGAATTTTACTGACATTCACTTTAAGTGTCGACTTCATGCAAAACTTTCACTACGATGCTGACGCTTCCAAGTCTTCTCGTAAATGACGTCACATAGAGTGACAGGGGCTGCATCGTATCAACGATGCTTTCTGCTTCCGAAAGCCCTGTTTCCTTTTAGTGTTTCACATTTTACTGCTTGGAACACTTCCACTGGGCGGTGAAACTCCTCTTGCTACCCGGATAATGCTTACGAAGGCATCTATAACATAGACATGTCGAGTTTCTTATAGTCGTATATGACGTTATCATTTATTTCTTTACGAACACCATAATATGTCTAAGAATATTTTATCATTCTACAATAGATATTATTTCTGAAATAAAAAACTATTATAGCTCAAGGAATTTATTCCTGCGATATATTTAACGACACATGTCTTCATCATGGTGAGTAGTGAATCTGTGGCAAGTAAATATTTATCAAACATTAATAATTCCTGGGCCAATCTTCTAACTCATCTATAAACAAAAAGTCTGTCAAGCAAAACGGACCGTAATGCGACAGCGAGAGGTAATAATCCGTCTCATCTTGTGACGCTCGCTATTTGTCACTGTTCAAGGCAAAGAGGGCCCCGAGTTTTCGAGGGGAGCACGTCATAGAAGGTCGTCGTATTCTCGGAGTAAACTTAAAGAATGCCAGTGCTTGGAAAGCATATTTAAGGATGTGGTCGTGTCAGCCATCCATCATACTTCGTAACTCATACCGAAATATATACTTCTTCTTCTTTATTTTCATGGCTAACGTCGATACAAGATATACATAGGCGAAAACTATTATAGAAATATATGTAAGACCACGTTCCAGTTTGAAATCTTGATATTTACTTCTAATTCTTGACACTAAATAATAAATAATTTAATCATTCATAAATCGTATATTCAATCTTGGAAATAACACTACAATAAAAAAATGATTTAAATATTTACGTCGAACAGTTGCTTGGTCCCAGGAGCAATCGTAGATATAGAAACGAACTTCCCCTTTTGACGATATTTGAAAAATATATCAATCACATCGAGTTAACGGACCCCAGGCCATCAGTCCGGCATTAACAAGCAGTGGCACCCCCAGCGGCCTACGATCCCAAGACAAATCTGAGCAATATCGGAGCAACCGCAGTCAAACGGGGCACGAACTTCGTACGACCGACGTATGTCAGGATGCATCCGTCCATACATCACACTCTCGTACCCACTAAAGTATTCTCTCATTTATTGTCTCTTTTTTTAAACCAGAGATTTTATATTTAACCGAATTTGTTGTACTATGAAATTAAATCATATTTTATGACAGTTATAATCTTGTAGGATTACTTATGTATGAGTAGTGTAATAAGTTACTCATTACAAAAGAAACAAACAATATGACAGAAGTATATGTCAATTTATTATGTAGCAATTAGTAAACCACATTCTATAAATCGAATCAGAGATTGCTCTTGTCTAACACCGAAACTGGTCCTAGAACGCGCTGGTTATTAATTTAAAATGTATCTTAAACCAAATAGTCTGTCACTTTTAAAGTCCTCAAATATCACCTCTAAATATTGTCAATACATATAGTCATTTTATATAATTATTTGTTTGGTTTACTTCATATAGCTCTTGTATTGGCGTGTTTTTTTTTTTTCGTCTGGACTACCTGCTCGTGTTAGGGCTAGACTTTGGTTAAAACGACCTTTTTATTTTAGTCAGTGTTCTACTAGCAAAAAGTATGTTTATATGTAAAGAAACTGCTCAGTAGTTTGATTATAGTTTTTACCTAGTTTGACTAAATAACTATAAATAAATTTGATTTTAAGTGTGTGTAGTGTGTGATTATGTTCCTACATTTGTCGATGAAATTGTAAGTAAAATCAATTGTTTCCAAAGTCAAGAAATTGTGTATTTTAGCACTAATTTATGTTTAAAAGGAACTGTTTAGCTATGTTACAAAGTTCGAAGCGATGTTTTGTGGGTGTATTGCATGTTTTAATCGTATACGTGTTCAGGTGAATCCTCATCAAAGAAAATACGTATCCGATTCAATTTCGTTGTATTCTTAACCTATTATTACACACTAAATTAATATTCTAATCACCTTTTACACTCCAGAAATTGATTATTTAGCTAGATATAGAATGGTGAGGCTAGTATTTAAAAATCTATGCTACTTTTATTGCATGAATTGTGGTTTTAGAACCTAATATGGAGTGATTATAATTAATTTAATTATTGGTATATTCTCTAATTAAATTTGTAGATTTTGATTTGGATGGTAGCTCGTTATATGATTATAAATCATCATTGTTTTAGTTCCATTATTATTAAAATGATGGATGCTCTTATGCGTCAACGGTTAATATAATTAAACAAACATTAAAATTGGTTTTGTGTAAAAACAATTGGGCAGGTATGATATATGTAAAATTACTACATTACAATTGGTTTTAACAAACATATTTTTCCATTATGCTCATCATAATAATACCGCAATGATAATTGAATGATTAAATTTTAAATAGTTTTCTCAGCGTTATTCCGATTTATTTTTATCAATATAATAACTTTTTGCTCATAATAAATCCTTCCATTTTCCAAAATTTATATTTTAGTATTTTTATAATATATACGTATAAGAAAGTCCAGTGCGGGTCCTTGTAGATATTTATTTCTATTTTTTTATATACTCTTACACATTTTAACTGATCTTATCATGTTACAAGACGCTCAAAGACATTTAAACAGAACAAACGAAGGAGCCTATTATTTTTTATGTGTGATCGTATGTCTGAAAATTCCTGACATAGCTTAGATTGTTCGTAAAAACAATTTTTTGGCTGAATGTACATTAAGATTGTATCTATGTTTTCAAGTATGCGATTTCAACATTTGTGTCTGGTTTTTCCTGTCATCTGAGATTTACGGGAAAATAATGGATTCCCGTTGATATATATATATATATATATATATATATATATATATATATATATATAATATATATATATAAATCAATTATTCTAAGCTTGTTGTTTTTTAGTTGAGACAATTTTAAAATTTATTTGATTTTAATTGTTTTTTTCCTATTTTGTTTGTTGCAGATTGATTAGTGTAGTGAGGCCAGACACGTTCAACATGGCTGTGTGGTGGAAACTATTATTTCTTTTGATCTTCTATGCATCTGTAATTCATGGAGAAGAGGAATCTGTGAATGAGAAAATAGCAGAAGGTAAGATTTTTTTATATATTATCCATAATTCTGATGATATTTCCAAACATTGATTTTAAATCTTCTTGAATTATTTCTAAAATTATATATTCCACTGTTTCTTTCTGAAAATCAAAAGCAGAGGTGAATATTTTTATATGTTTAACGTAAACTCAAATAGCTTTTATAAAATTGAGTTTTATCTTGAAATATACCCAGTATTTTTGTGTGTCTATAAACAAAGAATAGAAGCCATTTTAAATCAAACCATATATTTATGTCGTACGTTCCCAGCTATGATCATTTATATAGCACATGTGTCGTGATCTCTAAATTTTATGATGTCGATTTACAAGAGCTGCCTTAACATTTCAATACACATTGTTTTTATATAAAAATATCTATGTTTACGCTGACGGCTCGGCTCGCATCGAGCTGGTGTGATACGCTCACATCTGTTACCACGTGCGGTACTACCGAACCGAGTACCGAGTCTTTCATAAATCGCATTGTTTCGAAATAATAAATTCAACTGAATGCGACCATACAACAGCAACGTGTACTGTGTATGATATGTTTTTGCTATATTGGAATTTTAAAATAATCAACAACAAAAAAACACATAGTAATATGAGATATACAAAACTGTATGAAAATTAGTATAAATTTATATTAGTTTTCATGCAAATTACTATATTTGTATATTTTAGCGAAATTATTATTATTATTTTTTACATAAAAGGGAATTTATAAAACACGTTTATACATATATACATACATATTATATATATATATATATATATATATATATATATATATATATATATATATATATATATATATACATATATATATATATATATATTTATATATATATATATATATATATATATATATATATATATATATATATGTGTATATATTTATGTTGCATTATCAATGATTATGATGACGATATGAGACTCATGAGCAAATCTATAACTCCGTAACCAGAACCTATATATTTTTTAAAAAAACCTATAGTTCCATAATAAATACTTATTTTAAGATAATTCGTTGCTAAAAACAAGAATTATGTTCGATATATTTTATTAATGCCTGAAAGGTTTGATTTGTAATTGAATTAAAACCCAATAAAAGTTTTATAGATTTTCGTTGCAGATCTATAAACTTCCTCAGAATTGCACCCTAAGTTAGGTTTCCTAAAGAAATATATTTCCTACGTATAGCGAGAGTTAATTTAATAAATAGAAAAGTGTTTTTCGCGACGTAATAGTAAAATACGAAAAATTGCGGTCGCAATGTTGAAATTTTATGTTCTTCGTGGAGTTAGCGACGATTCCCATAGAGAGAGGTGATAGCGGAAGAAAGTGACGTCGTATGTTCACATATAAATCATGGTAACGTTGTACCACGAAATCCGGTGGACATTTGAATATTTGTTGTCACTCGAAATTGTCTTCCATGCGCATCAGAAACACTAGTAACGAAACCATCCGAAGTACACTTACCATTTTTACAACCCTATAAATCTACCAGAGTTTATTTTCTACATTCCGTTTACCAGTTCAAGTTTCTGTTATATAAACACTACAACTTTAAATAAATAGTGGGTGAATACTAATAAAATTTTGATTTATTAACACACAATTTATAAGAATTAATTCATAATATATTGTCTTCAAAACATTGGTAGCACTTACAGTTAATTGAGGATTCACGTTTCCCAAATTTATTTTATTATTTCCGTAATTCATACTTTTGTTTTCGTCCGTTTTTTATTTCCTATTTTTTTTCGAAAGCGTATACGTACTGCATTTAAGTTAATTACATTTTCATTCAAATATAGTGGACCGGTCTCCGCGTTGGGTCGTATCCGTGTTACATTACATCGGTGGCGTCTGTGCCACAGTGAAAGCATAGAGCTTGTACCGTTGGATGCCTACCGCCCCGTCATAACCATAAATGGGGGGCGGCATAAAAATCTCCGCTAATCAAAAGTTCGTGCCGCGCTTTCGAGTAGTTAGAAGTTGAAATTACTGCCGCACGTTAAATTCACTAATGTGAAAATATTAGTGTACATGTGACGTGTCATGTATCATCATACATACGGTAGACACTACCCTGTTACATATAAACAGACGTATATAGAGGATCGCGTACGTACTGCCTTTTTTTCGACCAGGGTTGGATTTTAATTTTTGATTAATTTTTATATTCTTGTATATGAAGTAAAAAACATTGTGTAATTAATATACAATACATATTTGGTTCATCATATAATAATAATACATTTAGCAATGTAACTAAATTCTGCTAACGCAAATTAAGTGTTAAAAGAACATAAACCTACTTGTACCCTTTTTAATTACATGAAATTGCATCGGGAGACACAAAGAGTACATACATGTACTTATTTATATTAATAGTTCAAACATATGTACATAAATGTATAATTTTATTAAACAAAAATTAATTAATAACAAATTTTATTCAGATAAACGATTTTTAGAAGTATTACTTAAATCACAAAAATTAAAAAACAAATTTGTTTAACACAAAAAAAAATAATGCGGCCACTCAATTGATACTGTATAAGTATGAAATTTTGACTAATGGGATTGAAAATGTCCATTGAAAATACATTTTTATTTAAACCAATATATTATTTTGTTTAAATTGTATATATGTACATGTACATATGCGATTGAGTTAAAACGGTGGTATAACGTGATGCGAAACATTTCAACCAAGTCAATTTTATAAATAATTACCAATGTCGCAAGTATAATACAGGTACTCCGGTACTGTATAAAGGTGCTATGGACGTCCCAAGCGAATAGGGGGTGCGTCATATTCTCGTAGGTGTACGGACGACAATGTTAAACTAATGGGGAAGCCTTGTCTCCGACGCCTAACTCCATAAAACCCAATGTGACTCGTGTGTATTGCAGTCGCAGTCGGTGTTACAAACACCACACGTGAATGCAGATCTCATTTCCATGTACCCTCCATCGCGAGTTGATACTGAATTATATATGGAATGTGGCATACGTATTTATAGACTACGCAACGTACATTCCGCTAAAAAGATACTCAAACGAGAATGTTCTTAGGGAAATAGAATATAAGGTGAAGCCGTTAGGTTTTCGGGCGAGTGTACCTGTAGTGGGGGATTTTCTATACTACGTATACGATTTCAGAGGATCGTCTTGTGCGTATGGCGTAGCTACTGTTGCCGCTAATTTATCGTTGTCTGCGTTTCCTCTATTTTTAGGCTTTCATAAATAAAGTTCTTAGAATGATGTTATAGCTGTCTGTTTTGCGGTTCTTGCCTCATAAAACTAAGAACATGTTCATTTAGTTTATTAAAGCTAACCGAAGTCGTATTAAATGATATATGTGTAACTCTTGAATTTTCTAAGCCTTTACTTTGTGAAACTCCATGAAGTACATTTATGAATTTTCCAATACGAATGATATATGTGGCATTTATCAGCTCTTACTTACACTTTACTTTGAATTATCAAGACTTGATAGAAATGAAATATGCATTATAATGATATGCGACTTATTTATGAAATACCAAAACAAATTGATATTACGCATTTTTTTCTCAAATTTTTTATTATTTTTTTACTTTTTAGGCAATTGAAATATAATTGCGATAAGTTAGCTATTCTTATCCAACTATTTCAGTCAATAACTTCGAAACTAGACGTTTTCCAGTATTTCTGATGACAGATTTGAATTCAGCATCTTCGAATTATGATATAAACATATTTTTGACTGAATCGCAGATTAAAAAAATCTGTTTAAATTACGATTTTTCCCCTTGACATATACACTTTTTCGCTATCAACGTACATGCAGAGCTGTAGCTCCAACATGGTTCTACCGATTTGGCTGAAAATTTATTTTCGTCTTAACAAACCCCTACCAATGATTCCCTGAAACGGACAATTTTATATTTTCACCCAGTTTTATAGGTTTTATTGTTTAAACAAAATACCGAGTTAAGTCGATATTAGGCATTAATTTTCCAAAAAAAATATATTTTAGGGTACCCCTTGGTACATTTACGCTTTTTTGTTATCAACGTACATGCAGTGCTGTAGCTCCCACATGCTTTAACCGATTTGGCTGAAAAATTTTCTTATTAACAAACCCGTACCAATGATTTCCTGAAACGGGCAATTTTATATCTGCTCCCAGTTTTTAGTTTTTATTGTTTAAACAATTGAGAAAGTCTAAAAACCATTGTCTGAAGCAAAAAAAAATTGTCTGTGTTACTATAATTTTGTTTTACATTTTCTAGTAATATTATTATTTATTTTTTAAACTTTTACTGTTTGTGCGTGGTTTTGTAGCAAAATAAAATATTTGAAAATATAAATAGATGTTGTATCATTAAACAGCAAAATTACGCATTGATCACGCGTGCAAGTGAATATTAAAAACGTTTTATACAATATTTAATCTTATTCAAATTCGCGTTAGCTGCCGTATAAATTATCATTTAAATCATCCGGCGTGTAACGGAAGTGTCTATGCGGGGTGGAGTGAAGGGCATAGTAGAAGACGCATATCGCTGTAGCCGGTAAGCAACACCGTGCATTTAGAATTCCGTGATTTATTTAAAGATTTGGTAACAGGTGAACGAATATATATCACTCAATGCCACAAGATGCACACTTACAACATGCCACTAGCTCCTAAGAACGAAGACCATCGACGTCGTAGAACAACTAGAAAGATTCATGGTCGTACGAAAAATAAATTGAAACTACAATATATTTGAAAAACTCGATAGATCTTTCCCGGATGTGTTGCGTTAAACAACTACTTCAAATAGTTATTTCCAGAATTAAAACATTTACTATTACGCTCTACTAACTCAGAGTATATGAATACGATATGTAGCCTATTCGTTTTAATATGATTGATGGTTAGCTAAAAATAACTGATACTGAATCAACCCTTGCTTCATTTAAATAATATTCAAGTGAACATTTCACTTAGGAAAACCAACTACAGGAACGCATAAGGAAGGCAAGCTTATCACTCCTGCGGGAGAAACCGGAGAGGCCAATAAAACATAGCCGGGATCAAAAATATAGAGCGCATCGGCACCATAAAGAAAAATAGGCGGCGATAGACGGCATGAATTCCGGCTCTCTCTGAAGCGGTCGAACCGGCTCGGCTTGCGTCCACCATGGCTGTTCGTCTGCCGAGCACTTTACAGCGGTTCGGTCGCCGCGTCTTTTCGTTCACTCGCACCACACTCTACTTATGATATTGAATATAAAGTACGTCCGCTATGTGTCGGGAATATCCGAGCGGAATTCTAAACGTGCCGAGCGACGAACGCGCTGGATAAAAGTGAGAACATAATACTTTGTTATCGGGGCGAAAGTGTTTCACAGTTATGCGAGCGGCGCGAGATGTGATCATGAATCAATTGCCACATCTTCTAAAGTCTTAGATGTACGAAATGAGAGAACCTCTGCTGGTAATGTACTCTATGTACTACAACTTTAGGTTGAATAAACAACCTCTTTGAATTATATATGCACATACATACGTAATTATAGATTGAAATTACATATAAAACACTACTATTTTTCCGCTCTATTATTACTATTATTGATTTTCATTATTAATAATAATATAAAACATCGGCCATGTATTGGCCCTAAGCTTTCTTTTACGTAGTCAGTATATTTTGATTTGATAGTATATAAATAAAAATATAAAAAGTTTAAATTTCAAGAAAATATTTTCATTCATTGTCCAATAAAAGTGTAAAGTTGGTTTATTGTCAGATTTCCAAAGATTTTAAATGTTGGATTTTATAGTAGTATAAAGAAAATATTATTATTCATTACATATTATTAAAAATTATTATGGCCGGGCATTTTTTAGTTTTCAAATTAACTTTAAACCAGAGAAAATATTTATATATAATATTTTAAATTATTTACTAACCTTTGTAACGGTTTTTCACTAAACTTATTTGTGACACTGACAATAAATGTTAAATGTCAAAATAATGGAATATTTTAAACAATTGACATGCATAGTAGATGCGATTTATTATATATAATTTTCCATACCTATGTAACTATGGCAATATAAATAGGGTAATAGCAATTTTCTCGTAACTGGTACACTTTTTGAAGAAATGTTTCAAACAAAAGTTGTGCAGAATACTAATATCTTTCAATGTTATTCTAACTATTTTTACTGCAAGTATAGCCGTTTCAGAGATATTTCAGAAATTGCAAAAAAAGTCTTAAGTAAACATGCACTTCCGGTTTGAATATGCTTTTCAAAAATAGGATGTTTTCGCCCCAGGCATATACAAATCTTAAGTTTAAAGTTTCATAATTTTATCTTCAACGGTGTAGGCTGTAGAGCGCATACACACAGACACACACACAGACGTCATTCCAAAAATAGTCAGACTCGATTCAGGGAAGGTCAAAGGGTGTATTTCCGTTAAAATTGCGAAAATTTTTTTTTTCGTGATTACAATACTTACTTATTACTTCGTAAAAGAAAGTAAAAACTAACACATTGATAAGTTTCCTATAGAAAATAATAATTTTTAAGGGTTTTACTAAAATAACTAATGTGAGTACAACATGATACTCAATTGTAGCTAATCCTTCACAGTTGTACAATTCCTAAACGATTTCGCCTCGGATCCCGTGTGCATATATCACCTAATCGTGCGTTGGTGTTATTAAAATCAGCTTGAAGCACAATTTCCTCCCATCAAGCATTAATACATCGGCACGTATATGGAATTGGGAATGACAAACGTCGCGATGCATAAGTAATCGATTATGATATGCACTACGCTCTACGTAGAGTGAATCCATCGGTGTTCTGTATTAACATCGATGCGATGGATACCGACATTGCACTTTAAATTCTCGCATCCATTACTGGAATGTCGGTGATAATAACCGTTCAGTGGCGCCGACGAAGACAACCTCGACATACTGGCCATAAATGGTAGACATATCTAGCACTCGAGATTCCATCTGCAGATGTTTGAGATTGTAGTGACCGATCCATTCGAATATGTTGTTGTGCTAAGTTATCTAGGAATTTAATCAGTTGATAAGTAATCAAATTGGGATTGAATTTCTTTGTCATTTTGAAATTGCATTGGTTATTAAAACAATTTCTTTGCTAATTTCATGTGGGCGATAATATTAGTTATTATTAGTTTGTTCAAAGTTTCTTCTAATCATGCTTCATGCATGTTTCCATTATTCGCATTTGCTAGTTCCCGGTAAAGAACAAAAACTATGTTTTATAGAATATTATCTCCTATTTGGTCGCATGTCTGATTATGGTGAGATATACGAGTATGTACACACACACGAATGAAACAACTAATAACGCTTCGTGCATCAACAGCAACAACTACGCTAATTACAGAAAAGTGGGTGTAATAATGCTAAAACAAGTAATACGATAATAAAATATAGTAATACTGGTGCCAATTCTACACGAACATCTAACGGGTCTTTCTGTTTTTGATATTATTTCAACTCGTCAAATGATATGCAACGTAAAAGTTGACATGAGAACGTTTGATCTAGCTAATGCGATTTGAAATAAAGTCGTGGCTTTTGCTATATCATACGCGCTTGCCCCAGAGGGATACTTGCTAAAACATTACATTTAAAATGGAAATTTTCAGTTTGCATCCCCTTTTGCCTAGTCGGCATCGACTCGCAAGACCGGCACACGGACGGACAAACGCTCGTAGCGAGCACATTTATTCATGAAGCATCCACGACGCTATCAACATTTAAAAATTAAAATTTCCTGTTTTTTTTTTGGTTTTGTTTCTCTTTGTACATTTTATTTTATACCCGTGGCATATTTACATATATTCGAAACTAATTCTGCATATTTTATATTTCGGTTAAGATTCGATTTTCTAAGACTGCTTAAACATTGATTAACACTAATCCTGGTTATTATTTTGGTTAGTACAATTTTAAAAAGTTTTTGTTTTTAGAATTCAAAAACACTTTGTAACAAATTTAAATTATTTATTTAAAATATGTACAGAAAAAAAAAACTAACGGTCTCTGAATCGTCATTATTTTAGAAACTTCACACAAAAACGACTATTTAGTAACATCCAGTTGGTATAAATGATAAAATAAACTTTACGTTATAATTATACTTGAAATTAAGACATATCGAGTCACTTTTAGAGGCGGCAGATAAAACTGCCTCACTGGCTAGTGTTAACGACTTGATAAAAACAGATGACTAACCATAAAACAAGCAGTAGTTGTTGTTTTCACTAATGTATCATCCAATACAAAAACGTATGTCTGGCAAACACTTTAAACTGTAATCAACCCCTGTAAATATAAAGTTTCTAACAACCTACGCCATGATTCGACCCAATTAGAAATTGTCGTTAGTGACGTCACTACCACATATCTCATATATTTTGTATAACAGTATAAAATAATCAATTATGTACAGTGTTTCCAATAATATATGCACTTACAGTTGTAACTAATGCACATATGCAATACACAGTTAGAATTAGTGAAAACTTTTAAATGGCGCATATGTACTGCATTATTAAATATGTACTTATGGACAAACAATGATTTATTTGATAGTATTATGCTTATTTTAATGAGTAGAACATAAAAGATTAATAGTTAATAAGTAGCTGTGTAAATACAAATATCATATTTTGAAGCGATCGTTTTTCCTGTTCATCGAATGTGCTTTGAACCATTGCAAATAATTATCCTCGTTTTCCATATTTCACTAATTAGAATTCGCAAACGCATAGGTATATGTCTATATCAACACACGTGCCACCAAATGGCACAGTATCTGCTTGTTTGGGCTCCAGGTCATGGAGCATTCTACGCAAATCCATTTTGAATTAGCCTAGTAGATGATTATATGTGAGCAAATGTGCAGAACATAACGCATAATCGCATAGAGTCTCTCGGCACGTTCTCCTGAGCATAAAATATATTCAATGTGTGATGTGCTTTACTTATGTTCCATTACGAGGACGATAATTTTGATATTTTGAAAATTATATCAAAAGTATTTTTCTATTTCGAATTCAAATTATCTCTATGCCAGTTCGAGAGTTTATTTATGCCTAAGTAGTTTTAATCATTGTTTATGAACGTAAATTGAGTGCGTACAAAATATCAGTTATTTGACCCTCCTCAAATGAACTATGTTGATGACTGAAACAAAGTGCATATGTGCATTTTCGTTTATTGTCCGTTGTTGTCGCTTGTGGATAGTTAATTAGTTTGCGGTTTACGTTATACACTTGATGGTTTAGTTAATATTCACTATTGACACTGGTTTTGCACGTATATGTATATATATATATATATATATATATATATATATATATATATATATATATATATATATTATATATATATATTTACGTGAGTCACAGAGCTCAGGGCCTTAGCGGCTGATGTCAAAAGTTAATTTAATTTCTATGAATATGATGCGGTATGATAATATGTTTGTTATCAAATCACTAATATTTACTTTGATGCTTAATTTAATTGGTATTACCTGACAATTAATTTGATAGACTCAACCATGGCATTTAAATTAATTTGAGCATCCCAATTAACAGAGGATAATTGCTCGTATTTTTTAAAGAATTTTTCTGAAAAGTTTATTAGATCGGGGAATTTATTATGGCTTCCAAATTTCATCATGATAACGGTAGACATTTTCATAAAATCACTGAATCTAACGGAACAAATTTAGTAGGACAAAACATATAAAATCTCGAATTTGAACATTTTCATTATTACAATACTTCTTTATATTCTTACGTAAATATTGGGCTTGCATAGAACAATTTTTGCAAGTAGTCCAAAGATTTTATTTTACCAAAATATGAAGACGTGAAGTTGATGACGTTCACCGGGATACAATTTTAAGTACTGTTACTAATAATAAGTTGAAAAGTGATTTGGTATAATATCCCATCCTTCAAATAGCAATTTTTTATTGCAGACGTGGAACAAATGAACGTAATATCAGGTTATAAGATACTTCGACAGACACCAATAATCCGTACGAAACACAAAGCGAAAATAATATCCTCTGTCACAATACCCTATCCGGTAACTAAACTTAGCCATTTTTCCGCTACTCACGCTTCCTCTTCACTCCGTCGCACATAGATATTTTTCTTTAACCGCATCTATATCTGAAACTCCAGCAGGTATGACAATGTATTGCATGATGCCGCGCCAGACATACTGTCGTCTGTCTCCCGTTCTTGTGATACATCAACCGGAAAATGGCTTTGAAAATCACATGTTGAAGAAAAATATGTTTCCAAGTAAAGCTTTACCTAATCTAAAGTTACCGAGCCTAATATTTTTCTGAATTTAGTTGTCGGTGTCTAAACATTTAAATGATACTCAAAGCAAATTTAATTTAACACCCTATCGAATTAAGAATATTCTTAAATTCACTCGTGAGCTGTGAAACATCCATTTCACTATAACCAATCGCATTGGCGTTCAGTCTAAAATTCCAAAGGATTTTAAATCAAATGCGTTATTCTTGTCGTAGGGGTGCCACTATTTGTATGTGTTTTGAACGCTTCTATATACATTTGCTTATGCCCATGTATATAGGCTATGTGGGGAGGAGATGGTTTTGAAAACGCCGCACTATAGAAGGGGGTTAGGCCGTGTAAATCCGAGTAGGTCGCCCTGGCCATTTCATGCTCTGGTGCTTGGCAATGTCATAGTTAAAATTCTACGCACCCTTGCCTTCGTGCAAAAAAAAAAGCGTTCCATACACTGCATCCAGTTTTTGCTGCTGCTGCTGCTGCTGCTACTACTGCAGAGTCCATTTACCAGCCGTATCTACCATTGGTTGTATGTGTTTGTGTCTGCCTGTGTAATCATGAGTAATATGATGTGTGTGCGCACATGCGCATGTGTGTATAATACAATAGCATGTGGTCAGCATAAAGTTTCGCGGATTTCACGTAATACCACGTTAATTCAGTTAGGTATAATTTAGGCGGGATTCCGAACAGAAATAACCCTTGTATATTGCAGTTTTTTGTATATTAATTTTAATTAATTACTATTTATGACCAACACATATGAATATTTGAAACTTGCACCAACACTAACACAAACATGATATTCATTTTTTTGCTAAACCAGCATCTATATTCACTTTCTTATACGAAGTAATAAATAAGTAATGTAATCATGGAAAAAAACGAGCTCGATATTTTAACGGAAATACATATTTCGACCTTCTCTGAATCGAGTTGAATATTTTTGTAATTACCTCTGTCTCTGTATATGTGTGTGTATGTGTATAGCCAAAACGGTATGAAGGATAATTTTCCACCAGTAATTATGATACATTATAAATTTAATGTAATGGATCTATAGAATAAAATTAAAAATGATGTTGATGTTTATACGAAACTAAATGAAATTCACGTTTTTTTTTTTGCCCCATTCCCCACGTGTGCTTTAAAATTAAATTTCTCATCTTATACGTAAACTACTCGGGCCAGTGCATATAGATCTAGTTAACTGGGTCTGTCGTTTGTAATTAACACGAGATCAAGGTATTAACACATAACAAATTTCATTTAGCCGCCGCTTTTGTATGATCATCGTAAATAAATAGGATCCTCTAACGTTGGTATCCGATGCAGAGACTACCCTAGAAAGAGTTAAACAGTTTGAGTGACGTCACATCGGGGGTGTGTTAATCCACTTTTATCCGCGGTAATCCCTCAGCAATCACCACACTATTATCCCGAGTCGAAGCTATTTCATTTCCTTCCTAACCCCACACCTCTGTTTCTCAACGTCTAGCTCGACCAAACAGAGAATACCACTGCCCACAAACTAATTCAAAATTAAAAACTTTCGCCATCGTATCACTTTATAGGCTCTTTTGGTTTTACAACCAATAGTTATATTCTTCCGGCACCTTTCAGATAATACAAAATTCGGGTTGTTAACACAAGTTTTATTTGCGTTGGAATACACATAGTTAATTATTTTTTAGCTAATCATTTTTTGCGATGAATAATTCTTTTGGTTCATTTGGAAACAGTATTCTCTAAATTAAAGTTTAATTTGCACCCGCGAGGGTTGTGATAAAGAAATAAAAATATTGCGTCTCATTTTTATACGATGTTTAATTTTTCAAGCCGGTAATTTTCTTACATTTTAAATGAGGAAATAAAACTGTGTGGTTCTGATTAAAAATGATAATTAATTGAATCAAATTATTCATAAATATAATTTATTGCCGTGCCACATCAAAGTGTTTGGCTTTTTGGCAGTTAACGACGTTGAAAATTAATGAAGTATCATTAAAATATATTTTCTATTATTACAATTGCTAAGGTTTTTCTTTTATATCATGCATTTTATTGCTAGATAATTAAATAATTTCTATTCTCATATTCAGTTTATGGATCTTAAAAAACATTAAGGTATTACTTTATAATTTACACTGTACCAGAATTTCTTCATACAAGCATTCTTTTTATTCAGAAGACTGACAGTGTCCTTTGAGAATATAGCACATTTCGAAACGATAATGAACAAGGTCTCCTATACCTATTATACCGGCGTTTGACTGTTATATACGATTGGTTTAACGGTGTTCGTTTCGCCCATTCCCTGTCCGGCAATCACTCGACGCCGTTCTTCTCTGAAAACATTCTTTATTTCGAGTGCCTATTCTAGTACGGCTTCATTTCAAGCTAGTCCGCCTTTTTTTCATTCTTCTACCTAGTTCCTTCACTAGCGCTTGGGAATTCTTCGATTACGCGGTCAGAAATTCTCATTAGGACCGCTTCCTGTTCATGTCAATTGCTTTTTGTCTAATATCCAAATATCATAGCGGATCTCTAATATAATAAAATCGTTTTTATAACTCATCGATTCAGCTTATAAAACTAAATTAAATCTGAGTTTGCGAACTGATCTGCATAAACGAAGACTTGTGTATCTAAGTAGTGTTTCGTGTGCACATGTTGTGTTACTTGCAATCAACTTATATAAGATTATGAGAAACTTCAGGAAACCGTATTAGGACACGTGAAGTTGCCGTGTTAGAAGCGATGCATCGAGCTTCATTTGCGTTTGTAAACAGCGCGACGTGTGTCGGGGACAAAATCACTCCCTAACTTATCGGTAATGGTGGCTTCTTCTACCATGGAATATTCATGCAATACACATCGCTTCTCAAAGTCTAGTGTAGTAAACATACATATGCACACCTTCTAAACCATCAACGATATTCCAATTTCAAATTCAATTATTTTTTTATCAATATTCTTGATGGAAACGTATCGAGTTGAGTGTGCGACGGAGGAAACCGGAAACGAACGTGATCAGCAAGCAAGTAGTTAGTTATTTTGTTACGCGTAAGCTTTCAAGCGTTCGGTAAATAATTTTAAAACTAAGGAAACATATGTAGCTTCACTGTTTAACAAAAGATGCATTTTCATGTGGCGTTCCACCCTAGACATATTTTAATGCAATTGTTATTCAAAAGAAGCAACTCTCGTTTCTATATAACTATACCAGTTGATAATTTCTCGCCTGACAGTTAAAGTCATGTTTGGAATATTTTAAATCGCAGTCTAGATGTTTCCCCCTATACTTATATCAGAGTTGTATTTATTTCAAATAATTTTTCTTGAGATTTAAGTTTTGTACAGAATCAATGATGGAATTAAAACGCGCAGTACGTCCCTAGTTAAATTTCCTATCATCTCCATTTATACTTTATCTTCAACTAAACTAATCCACTTCCAAGTGAAAGTTTGAAGATCATTGATCGTGCACCCCTAATTTTCTTTTTCCGCTCGGCACGAAGTGTTACTGATGTTATCTGAAAGCGAGAGGAGCCAACGTTCTTTATTACGCTCGGGCCCTCAAGATTCTAATTAAAAAACCTGACGTTTCGCTGCGTTTTAAAAGCGGACGAAATCCGGCACTAATTCTGCCTCGGCTGCGAATGGTGGTTGGTTCACCTCCACTGATGGTCAGGCGGGCCATCCTATCTTTACACTGACATGAATGAACACATCACAAGCCTGCTTACCACATCAGCCTCTATACTCGGCCAACCAAGTGAAGCGCTTGTGAAACGGCCACCATCTAATTAGAAACTTCGTTTTAAAATCTCGTTGTTATAGCGCACTAAATGACGTAACCGTTACATCTTACAATTATTATATACATCCAGAAGTATTTAATATTATCTTCTGGTCTTTCAGCCACATTTATTTCTTTTGCAGACCTATATGTGTCATTGTTTGACTTCTATAAACATATATGTATGTGTGTTACAAAACTTTCACTTCTAGTGTTTTTTTTTGAATGAATCAAATCTTTGAGAAACCATAAAAAAAATTGTAATATGTAAAAATGGTAGAATATATTTAAATTAAATTTTCGATAAGCTATAATCCCAAAAAATAACTTGCTTCATATCCGCCGCATATTAGAGTGGAGTTTCAATCACCAGAGATGCGTAAACGTGATCCCTTGATTATCTACATATTCATCGAATATCACAAGAGCACGTCACCTCTATTACAAGAGCAACTCTTATTACATCCGTTTCATTGGATTTACGATACATGTACGATAGTGGGTTAAAGGTGAGTCATGTAATGAAAGAAGGGACACCCATTCCCTATTACTTTATCCTTGTTAACATCCCGTATACCTGGCTGCCGCAATACCCTATCATACATTATTATATCTATAATCCTGCAATGAGCCAGATTATCCATCAGTGCCACTGCAGAGCTTCATCTTGGGACAACGTTGACGGCAACGTTTCTGATTAAACTTTACTCTTCAAGTCTCCTACCCTCGCAACGCCATGCCACTATGTTGTTCCGCTACGCTACCCCTAATAGAACTATATTTCTACTGCGGTTGATACTCATGGTTGCGTGTATTCTACACGTAAACCTAATTGTAATTCCGTTTGTAGCTAGAAGAGTTAATTTGCTAGAAATATGGCATTACCAGTAAAAAATATTATCCGGTTCAAACGTTTAATAGCATTTACCTACATTATAGTACTTTTTGTTTGCCAAACAACTTCAGATATGGGATACTAAATGCTATTTTTCCCACTTAGTAATTAGTAAGTAGTGTCAACATTAAAAAATCGATCTCGAGATTTTAACGAAAATAAATCTCTTACTAGAAAGACATCTGTGCATATGTCCTATTGTGCATGAGTGTGTCAGGTCCTTTTGGTAGGAAACAACTTTTGTCAGGGCCTCCAGAATAAAAAAAAGGTAAAATAATCCTCTTAAATTGGCTAGTTTTACGAGAAGTCCGTTTTAAGCCGAGGAATTATGAAATTTTCGTTAATTTTTGTTATAAGAATAACGTGTCATTTTTTGTAAGGTAAAAGATGTTTGCTTCCTTGAATTTTCCGAAATTTATATTTTAGTATGTTTTCTATCTAAACATCTAGATCTACTACATGTAATACAATCTAGTGCGGGGCACTGTAGATATTTTAAATTTGAATTCTTTGTTTAACTGTTTTAAGTATTCTTTAATAATTACCATATAGGACAAACAGCTTCTAGTCTAGTTCATGCTGTGTAATGATTTCTTTCACTGTGCGGCTACAATCCGTGAAGATAGAAGACAATGCTTATGTTGATAAGTGTTTCACTGCCGTTGCTTCGCGTTCGGCATGGTCATTTATCATATGGACATAAGGTTGGTCTGTTCTTCAGGCCTTTTAAGCGAAAGGGTAAGTTGAATTCTCATGAGACCCTACAGTGACGCACAATATGTTTTTTTCAAACAAAGAATCGACAAGTATCAACTTATATCATATCTATGAAGCTTCCTCGAAATATCAAATTTCTGAAAATATTGTACACTTTTTTGTGTTTTTTTCTTGCAAAGAATTATTTTATAATTATTACTACTTCTGTTCTTTGCTGTGTACGCTACCTTGAAATATACTATTTTTTTTCTTTTTTAAGAAAATTTGAACTTTGATTCAGGTTTATATACATATACATACATATATATATATATATATATATATATATATATATATATATTATATATATATATATATATATATAAATAATTGAACTTGATATTCCTGGTGGGAAATGAAAAAAAAATTGCGCTACAACAAATCTTCTAAACTTTGTAAAACTATTTAACTAGTTTCAAAGTTTGTTAAGATATTAATGAAAAATTAGTGCGTACGTCACTGAAGTTTTAGAGTTATAGTACTCGTGGGATCAGGCCAACCAGTTGATAAAATCATCTCCCCGACCCATAAATACACACTCCACCACCACGCACGCATCGTCGGCGCAAAAAGGAAACATTTTCCCCGTGTGGTATATTGTCAATGCAATCGGTCTCGGAATATGGTAACATGCATTCTTTGTAGTATATCTTTTTGTTAGGCGCATGTGATTTAATAAACCTCTGTCTCTCTGATTATATCAGCACGTTCCCGCAATTCATGTGCACGTGTACCTTATTTAATTATAATACACCACATAGTCCACCATGCGTATCCGTTTTGAAGTCTTCTTTGTTTTGTTGGACTATAAATAATGATATCGATGATTTATTTGGATCGCTCAGATGATCGCAATAGACATCTATATTTTAAATGTCTGCCGTCTGCATAGAGTTAGTCTATTAGATGAAGATTAATCACATTAGACAATATATTGTTGGAGTTTATCCAACTCGTGCAATGACAAGTCCGACGAATCTCAGCGATGTTAATATTTTTAATTGAAAGGTTTAACAACTCCACAGACATATGTACATTCGATGTATGCATGTCTCTGTTAAATTCCAAGATTGTTGAAAACTTTTCGGAATGTATGTATACGACACTTATGTTCCAAACGCAACTCAGTTGGCTAATTTCAAAAACACATAAAACTCGGGCCGAGCACTACGGGTGACTGTCTCCCTAATTACAAGATAAGATTGCCGTGAAAACAGAGGGCGCCTTGCACTGTTTCTTTGTTGCTGCCATTACACGTTTATTATTTGCGCTATCTATCTTTCTTCTGCTTATACCCAACTGCAACAGCTGCATCTCTTTCAAGTTTTTGTTCGTTTAGATTTTTTAATCCCGCACTTCTTTTACCTCGGAGACAATATTAATTTTTCATGCGACAGGAAAGAGGACAAATCTTAAAACCATCTTACCGTTGATCTATTAAGCTATTTAAAATTTTAGTAGATTCTCTTTGTCGCTAATTTAGAGTGACATGCACATTATCGTTTATTCATTAGTCGAATTGCACTTAGACATAAACCAGTTTGCAGTATTTCAATTATATAGTGAAATATTATTTTGTAACATTTGCTCGTAATTATTTTGCATAAATCAAACGATTTGAAGCAAATGCTTCGGCTGTTCTACTAACGTTGTTTACCGCCGTGAAGATTTATTGGTTGTTTGTTTCCAGTTACATTTATTAACCTAACAACGGCACCTCAAGTGTTGAACCTCGCAACCCGCCATAACGGTTAACGATGAGCATGCGAATTGTTTAAAAGTGTCTGAACATTAAACTCACTAATTTACCACTGTGTGTATAGACTGTGATCAACAACTAAATTCCTCATTACTTACAACCATAAAACCTTTACACTTTAACCGGTACTGACGACTGGTTGGGAAATTAAAGAATACACAATAAAGTGTTGCACAGTCTAAACGAATCATAATAAAACGGAGCAAAATTACGATTCATAAAAATGAAAGTAACTCGTAGAATCAAGACGGCGTTAAGCTTTACACCCTTCATCTGACCCTTTACGGCGAACTTCACAGTGGAGATGTCCAGTTTGATTTGCCTCTGAAGACCTTTTACTTTTATGGGATGCAAATCTTAAATATTTCATGTTGCGTATATTTTTATCGGTTCATAACAGGGGTACCTATATGTGAACTTTTTATACTTTTTGGTTTATTATATTTTGCGAGTTTAATGTCGATAAGGTCCGAATTCTTATCGTCAGTAAATGTATTTTCTTTTTCTTAATACTCTCAAAAGATCATCTGTTAAAAATGAACCTTGAATCCATCAGGATTTCCTTCGAAACAATACCCAATTACTTTTCTGTGGTCATCAAGTGGATGGTCATACGCCGGTAATCTTTAACCATCACCGGTGGCCCTGCCCAACTAATGGAAAGAATCTATTTATAACGCGGCTGGTCGTTCTGTTGAGTGGCTATCGGTCAATGTGCACAGCGCACACAATACTGACATAAGCGTAAAATTGTGATTTCATGACTTTGCACACACATACCCATACACACATGAATTGACATTCTAGCCTAGCGCACTTCATCCAGATTAATAGGCTCGCCACGTCAACAGTAATACTATGAAATATAATTGACATGGACGCGACGTCATTAGCAACTATAATATATTGCAGTAACGGATGAGATTAAATATAAATTGTCCACACATAAAACTATTTTAAAATTGCTTGTGCACCACAAATATTGAATTTATTTTGGAAGAACATATATTGTTGTTTCCCAAACTAGGTTAATCGTTTGTAGTCTCAAAAAAAGAATTTAAAATTACTTGTCAACATCATGTCAGTATTCAAAAAATAAACCAGCCAATATTGTACAAGATAAAAAAGTAATTTGAAAAATGGTCATTGCTTGGGCGATGTAAATTTCAATATTGCGATAATATCGAAGCAACAAACACCGATGATTGTAACTGGTTCAATTGCAACCATCCATCAGTTCTCTTTTTATTTCGTCGCTACGGTCGCCGTCCTAGGATCACGTATATTGCCCATTTATTTTGCTGTCTCATTACATGAGCCCTGACAGCTATGTACGCTGTCGACTGTGCAATATTCACATACTGGCCACTCCGGCAACGTCGCGATAAAATGGATAAAAACCCTTTTGTTTCCGTTCATATCTTTCATGATTCTCGCGCGTATACGTATTGGCGAAATACAGACATTACGAACAAATTTATTCTCGTTTAGTAATATCAATTTCCGCGAAAATGTGATATAATTTCAACACAGTATTTGAAACATTAAAATTTGATTACAATATATATTTATACGATATCAAACAGAATAATTGATTGATGGAAGTCTATTTAAAGCACTAATGCATCTGTGTTTGATATAATTCATAAAAGCAATGCATTTGTTGATCAAAGTTTAAACAGTTAATGGCAGTAGCATAAAATTTGCATTTGTTATGTGAAACGGTTCTATCTATCGCTATGTATACTCCTTAGCGCAATTCACCTCAGTTAAAATATTTAAATAATTAATCTAACGAATAACAGCAATCATATTTCAAACGACGCAACAGTGCGTTAAATATGTTGAACTTATAATTCAAGTATTACAGATAATACAACGTATATTGATAGTATATTTCGAAACTAGTTTATTCTGTGATTTCAAGTTAAATATTTGGGTTAGATAAAAATGTAAAATTTTAATTTTCACATTCAGCGTAATACAAATACTAAAACTCAGTTTACTGATTATTTGATGTTTATTTCCCGAATATGACATAAATGCTTACATTTTGCTTTTTATTTTAAGAGCTACGACAAAATTTGGTTATATATTTTTATAGTAAAGCTTCACAAAGATAATTGGCATGCGTAAATGACATGATATCGCAATCAAACCTTTTGTCTTTTTAATATGCCTTTAATTCAATATTCTTCGTTTATTATTTCCAATTTGAGGCCTCTTTTCTGCCGTATACACACTTGCAATGTTATCAATTTATTTTAAATGAATGCAAAAGCATTTATTAATTTTAAGTGGACTACACCTGCACACAACCCATCATTGTTACAAAACTGCAGGCCAGCTATTTAAAATGTTACTACTTAGTTAAGTAATTCAATAAAATTACAAAATTCGTAAAATAGACATCCTGTACCCGTATAGCCACCGTAATGCAATTGTCTTTGCTCAGTGGACGTGAACTTCGTTAATTTCAGCGCATAGAGTGTGTATGAAAAAGAGTGTGTTTTGTTTTTGTAGACAAGAAAAACCTATTTCGTGACAGTGAAAATATTAGTTGTAAAATGTTTGAAATGGAGTTGAAAGTTTGTGGTGGTGATTACGGATTGTCTTCGATTGATTCAGATTCACTGCAACTGTTGTTAGCAGCTAAAATAGCCAAAATTAACATAAATGTCAATTGGAACGCGTGGTATTTTCCATCAATGTTTCAAGACGGTAAACGATATTCAAATTTTCCAGTGATTTTCCAAAAAATCTCACAACCAATAGACAATTTTTTAACGGAAAACCAAAAAGCTGAAGCCGCCACAATTGTCCATATGTTGCGGTTTAATTTTCAACCAATAATCAAATATGCTTTTTGGGTTGACGAACGAAATTTAGAAGATTTCACTAAAATGTGGTTCCAGAAAACCAAATATATAATATTCCACATGTTCGTTTTTCCTTATTACCTAAACAATGCTCAAGATTTGATGGAAATACGGTACTCTGAAGATTCGACAATCTGGGCCAAAGAAATCTATGCATCGTTGAGAAATTGTTGCTGTTTCTTTGCCACTCATTTGAAACAATCTAAATATTATTTCGGAGACCAACCATCAAGTGTGGATGTGACTTTATTTGGATTTTTGGCACCATTAATTAAAATTCCATTGCCAAATTCAGTGTTTCGTAGCATTATTAAACAATGGCCTGTGCTGGTTAAATTTGTAAATAAACTTCAATGTGTCTATTTTCCTGAAATTGAATATGAAGAAAAATATATTTGTCGAGTAAGAGCCGCACAAGTTGATGACAATTCGGAAATATTGACTTTGATTTCTGCAGCTGTCGTTGTTACAATCGCAATGTTGAGTTATGCTCTTAATAATGGTATTATTGATTGTGGCAGGTTATTAGATAAGTAATCATTTGCATTGTTGTAACACTCTTGTTTTATTGACAAACATAAATAAATAGCAGCAAAACTTAAATACCATTTGAGATTATTTATTATTATATTTAAGTACTAAAAACATACACTATTCGTTTAAAAACAGTTGTAATTTAATAAAAATTCAATCAAGTTTTGTATATAAAGTGGAGCGAATGAAATGTTCTGTGAAGAGAGTCTTGATGAAAGCATATACCGATAAAAACACACTCACTACAAACGGTGGGCCCGTCAAGTCACATGCCGGGCGGGTTGGCGATGTTACACGTAATTATGCATTCCTTATCGGTTCCTGTAATCAGTATAAGCAATCTCGTACTACGTACGTGTAAAGGGCGGATTGTCTCGCGCCATAAAGGGCTTGAGGCAGTAGGGTGCCTTGCCTCGAGTAGAGGCTTGCTTGCTTGCTTGTGGGTCCCACGTCAGATCAAAGGCACGGCATAGTTTTGCTGCATCGAACACCGATAATGTATTCTCTAAGCCTCTCCGTTTGCAAGCCGACCACATTGTGTGAAGTTGACGGCGATTTACCCCGTTCGGTAGATGCACACCTGCATTTCCTTCTTTGATCCCGAAAGAGTCGAAAATTGCTTTATTTTAACATATTATATAACTTTTGGAAAAGAAGCGTTATTAGCTGATGGTAGTACCAAAGCAACTAAATTCGATTTTTTGCATAACTATAAATTTAATAACAGTTTATTTTAGTTGCCATTCAGAGGAGGTTTGAATTAATAAGAATTAAGTCTATATTCAAAGTAGCTTCAACCCTATTTCCGGAATACCCATCATCCCTTATACAGTGCACGTTCTTACCAACTCAGTGCGCGTTCGGAATGAATTTATTTTTAATTTAAAACCACTTTATTACAAAGCCACCGAAAACTACTTCACAGAGAATCGATTTAAAATACATTGAACCTGTATTATTGAAACTGCAATACATTCCACGAAAGTTTTCAGTAAATAATTTGTTTTATTTCTCTTTGAACTACTGGATGAATTTCATTTGCTAAATTATTAATACATTCAAGTTTTTGGAATGCAAATCGCTTATGCGATTGAGTAAATATTTATTGTATGTGGATATTTATCACGTAACTACGCGGTATAACATCTAGCTTATAATTAATATAGCAAACAGATTTTAGAAATAATTGTGAACATTTTTTACTGTCAATGCGATAGGTACAGAGAAACAAAATGAGTTTGTTTTACATAATAGAATTAGCTGGGTAATTTTAACCCCTTTCGATAAAGTAACAAGTTTGAAAAATGCGAGTGAGTGCCTTTTAATATCAATTTCCTTTTGACTCGTCGACTATCTGATATTTTTATGTTCCAATAAACGAAATAAAAGAGTGGAATTACAGCCCACCCGAGAAGACTGATTTTTTAAAAGGGGAGAAACAAAATTCAATTAAATACGCAAATTAAACGTCAGCAACATTTTCCGCTTGAGTTTTATACGATTGTGTGATCGCTAAGAATTTGCGTAATAACACCAATGTACTACTTATACGTTACCAACATGATATTCCGCTGGTAATATGTGTGGCATCATATCTCTAAAACACCAAAGATATTTTAAACATTCGCTCTTAATTAAACTTTACGGCAAGGAAACCCAAGTGTATATAACAAAGGAACAATTTTATACCGTTCCAGACAACGGCTAATCCTTTTATCACGCTTATCTTGCTTTTTTCACAAAGTGAATTTTAAAAGGCTTATGAAATTAAATCTATAACAAAGTGATGAAAGAAAACATCTTTTTAGGAGAGAGCAAGCTTGTAAAATGTTATATTATGAAAAACTTATGTTGTAATTGAAACATATTAGGATTTGTATTAATTGTTTTCTTAACCTTGGAAAGATAATTAATAAATGTACTAAAGAATCAAAAGGATTTGAGGCAAGTGCCAAAGTGGTTACTGATTACTTTTCTGATTACAAGATTACCATTCTAATTAACTCTGAATATATACTTTTTTCGTTTATTTTTAAAATGCAAATCAAGCGTCTCCTTTCTCAAATGCCTTTGTGATTTTGTCTCTTTGTATCCTTACGCCCTTTAATCTCTTCACCCTTGACGAGATTCTGTAAAATCTTTGTGTTATACGCAGTTTTTTCTTAGCCCTGATGTTCGTTTTAACTCACAGCTCTAAAACTTTAAATCAACATTTTCTGTGGAGGAAAGTTAACATAAATTTTCGATTTCACCACCAACTGTTTGCGCAGCAAGTTTTACAGTTTCAATCTGTATTCCTCGTAAGTTCCAGCGGACAAATTCTTTTGTTTTAAACTCAATTTAGAATGGCCAGTACTTTTGTTACTAATAGTATTCCTTGAAATAGAACTAGCTTTTAATTTACCGTTGGGTGAAAAGAATAATAATTTTTGTTTGAGCAATGTCAAATGGCGTTTGTTCGAGATATAATGGATTCGTGTAAATTAATACAGTTTCACAATTATGTTACAAATTAAATAAATGGTTAATTTATATGTGTAGCAAATTTCTTCGTTCTCGTTAAAAGTGATGTTTACAGTAATAATCCTCATGTAAGTTCCATAAAAAGAATAATAATGTGAGTGTATGTATAACAGAATAACATAACATGTGTATTAAATAGTATAGCGCCGAGTTGTGTGTGTAAATGATAAAAGAGAAGTCGCTCTCGGCTTCAACGTTGTTGAATTATTTTATGATGCTGCGATGGAACGTACATCATATCTCGACGGGGGCCTACCGTCGCATGGCCCCCCATGACGTGTCGTCAGACGGGATATCGTGTTTAAATACGGTAATAAACTCGAAAACTACACGGGATACAGATTTATCTGGGCACACACATAAACCAACGAACAACCAGACAACATTATTGTTGTCTCTCATTTTGCTACTTTAGCGCCACGGTGCTGATGTACATATTTAATGAGACTTACAGTGTTATTTTTGGATTTGATTATTCTTACAAAAAGTACAGTTAATCACAAGTTATAAATGTTTTAATATAATTATAAATGTGACCAATCCTAATTCTATTCATTCCCATAAATAGTTTATGTCAAAATGATTATCTTGCGCGTAATCTCAATACGAATTTGTAATTCATCCTGACACATAAAGAGTAATTAACAAATAGTGGTCAATCTATTAAAATTTATAATATTAAACCTTGTTTCATGATTGCTTGTCCATTTCTGCTCTGTAAAATTGTTTCTATGCTTTTATTTTATATGCTGCCTACGTGTTTACTCTTCAGTTCTTCTTGAATTGTTTTCTGATAGCACATACAATAATTCACGTTACAGGACATTAAATTCGTCTAAAACCACATATCAATTACAATTGGTTAACCAATGGCACAGAAATAAAAGGGTAGACTGTGGTTATTGTGTTCTTGATACTCGATTTCACATACTATTGGATTGTTTATCGTGTCGTTTAAAATCACATAACCACTCTTTACCTATCGCCAAGTCGATTTATGTTTGTTAAATTACCAAGCACAATTTCACATGAGTACCTGATTTATTGCGGCGTAGAGAAAGCCAACAAATTCTAATCTAACTTTGATGGCAGTTTAAATTAGTGATGTTAAAAACTATCGGAATGATGTGAAATATAAATCCATTTCCGTTGAGGTTCGTAGTGGTTTATGAAGACGGATATATGACTCATAAAATGTCAAGTAGAGTTAAATGGTATAATTTTTAAAAGAACCTGACATATGTCATAATCTGTGAACTTTGCAATGAGTGCAGCTGTTGCTCTAATGTCAGTCATCATTATAATTCCTTTTTCTAAAGCTTGAGTTAAGTAATTTAAAATCCTACTACGCGCTGACGTTATTTTTGGTATTATCTGGGATCTGGAGCGGTTCCATCGACTTTTAAAATATTCCAAGGGATACAATCTTATTTCACTCAGCAAAAAAATTATTCATACGAGTTAACAATAAACACTGTATACCACAAACAACAATTCATCATATTTAAATAAGCACGAACATTTTTTATCCCGCATGAATATCCTTCTTAAATCTTATTGTATGACCCGGCGCTAACTCATAAGCTTTATTCGGGTTTCGTGACAATAAATAAACTTACAAATATATTATTTGGCTGCTTTTTCACATTCAAGATATTGATTCTGTATTTTAATATTTCATCCCGATTATGGTGGCTTGTTTAAGAAAAGTGTTATTACATTTCTAATATGTTCGATAAATAGCATTGTTTACAAGTACTTAGAATATCGATTTCACTTCTTGTAGTTTTTAATAAAATATATCATGTCGCTATTATGAAATCGGAACGCATGTTTATATTTAAATTATAAAACACATTATAAAAATCTATATATATATATATATATATATATATATATATATATATATATATATATATATATTTAAAAAAAAAAATGTTGAACAAGATTTAAAAATGTAAATTTTTATTTATTTTGGCATGTAAGATATTTTATAGTGCACCGAAGGTAATGGTGTAATGCTGTGGTTTTACTACTCCATTTGACGAACGTCAAAATAATGATTACCATACGAAACATCATAACTATGACGCACGTATATGCGTGCACGCGAAGAGACGCACAAAATAAAAACGTGAAAAGGCAAAAGGAAAAAGATTAGGAGAAAGGACGAGATGCTATATAGGGGTATATACTCATGAAACATGCATCTTTCATTTCAAGGTGCCATAACTTCTTCAGACGTGTGTTGGTTCTTCTTTCACACAAGCAAAGCGCATTTGCAAAACACGATCCACCTTGAATGACGGTTGATGGGTTACTTTAACTATGCGACCTCGTTGGCTACGTTCATAGAAATATGAATAAGCCTTCGTCTCCACTTTGAAATTACATAAAATATTAGTATCTTTTGTAAAATGTCATTTTTGAAAAACATATTTACGTATATTACTGAACAAAATTAGTTGATGGTAAAATAATTATAGACAGCGTCAGGAACATACACTTATAGATAATATCTCCAAAACATATTCCTTCCTATCACTTTTCAAGTACCATTAAAGATAGCAAAAGCCATGTATGCTTTGGGTACTTTTAAAACTTAAAATCGTTTATGTGGCTCGCTCAGCAAGATTTTAATGTCTTGAACTAATTATCTCGCCTATTTTCATGGTATTTTATTACATTTAGAGCCGGTTGGTTTTACGCGCACGAAACCGTTGTACCAGAAAGTAATTAGGTCTGCAATAATTAGACTCCCATATATATATATATATATATATATATATATATATATATATATATATATATATATAAAATAAATATCATCGAAATTTGCGGTTGTAGTATCGTCGCATCCAAACACTTAATACGTTTTTACTGCCAACAACGTAGTCTTAGAAATCCTCGAGTTCCTGTGACCTAAATTCTACCACGTTAGTATTAACATACCAATGTTGGGTAGGCTTTTAGAAGTAGGCTTGGTAGAACAACTAATTTTCATAAGATATGCTAATTTGTAAAAGGTCATTGACGTGTAGCTTCACATAGCGATCCTACTTCTGATTTGGTGTTTTTATTGCCTTTACTATGATAATTAGATAAAATTAGCTAACCAAATATAACTCTCTCAGCTTCAAGATTACATTTGAATTTTCTCAAGGTTAGTTATAATTTTTAATCATAAATATATGTTCTACAGCGCTGTCGAAATGTACAAAAAAGATTGGTGGCTGAGAAAGATAATTTACAAATTATTTCTATTAGATATTCTCGGGAAACTACATAACCGCTATAAAACGTAATTATTTTTTTATGTACGCAACCCCTTTTTTTGCTGTGATTTACTAAACAAACTTGTGCAGTGATCCACCTCAGTTTTGGAATTTGAAGAGATATGTTGAACTGATATTAACATACTGAGAAAAATACTAGTTTGATGATGTATTTCATTGATAGTAAATAATAAAAAGACAGGCTATTTGTTGAGGATCAATATATATATTCTAGGAAAATATATTTAAATATAAAGTTAAATAAAGAAATAAACATGCTGTCTGTATCAAGTTTATATTTCATAGTAGCAAAATTTATAGTATCTGCATAGGGAAATGCTTTCCATATAAATCATGTTCTTATCTTTAAGACTTTTTCATCGTCTCCTACTTGAGCCCCTCTTAAGTGAGAGTTAGAGAAGTGTGTATAAGCACAATTCGGATGACGTCCATAAAATGTGACTTTTACAATTGAAACATCCTAGATAGAGCAACTTCATGTTTATAGCTCACTACGGCGCGACGCCATGAAAATATTTTCTTGAAATCTAAAAAAATTAACTCTCTCTTAACACTACTAAACTGTTATTTGAAGAAAACATATTTTCGAATGAATATATCGTGATCGTGGGGTGTTTTCACGAAAAATCTTTCGTGTTATTCGGTACTTAGCATCAAATATTTTTATCCGTATACACACATTTTATTGAACATTATGTCGTTGACGATAGCAATAATTATTATCCTGAGAAATATAACACGTGTTGTTTTCATAATTAATATGAAAATGTAAATTCTAAAAATATATTTTATTCCTGTGTCGCGCACGCATATTTGAAACAGCAATAAGTTTCTTTGAGTAAAGAAACAAGAAATTCATTTGTCGAAAAATAATTATTAGTTACAAAGTATTTCAAATTAGTTTTGATGAAAAGAAAAACTATATTATGAGGATGACTGTTTTAGAAAGACAATATTTCCAAGAAATATTGTTGACGAGGCATTATATCTTTATGATATGGAAAAGTTTTCAAAAATGTCACAAACATGTCAAACTTTATGTTTTATAATAGAAAACAGAGCTTTTTGTTTGTTAAATATTATTTTGCTGACACATTTTTGTTGTTTTACCTAAAGTTAGTATAAATATATGATATATTGCAATGTTGTCAACTTTTTGATATTATTTTTTAAGACGTTGCTACTCACAATCAATTAATTTACTTGCAACGTTATTATTGATATTTGAAAATAACTTTGAGTTTTTTATGAATTCTTCAGTACATGTTTTCGTGTTCAAATATATTAACATATTAAGCAGCAACTAGTAGAGCTTGTGGAGTGTAACCACGTATGTTACTTCCGGTCACTGAAATGCATCATCATAGTTGCGATGTTTGTGTCAATACTTCACATAGCTAAACCCACTCGGTAAGCAACTGTGTTTAGAGTTACACATCATGGGTATTCTCAGTGAATCCGAGATATGTATGAGGTCTTGATCTGAAAATGTGCACTGTGATGCACTTTCAGGTATGCTGTTTGCGCATATCCGTATTACGAGCTTGCTCTACCGCATTTATTTCCACACAAAAATAGATATAAACAGAGCCACTAAAGCCTGCTTAAATTTATTATTTATTTCGAAAGTAACAATTTTCTTAATATATATATATATATATATATATATATATATATATATATATATATATATATATATATATATTAAATGAAAACAATGCATCATGTAATGGTTCAACCCAAATAGATACATGTTTAGTGAATAGTCATGTGCGCATAAATGTACATACTGCACATTATATTTGTGATGATGTACGCTTCTCTCTGTGTAAATGACTATGAGTACGCGCGTGGGAGGTATGGATGTGTATATGAGAGTTGATATGTTTCTGTGAGCGACTTTATTCTATATTCTGAACGTTCGTCACATAAATACAAATAGTACAGACTATGCATAGTGAATTTGAATGTGAATGCACTCTGTAATTAAATGCAATTAACATGAACGTATATACATACACTGACCTTGTTATTTTATTTTTACCTCCAAATTTAATTAGAATCTCTAGTATTTAATTAGCGCAATCACACTTGTTATTTAGCGATTTAACAAGCATAGTTTTTAAATTCATGTTATTATGTTTATGTATTTTTATAATGCTATAAATGCAATTGTCTTTTGCGGTACTTTTGCCTATTTCGATGCTTTTGAACCAATATTTAGATGAGGACCAATTTAAATCCAATCCAAACTAGGTGCATAACATATTTCATAAAGTTAGACATTTTTCTAAAAATGAAATTATTTAAGAATGCTAAATAATCTCTCATAACGCGATGTTGTTTTAGCTGAACACATATCTATATATCGATGACGTATAGCTATAAATATTAGAAAAATGAGAACCACAAATTTGCTGAATACTTCCTGATGAAATCGATTTTAATGTTTATTAGGAAGATACATATGAATGTATATGTGTAAAATAGTGTTACAAAGTGAAAAATATGATTCGAAGCACATTAAAACGTCATCTTCAGACGATGTCTATTTGGTTTGCAGCAGTTGTGGTGCAGTAAGTGCAGTGGTAGTGCAGTACAATGTGTGTTTGCCATCGCGTCTCATAAGTTTAGAATTTAGGTCGTGAGGGCATCAGAGCTGCTGTGGAAAACAAAGGCTAACTTCTTTACATGTCTTCGCTATGTGCTACCTGCCACGTCGCCTTTGTCATTTATATGAAAGAAACAAAAGCCTTGTGGTGTATTACATTCGTTTTACAGACGCTGTATATAATATTTTATATTGGTGCACCAAAGTCTGTTTTACTTTCTTACCGCCAGACCTTCTTACATATATACATATGAATTTAACTATGTTTTCTAGTTTATTAGAATATTTAAGTTATAATGAAAATTATATAAAATTGAAAACTATTTTCTAGTATCTTAAATTATTTTCTCTTTTGTTACAGGTACGTTACATTTTGACTAATTCTACTTCAGTATAATTGTAAGTAACTTTATTAAATATTATTTCGAAAACTCTATTTTGCATTGATTAAGATTTGACAATATTGCAAGCGACAATATACTTTTCGAAAAATGCATTTACCGTGTTGATCGCAAGAAAAAGCGTTACCATAAAGATAACGAATTTTACCCGAAAATTTTATTTCCTGTCGTATATTAAGCTACTTGGAAATCATCCAAGTGCTTTAAAAGATCTTACGTTGTCTTCGCGTTACTGTGCCAGTATCCGATTTATAGGTAGATAATACTGTATTTGGCATACACATTGAAATCAGAGATAATTGTTCGAACATTTGCCTAATGCCATTGCTTAGTGAAACTAGGTTAATAACTACATATAAAGAAAGACAAACCAGACACACTTAAATAGCTGTTGCGGCATATATACCGCTGTGTACACAATTGCTCAAAAACCAAACACAAAAGTGTTAAATAAATTTATATTTTTGAATGACAGTTATATGGTTCAAACAATTTTAGACGATTTAATGTTCAACTTTTAGTGTTCCAAATCCAGTAGATTGTATATTTCTATTTTTTTTTTTAATCTGCATGCATGACAATAGAGTCAAATAATACCAGTAAAATCATTGCATGAAATATTTCATGTTCAATTCATGGAAAATAATAAAAATTAAAAAAAACGTCAAAAGTTAGGTAGCTGGATTTGCGTTCAATGACAAAAAAAAATAACTAAAGTACCCAGTGAACACGCATACACATATGTTCGCAAAAAAAGCCCTTGACAAAAAAAAGCGTCCAAATGAAACCCAGTCCATGAACACTACGCTTTAATAAACGAAATGTCACAGAGTCTGCAAGTGTCAGCCAAATTAAAGTTAACTAAGCCATTCGATGACGTAATAAAAGTAAAATTGTGCTTTGCAGAAATTTAAAATCTGACAGGTGGGCTATTAAAGTCAGTTCTGTGGGTATTAGCGAAACTGACCGGCAAATTGTTGACCATTTCGGTCACACATGCTCTTCTTCACCTACAGGGTGCAGTATTTGTTTGGGTAACTGGGGACGAGTATCTGCAATGATGCGAATGCAGTACCAACCGAATCTCTTCGTGACAAGTTAATTTATTATTTTTGTTCTAGCGTTTCAACGTTTTCATTTCAATGGCAATTCAAATCGTACGTTTTCAAGTAAAGTAATTCCATTATATATTTTGCAATAATCGACGGCAGTGTATTTGAATAATTGTTAGATCTGGTTTTATTTGCAATTAATAATATATAATATATTGATTACAAATTTATAATTTAGTGAAATTAACCAAATTTACGAATACTTCCTACAATTTCATGCGTATTATTTCGCTATTATATGTGGTAGCTATAATTACTGCATCCAAACAAACAAAGCAGAGATAATAATAAGTTAGATTTATAATAACCACACCATACCTACATTGATTATTGTTATAATGATATGTGCATTATAATAGAACATGTATATAACATATCAAAATCCATTCGAAACAATCTCGCTACAGTATTTGCAACAAAACCTTTTGTGTGGTAATTGAGCACGGAGCGTGTGTTGTGAAAACTCGGATATAATCAGATTAAAAGGAGATAACGGTTTGAAGTCAAAGATTCGCACTAGTAGTGGGTCGAGCAAGTTTGATGGCCGATTTCTGATCGTTGATAAATAATAGAAAGGAATCTGTATCGTTGCGAAAAGCCAGCCAGAAGAAGTAAATCGACCGTGTCTAAATGGCACCAATGTAGCACGGTTGCTGGTTCTCTGTGGGTGCTCTGGTTCGGGTAGGATAAAAATCACTCGACGAAAAAAAATCTTAACAAGATCTTGCGGTCGGATTGTCACAGAACTAAATTGCTTATAATAGGTTATTAGACCTTAGATACTCGTCACTGGTACTTTTATTTATTTCTACTTTTACCACAAAGAATTTCGTGTTCTTAAATGTATTTAACAGAGCAAATAACTAGCGATTTAATAATAAGTTTAGTTACGGTTGTTTAATACTGGAATCTTTGTTCACAATGAAACTTGTGATTTAAGTAATTGAATCGAATATTAGAGTTGCAACAATTTTATAGAATATACCAACATAATTCTTTTCCGTAGAAAACGGATTAAAAAGACGTTGTTTCTTATCTAAAATAATTTTTAATTAAAAGAGTTTGATAAGAGTTTTAATGATCTTCTAACTGGCGCAACGCTAAGTGTTTCAAGTGAACTTAAAGTTTATATAATACTTTTAACAATTCATTAATTTCGTCTTGCTTCTATAAGTAAATAAACCAATTTTTTAATATTCAATATTCGAAATTCTCTATTAATATTTCAAAGGTTCTAATGGATTCGCTCCAAATTTTTTAACTATAAATGTTTAAATAATGTTGTTAAAGTTGTTTACGAATGTATGAATTGTTTATTTGATGTGGTGGAAATCTGAAAAGTAAATTTATTCAGTGTTTATTTAGTGACTGCGCATTACGGTGAACAATTAACAAAAAGGATTGTGTGAGAAAAGTCTTGTTAATTATAATGCTAAAGTAATGAAGTTGTTTTGCTGGAACGGTTACTGGCTATCGGCATAGATGTGCAGAGACGCACGGTAGCATGGCACTGCAGACTGTGCAGACCTTAATGACCTTGCTTTTATATGTTCTTAATGTGCAAAGTTTTTATAGCACTTGGAATATATTCGTTCGAGAAACTTTTGAGATTTTCACTGAATAGGTTACACTCATTATCATAATATTTGTTTTTTTTTGTTTAACCATTTTAAAAACGTTCAAGTTTTACTACCCATAAGAGTCACGTTGTTTACATGTATTGAGTGCAACGTTGACTCTATCAAATGAGCACATACCTTCCTGTGAATATCTGTTGTTTAAAAGCAGCACCAAGTGTTTATTTTTAAGCGGAACTTAATTATTATATTCGTGCTTCAAATGCAAATTGCATTCGTGAGAATAAACTGATTATTTACAACACGCTTCTTTTTGTATTGTTGCCGCTGTGTCGTTTTTTGTTCTATTCAAGAAAAGCATAACGCCTACTCGCCGTAACAACATTTAAAATTTGCATATCGTTGGACCTAAAACTATAAATTTCACCCTGGTTACAGTACTGCTGCTCAAGTGCGAGGACATTTCTTTTCTGTTCTTTTCCCTAGCAACGTCTTGTTTTCGTTGTGAGTTAAATGCAAAAATAATACGACTATCGTTTTGTGGCAAAGGCGCACGGAAATTATGCGGTTCTTCTTCAGACTTTTTTCTTTTTCATTTCGACTCGAATGATAATTAAGCCGAAATTAAGTGATACATTTCTCTTACTGTCCGCCGTCTTTAATATATCGCTTTGAATGTTGTCTTGCTTCTTGTTCAAAGAAAACTGGAGCATGCAGCGGATGCACAGCGCTAATTTGCACAAAATTGGAATTAACTTTACATATTATGCTATTTTAGTGCCAAATTCTTTTCAAAATAAAGTTTTTTCCCCTCATTAATGCTGAAATAAAATTAAAACACCCCACAGATATATTATCATGTAAATAATCTAGACTGATTGAATTTGTATATTTGTATTGAAAATGATTTAATATATAGAATGTAACAACATAAATATCAACTCGAAAGCCAGTTGCGTATTTCTCAGACAATTACAGAAATGAAACTAATAATTCCATGAAAAGAAAACGACATATCCATTTCGTAAGCAAATGTTTGTTTGTTTTTTATATTTCTTAGATTTGTTTCTCAGGCAAGCATGAAGCCTCGCGCTGTAATGACAACAAAGAGCAACACTGTAGTTTTCTCATCGTGAAGCTATGATACATATTTACGGCGGCGCCTAAGCAATCAACGTGTAGGCTATTCTAAGCGGCCAGTCAGCCAGCATGTCGGTAATCATGGCGGCAGTTAAGTTTCATTCGAGTACCCTGAGTCGTGACGGACTCATCTCTTTTAATGTCTTCATTTTCTTATTTCGCCGAAGAGAGAAACCTAATAATAAAGTCATTACCTGCACGTCTACGTCACCACACCGCGGCTCTGCCATCAGTTACTTTTAGTTCACGCGTTCGGTTCTGTGGATAATGTTGCCGCCGACCCAACAATCTGTTTTTGATGGTTAGTTTGTTTTTGTGATGAAATTACATGCGGCTTCTGACGGATGTGTCAAACGCGGTGTCTGGAAATACAAGAAAGAAAAAACTAAATTGTTTTCATGTTTTACACAAATCCTCCAAATTTATTCATAAAACCATAATTTTGTTTTGATTTGAATTAATTATTGTTTTCACTTCTTACACAAAAAAATATTTTGCTGAGTTTCATGATCGGTATACAAGGAAAATGGAGCAAATCATAAATACAAGTTAAACTGGTAGTTGCTTTAAACAGCTGTCATTATTTCGTGTTATCTACTTCATCAAGTGTTCTTTGATGATATTTTAATGTTCAAGATTTCTTTCCAACATTTATATATATATATATATATATATATATATATATATATATATATATATATATATATATATATATATATATACTTTGTAAAATAAAATTTGTATCATTGAGGAGAGAAAACACACAAAATAATGGTAATCAGATTTAATTGTGGAGATTTAAAAAAAATCTGAATTTAGGTCAATAGGTTTTGTTTTGTTTAACTTTATAGCCCTACTGCTATTTCTTTAATTTATGTTTATTGTTCGTCATCATTCAGCTCGAGTCTTTTTCAAAAGAATACACTTTAATCTTGAAGCCATCTCATTTGACATTCCACCAGTTTCGTCGTACGGAATATTATGGTGCGGACATAGTTGTGTTTCCACGGGATTAAATTACATTTACATATTTTTGTATTACATAACTATGTCAACGGTGACCTCTCATACATCTGCATCCAGCGATTTCTAGTTTTGTTTTTCTCGTGAATATTTCGATTTACAAATGCACCATGTTTTGTTTCGGAAGAACGTTAAATTCAAATAGTATTTTCAGTTTACGACAACGGATTTAACTTGCGTATCCGTACGTAATACAACTTATCGACGGAGCAGTTGCCATTTTCCTAGTAGATACGAACTTTTTCGTAGCGAGAAAAACAGACTTGAACGAGGTATATCGTTGCTTCCGTTATGTCATAAATCTAACGGTCAGATTCATATGCATGCAAACCGAGCAGCATTTATCATCGATAAATTATATTTTTATGTCGGCATAAATATAGAAGGGCTTAATGCAGAAGTTTTAGGCGGCATTTTATACTCCTCCTCAAGCTATCGCGCTATCGTATAAGATTTACTCAGATGCTTTTACTGTGCCGTCGTCTTGGTCCTGTTGTAAACAAGACACTGTATGGCATAATTTTCATCACGTGATCTTCGAGCTTATGTCATTTGATATATTCGTGCTCACTTGTCTTGCAAACTTTAGAGCATATTATTAAATCTTACATATTTCATGTTAAGAGTATTGATACTGATTATTGCAAATAAATTTCTTATGATACGATAATAACAATTTTTTTATATTTGATACATTAAATTCAATCATTTTTTAAAATAATATTAATTATTATAATCATTAAAAAAATCGTTCTCGAGATTTTAATGGAAATGCACCTTTTGACCTTTCTGAATCGAGTCTGACTATTTTTTTAATTAATGCGCTTATTTGAAATATCAACAGAGGTAAACTCTGCAATACAATTAAATATGTACAATATCAAAGAACATTTCGTTCCGCTGTGTTATACGATACCATTATCATTTTAATAAGTTACTGTTTCCTTCATTGCTACAGTAGCTCATTACTTTATTCCATTTTGAATGATGCCTCGTAACTATATACAGTTACAATTAATGTATATTTTTATGCGGTTAAAGCGTCTTCTCAAATAAAACTTATGCAACAAAAATAAATAATGGCTGTAGTAGTTAACAAGATTCATTATATGAAATTACAATTATTATCTTGAAGTTTCTTGAGAGATGGTGCAGAATTACGCGCAACTTTTGATAGACTACAAAACAAATATATTAGTAACATCTATTTCAACAGTGCAGAGAATATTCTTCTGCTAGTTCTTATAATTAAAGGAACGTCGGAATAAAAAAAAAACTCCCCTGTAATAATCTCATTTGCACAAACTCCAGCGCTGGATGACAGATGCAATCAGTTTGCATTTACAAATCTGTATTTAACCTTCCTCTTAAATAAGAACAGACATACTACAAACTACCTGGTTCTTCCATCTTCTAGTAATTTGGTTAAATATATTTACTTTTTCTTAATCACCTGCAGTATCAACATAATTTTCTAAATTTTCTTCGCTGCACCAACTTGAGACGAGTTCTATCGCATTTCACTGTTAGTTGTTGCGCTACAAAGCGAGATAACTTCAGAACCAGAAACAAAGAGAAATAATTTGTTAGATTGCACGATCGGTTTTCATGTTGAAATACTGTACGTACAGTGAATATTTGTATGTAAGGAAGAACTGATGAGTTTTGCCGTTTACTATTGGCTGTGTAGCGAACGCCATGTCTTAAAATCTTTACGAGTTTCCATCAGGAGGAATAGAAACGGAAAACTATTAAAACCGATGTTTCTCTGTGGTGGACGTGTCATTCCAGTGACCATTGCAGAGATTCTCAAACATATTTATACTAGCGAAAGTTTATTTATTTTTTTTAATTTCTCATCTTATAATAATGTAAACAAATACTAGTTAACAGTAATAAGAATTAGAAATTTTAATTTTATTCAACATTAGTAATTATTATAGTTTTTAGGTTTATTTCTATCATTTATTTCACACGGTTGTCCTACAAAGATTGTAATTATTTGCTATTTATTTCTTTACGATTCTGAGAACTATGTATAATATATGATTATTATCCAACCATTCTACACGTTTTAATTATAATTATACTCTATCAAAGTTCTATCCTAGTAATTACAATATTATTTTTCGAATAGCTTTCAATAAATTATTTTGTGTTACGAGATCGTAAACTTGTGGGTAACTGTAAACTGTGAAATGTTATTATTGTAAGTTAAATAATATTCGCTATAAATGTATAACGAGAAGCATGCATGTGTTAGTGATAATTATTCCAAATTAATTCATTCCGTCATATAAGCGACGGCTTCACATCAAACATTTATAAACTTTATATAATATGACTAATCCGATCATTTATCATCTAAATTATCAAAAAGAAAAAGTGGAAATATTTTAAAGCATGGCTTCCTGCTATTATTTGAATTACTTGTTGTTTTCGATTGTGGTTATGCTAAATTTGGTCAACTATAATCACCACCGCCCACGGATTAAAAACTATGTCTAGCTACCTAGTGGGATATTTAATAGTAACATTCAGTATACTCATATGGGGAACAGTCATCCAACTAAATCTTGAACTTCATCCACAAGTCAATCATACTACTTTATTGAAGTGGGCAGATGTGATCACAGTATCAAGATATTAAAATATACAACACAACCAGTTATAGATCATGTTGATGGACTTAAAGCGCTGTTTCACTAATAAATGAGCGGTTTTATATTGAAATAAAAACTATTATTATATGATAATATAGATATCTCAAGACATTCATGTCTGAATTTTTTTCTAAATATGGAAACAAACACTCAAGTTTGAGATGTATGAAAATGAAAGATACTAATGGGATCTAGAATACTAAACGGTCGGCCTAGTTTCAAAGGATTTTGGGATAAGGTGATTCGGACATTCTTGTCGTGCGAATTGTATTTCTGTTTCGACGGTTACTGGAGACGAGACGGTTTGCGAGACCTGTATCTAAAGTTGCACGACTGGTTTTTTCCGATGGTTGAATGCGCGTTTACGATTTGCACTTACATTGTGCTATTTTGGTATGACGAGAATCGAACCCAGTGAACCAATTCACATACGAAAATCGAACTGGAAAACAATTTGCGCCTTGCATCTTCAGAGATTTCTTCAACTTTCAAATTGTTTTAAATCAACAATGAAAATCCTTGTATGTATAGAAGACTTTGATAGAAAAAAATAATTTAGAAAATTAAAACTACTTTTATATCCTTGGAAATAATTGGCATTGTCAAATGATTTTCTCGTTTATTTATGTATATCAAACTAAAGCTTTTTAGTCGATATGTAGAAGAAATATTATAAAGTACTTCTCGAACAATTTTTTTTTTTACTGTACTGTAATCCAACCTGTTTCTCTAAAACATCTTGTGCTTCTGTGAAACTTTTGAAAAGTTTTATTTGGCTTCAAGACTTTCCTCATTGTTTCTTAAGAGGCGTTCGCTGGGAAATTTATATCCATTTATATCGCCAAGAGAAGAAACTTGTTCGTCGCTAATGAAATCAATTTAAAAAGGATTTCGAATCTGATTATCAATAGAATTAAGTGCGAGATGGGATTATTTATAACTGTACCTTGTGACACAGTTGCCTATGTCTTTGCCAAGCTCTCGCATGCCTAACATTAATTAAATAATGCTCTTCTTAGTTTTATATTTGATAAAACAATTTCACTCAACGTAGACCTCATGAAAAATTCAAGCGAACAATGTAAGTTGTTGAAAAATGTAAGACGCATAACTTTTGAAGCTTAAAAGGTATATTTAATGTGTTTCATATTCATTGAAAGTTAAAAAGGTGTTGTTAATTATTCGTTGGTTATATTTTAGTAGTTTTATTTTGAAATAGTGGCTAGTTTGTGGTGCGTGACTAACATAAGGAAATCGAGTTGGTTGTCACGTCAAACACGGAAATTACAAACGTTATAGTTTTCAATTTCGCGTGCGTTGTTGTATTTAATAAACATTCGTGTTGTGGACATGAAATGCGCACGACATTCATCATACAAATCTAAAACTTATTGTTGATTTACTTATTGTTCCGTTGTCCACACTTAAATCTCTGCTTATTCAATTAATGGCGTTACATTATTATACGTTGGCGATAAAAGAATTTATTATTTCGACACACTTTTCGCCTCATAAAATAATCTACTCCAGAATATATGTTAATATTTTAATTTAATTTCCATTGCAAAGTGCATATTGTTTCCTAACAATTGTTTACGATTTTGATTATAATCTCCGATATATCCTACAGATTATTCTTTTTGTTTTGAAAATAAGATTTATATAGTATGGCTATGTGTATGTCTAAAAAAAGGTTAGAAGAAAATATATATCAACTTGAATTATATTGCTAATCATTACTGATATAACCTGGAGATAACTCCATTTTATGTTTAAAACAACATTTTATTAGACTCACGTCAAGGAAGCATTTTGAATTTATTTGAAAATGTAAAGTTTTTTATTTGGTTGTATAACTCTATAGGTAGATAGAAAATAGGAGTTTTTAACGTATAAGTTATCTTATACCCGTGTAATATATTATTTATACTACATCAAATCATGCCGTGATCTCACCCAGGTTAAGTTACCATTTTATATGTTTTGACCTGCGCACATTATAGTAAACCATAAAAATTTCAACTGACCTACATACTCCTTAAAATATCGTTTCGTTTAATAGTTCTTGGTAAATTTATATTACGTATTTTCAATACCTAAAATGCTTCAAGTTTCATGTTACCGAAAGTAACAATAATATCTACTCCTTGTTAGATTATTCATTGTACAGTGTCACAATCTGAAATCGTGTATCCAATTAACTTGGGTCCATTCTAGTATCGGTGGTACTGAAGCAAATAGATATAAAGAAACTAGTTGCAGAAACACAAGTTTGATAACAACTGTGCTCTGCGTGGTCTATTGTCAGTGAAGCCTTCGAGTTTCGAAGACACGAAAGAAATACATTGTTATAAAGTAAATGGATGTTGTAATTAACTAATTATTTTTCCCTTTTGTCAATTGGTATCCAGTTTACGCAATTACGATGTACTTTTTAAAAGAACTGTTGTTTTCACAATGATACCTACATCCTTCGTGTAGACATTTATAACATACATCGTTGCGAAAAGAATTGCCGAATTCACAGTAAAAAAGAAAAACCAAAGTAGATTTAGACAAAGCTACTTTTTATGTCACTGTTTATTTTGTTTTTCAAATAAATCATTTTAATTAAAATCAGTCTATTTTAAGAAAAAGCTATATTAACAAAACCAATAATCATTTGTAACCAATCAGAGCGAAGCCCAACAACCCCACTTGCAGGAACAACGGATAATTCAAAATTTGAGACATGAAACTATTTTAGAAAATATTCTCCCCTACAATTTAAATCATGATTCACTCTGTTTAGAATTGAACGAAACTTTCAAATCCTCAGGCTTTTTAACAATATTTGATCCTGTTTTCGACATATATCCCTTTAGCGAAAGTTCGAAGAACTAATATTCCTCGAGGTTAAATATGTATACGTCATGTATATGTAATGGATTTGATTGCATCCAATTTAGTAATTACCGCACAACTATTTGTTATTGATAAGTGCAAATATGTCAGTATTTATCAGCGCGAAACACGAACAATTAAATCTAGAGAGTATGAGTGAAGTTTAAGGTGCGTGATGGGGCAATAACAAAATTGCAATCCGCACGATATCAGAACACCAACTGGACGATATAATTGCTGCGAATATATCGCACGTATGAATGATGTGTACCTACATGATTATAAAGATCATATCATTGAACATATAATTTTAAACAATTAAAGTTAATCTTGAATTTCAAAAATAATGATTAACTGATTGTATTGGGGATTTAAGCTGTAAAAGTTGAACTAATTTGAGAAAAATGAGATGTGGCCTCCATATGAATATTTCATTCCAATTAAAAACTTTTTGCTTTCATTTATCATGATTCAGTGGCTTCTATATATCAGATTTAATTTTTTATGAAAAATGCAGGATAAATAACCTTCAAAATAAAAACCGTTCCATAGATATCTCTTTTGAAAGCAACTTGTTGAATAGTCTAACTCAAGTTGATGTGTCCGAAAGCTTACATTTAAAAAATAACAAGCTCACGTGAAAGCTTCATTAGGGCGATTTCCATCCAAGATCAGTTTTCATGCTGTATTTCCTGTTTTTAATACCCTGTGTGCGCCGGAATAGGCTAACCAGTCTGCCAATGCCCAGTTGCATCACAGGTATACAACCCTCGTTCAGTGCTCACAACATGCAGTGATCATTAATCTACCTCGGTGTACGGTGACGTTTGAAAAATGAACTCGGTAAGCACCGAGTGTAATGAATACACCATCACCGCGTCCGCCGCCATAAAAGTATTCAGATCACGAAACAAAATGTTCTCGTCGTTATTTTAATTAGAAAGTCATTAGTCATTCGAAATTAACATCTTTTTCACGAGGCCCTTGCCTCTGATAAGACGTCCAAAGATGCGAAGGTAATTGCGGCTATGATGTGGAAATTATACAGTTCAAGATCAAGATGAATTAACAACAAGCTGATTGTTATAAAGTCATCAACCATTCTGCTGACGGTGTCGAACAGTTGTTATAATTATGAGCCTCCAAACCTAGATTATTATTAAAGTAGTAAAATGAACTTAATTCTGAAGATCATCAATTTAAAATAATCGTATGATTATTTAAAAGATTTCCCTAAAGAATATACGTACGAGCAAATGCAGTGCAAATCCATTGCACTATCAATGCTTTGCTGAACAAATTGTAAATAACAAGAAGTAGACACCATGCGGCGTTTGCGACTTACGGAAAGAAGTTAACTCTAAGATGTATTCTGGTATTAAACGTATCCGAAGAACCGTTTCTACCTTTCACAGCATTGACAAGTAAAACTCGGGGATTTCGGGACCTTGAGATAGCGCGAATCTATTGGCTTGGTCGTGTAATCTGACAATCCTGCTGGCGATCCTGACAGCAGGAAGTCCCTCGGTAGTGTACGTACGTTCAAATGGACCAAACCACTTGATGTTTGTATTCAGTTACCTTGGGATACTTGCGAACATGACAGCGTTGCTTTCGTTTTATACGTTGATGTATACAGTAATAGGGAACTTTTGGTTCCAACGTTCAAGGTTTTTTTAATTTAGAATAGTTGTGAAAATACCTATAAATATTTTTTGATTTATCTAAAGTATCATACTTTTAGAATTAAACCAAAAGCTATAAATGTATTTAAAAATAATATCCGGACAAAAATACACAATTTTTCTTTTGTTTCAGTAGGTAATAATAAATAATAAATTGGACTAAACTGAAATATATTAATAATGCTTAAATACATTTTAGTGGCGTTAAACCAATTTTATTTTATTAAAAAATATACGCCGTATTAACTATTTTCTTGTTTATTGTCCAATTTATTATCATTTTGGATTCTTTCATATTTTATTGTTGACATAAGAAAGTTGTGTATATATTTGTAGGTAATTATTGTTTATATCTTAATATCAAAACAAATATTATAGTTTAATGGCATTTTTATTTACAAACACACCTCGAATCAATAGACATAAATATCTATAACGTGCTTGCTTCTATAAGATACCACTACACAAAATTAATATTACTTTCACAATCTAATTTTGTTCTTTCTATATATTGGAAGTCAAGAAGAAACTCACTTCCCTTTTCAATATACGAGCACACGCATACACACATGCTTACGAATGTATATATCTCACAGGGGAGCAAAGATAGTCGGTGAACTCTCTCTCTCTCTCTCTTTCTCATACACAAACACACACACACACACACACACTTATTACATTAGGCGCTGTAATGCGTTTATAATGATTGCCTCGTATTTCTGATTTCATCGTAATCAAATATTTTCCACCACCCACAACCTTAATGTATTTGCCTTATAATAATGATAATGTTCGAAGCCCATCACAAATAAAAGCAACGAAATCTTCCGCTGATAGACTTCAGCACTATTTTTATTCATTTATTGGTGTCATATTATTTGAATTCTATTTAATAAACTTAGTTGTCATTTCAAGTTTATTCTTAAAATAAAAATATAAATATAGTTTCAATTAGGTAATTGATTGCAGTATAACTTTATATTTTCTTTTTATTGTCGATTCACACTTTCTATCTTCTGTCTCCCATATGTAGTGTAATACGAGTGTAGAATAAACTCGCCGTTTCAACATGCCTGCGTCATATACGCTCGTTTTACCAGAAAGGTACGGTGTACGAACGCAGAGCGACCAAGTGGAAACGTCGTCGAACCAAAACTCTGCAACTACACAAGTACGACGACAAAGGTTTGCTTGGCTTGTAATCCAAACCCACCTCTCTATTCATCGTCTTCGTTGTCGTTTTCTCCGACAACGAAGAACTTCTTTTCTAGCTTGGTAGCTGGAACGCCTTCTACCCTCCAGAAACAAATAAAAAATCACACCGAATAAATGTGCGGATGCCGGACTTTGTATGTATGTTCGAACATCACTTGTCTTTTCCTCTTTTTACACCAACACGCTCCACCATACATTTGATACGGCATGGTTACTGATGAACTCTGAGTGTACTTATTTAGTTTTACATCTTTCGATTGATCAGAAAGCAAACGTTTCAATTTTAAATATGTTTAACGAAAATAAATATTTTCCTTGTTTAAACATAATGCACTATAATTTAGAATATTTTTATAAATTCTAGTATAGTTTTTAAAGTCCAATATTTCATTGTAAGAATTTCTGGTCGAAGTAAGCTATTTGCATTGCGAACGTTATTTATACATCTGTCGGATTAAAACGCAAATAAATAATGATTTTGTTAGTTAACGTAACTTCTTGCTGAATAATGGCAATATATATATATATATATACAAGGATTTCACTAAGATTTATTGGTGATTTATATACATTTTTATGCTGACTATGGAGTTTATAAATATAGGTTAATAATATTAATATATTCACAATTGTCACGTCTTTGCCCCAAAAAGCATCTTAATTTGGTTTAAAATGTATTTATTTATTAAATTGGAAAAGTACAAAAATTTATTTTAGTAAATATGGTCAGTCCTGGAAAGGTTGGATGCACTTATGAATATTTAAAAAAATGATGTTATAAGTCAATGAGACGAGACGCGATTGTTCAGGAAAGGTCATCAGTCGTCATATTGTTCATAAATGTCATGTCAAGGAAAGTAATAAGTTCGTGAACCATCGCGATTAGGGCACTAGCCTGTTAAGCTGACGCGAGTAAAATAAATTTGAAAAACAATCTCAATTTCATTATTTTAAATATTTATCCATTATACATTACAAAATTATAAATTAAATGTCCATCAAAACATATTTATCGATAAAGAATAAATCGATTATTAAAATGTCATACTTTATTAATAAATGTTTTGCAAGCAAACACTTAGCACACCATTTGTGTTGTTTTAGCAAAATTTCCATCGTTTACCATAAAGTTTATATTATACTATATGAAACATTGAATATATAACACTTAAGATAAATTTATGCAGGAATAAATGAAGCCAGTAAAATGTCAAATTCTCTATCTTCACTTTAACAGAATTTACAAACTCGTACTGAATATACTTTGGTTGTTATTCCAGCACGATTTCACACTTTGATATTATCCAAACGCCCCCTTGCACCAAGAACTTTGGCCATATTGCAATCCATTCTGGTCATAACCACGGTGGTTTACTATGTATATATAAGGTGAAAATGAGTGTGAAATTGTTTGAAGATCGGAACAGTATCGAATGGGCTGGAATTAAAATACTGAACATACTTCTCAGATCTACGATAATGTGATTTAGAACACACCCCATTGCGTCTGAAATTCATTCCAGGTGTGTTTGTTGTTGCTTTACGGAATCTTACCACATAGAATTTAATATTAGACATTTCTCCTCTACCTCCACGACTTTTAAGTCGTATAATCGCTTATATTTGATTTAATACTCAAATAATCTGTTACGGTTTATATATTTTAAAATAGTTTTTCTTCAACCGCAATTTTCTGTGATTTCAATTTTTTATTGTTGAAGCTTTTGCATTATTTATAATCCAAGCTTGGATTAATTTTCCATTACTGGAGCTGTTGAATGTTTTATTACTTAGAATTCTAATATCTGATAGTTTTGTAGCCAGAATTATAACCATTGTTTTTTAAATTATATTTAGTATTTTTAACAAAATAGCAATAACAATAATGCAACAAATAATCACGGTTTGCTTCTCGAAAATAAGGATTATATATTTACAAGGATTAATCCTTTGCGCAGTTTGGTCGTAGTTATTAGATTTAAGCTTCCCCTAGCGTAGCGTTTGGCGTACGTATGAAATGTTATTGTTAATTATCGTATATGCATATGTTTGGGTGTTAATCCGAATGTTGCTGCCAAGTGCTGCCTAATAAATTCTAATAAAATAATTGTCTATTGATGCAAACTAGGTCAGTTGAACTGAGAAATCAATATCTTTATTGATAGAAAATAAGTGAAGTTTAGTTGTTTAAACACTGAATAAACAAGTAATGTATCTATATTTCATTTATTATTAATTAAAGTTTACTAGTGATGTGTGTAGCGATATTATCAGACAAGAAGTTATTTACTCTGACATTATATTCCTCATACAAATTTCATAATTCTTATTGAAGAATCAATTTTCTATAATCATGTCAAAGGAATAGCAATAATTATATCAATGAATATTTTATGAGATGCCTATTTTTACGATGTCAAGAAAATGACCACGTTGGAATATTAAAGAAAACGTTTAGACGAACGCGAATAAATGTGTGTAAAAGAGGTGAACCGCTTCAAGCATTAAATATAAACAGTAGTAGTATTTTCCCAAAGGACGCATTAAAGTCGTCGGCTACACCAGTCAAGGTGGTTTCCTATATACCGGTACGGAACCGGGCGAACGTCTGCCGTGCTTATTTGGTGCCACATATATACAGATGGATGTTTTGTAGACATTCAGCAAACATTACATTTCTTTAACGGTGTGTGTTCAACCATCTATGTATGTTCTCGTTGATTTTATCTATACGTTTCACTCAAGTCAAAAGGGCGTTGAATGACCGCATTATTCAGATAGTTTGAATAACATGATAGTTAAGTTTTTTTTGTTTTTTTGTTTACATATTTGCTATCTAAAGATAAAGTTAATCTTAATATATTATTTGTAATATTGTATTGGTCTTTTTCAAATAATTAATCACCAAACGAAATAGTGTCTTCCTAACTATATTTAATAGTGAAGTCAGTCTGAATATTCTAAAGTGGCACGTACGCACCAAGGGTACAATTTACAATAGCATGTTAGTGTTCAGTACAGCGAAATGCAATAAATAAAAACTTTCATCTGTGCGGCGACCATAATTCACTCAAACACAAGATACATTAGAGCCCGAACGGTTAAATGGCATTTGCATAACGTGAACTGAACGTCCCGTACCGGCAGCCATTTTGTACGCCGTCGTACGCTCGTTTTTGGGCGAATTATTTATAGGGTTTGCACGTTCACCATGCGTTATGTGAACACTATACCATACCAGCCAGATTTTACCGGAATCAACCACAGCGCCTGTCTATGCGTGTACTCGTATATCCTAACCTATAGCTAACATTGATCGATACACACCGGTTACTTCTTTTCGGGGCGTAATTGATAATTATACCGGATACGGGGACTTCAAAGGGTTTACCCAGCGCCACGTAATTTGCAGTAATTGCTTGTAAACCGTTAAAATGATGTAAATTGAGAAGTTCGTCTTTAAAACTGCGCATCTTCTCAGATGATGCCAAATCATGGTTTTACTGATTAATCGACGGACTCATCACTATACACCTTCTTTTGTCACAACGTTGTGTTACCTCTGTGGTGCAAACAACATCCTACTATACCACAAACAGGATCTTCAATGATTTATCTCTATCAATATCAAGAAACACATTTATGTACTTTTGATTATTAAAAATTCCAAACTATAGAAATGTATCAGCATACGGCGACAATTAGCGAAAATATGTTCATATATTTACTTCAGTACAATTGGCATTTGGAAAATGCAATTACATTAAATGTTCTTTGAGTTATGGCAGTATGAGAGAAAATTTCCATGATTGATGCTATTAATGTTGTAATTCCAAAATAATTGAAAACAAGTTGAATTGATTGTGTTACACAAGTAATAATAATAATAATAATAAATATATATTCTGCATGAGTGTGTTTGACAACTTTAGATATTTCCTTTTCTTGGTTAGAAAGTTATTAAATATTTTTTGCATGCAAATAACTTTATCGCGTTTTAGTCACGGAACACAATTTGCCAACTCACTTTGAGGCTGTTTATTCCCTACGAAAGTTTATGTTAATGTATTTCTACCCGAAAGTAAAAAATGAGAGGAAGAAAAATAATGATCTTCCTTCATTCTACGATTTAGTAGTTCACCTCTGAAATATTTCATCAACATTGCCGAGTAAAGTTTTTATTTCGTTTTGCGGTTTCTGCGCGTGTATAGAGTCGAGCCAGGTAAATATTTGAAATGCATGATGGATTTTCAATATCCGGACTATTAAGTAAACTTTTCACTACTTATATATACACACACACACACATAAACGAATAGCTCCCCTTTTCGAATGGCAGCCTATAAATTTCTCTGCACAAGTCTTCATCGTCCCGTGTCTTGTCTCTGCAATATTTTTCTCTTATTTTTTTGCCAAGTTCATCTTGTTGACTTTTATAAGCGACATCAACGCCGCACGCCATACTTGCGTCTGGTACCGGCTGTCGAGTGCTTCCACTAACGACGCAATTTTTAATGTGCTGATCTTGTCGGAACGTTTATTTTCCAGGGCTTGAGTTTGCCTTTCTTCTTCACTCACTGCTATGCAGAATATTCGATTAGATTTAAAAATCATCTCTCACCGATGAAATCGCCGGTAGCACAGCTTAAATAAATAATTTTTCAATGAATACAGACACCTAGCAGTGCTACAAAGTGGCAGAAAAGCAAGTGCGAAAATATGTTAAAGAAAAGAAACACCAGATTCTATTTTCAATCCAAATATGATATTCAGTGAAAACCTTGCTATGTAAAGTGACTCTTGGATTGAACAGCAAACACGTCGTTGACTACTTCTGAAGACAGCTTGAGCGACAGGAGTAGGCAGTCGGCTACCTTTCTATAAACACTACATCTTTGAACAATGACTAAGGGCTTGTGAATTGTGCACACTGGTGATGCTTTGGTATTCGTACAATAATCTCGCTGTCTAGACAATGAGTAAAAAGTGAAGTGCCGAACATGAACCAGATCTTAAATTATGCACTACGCCTGTTTCGATACCACGTGTGAATACCGCACACCGGATAAATAACTTACTATCCGTGTTAGTAGATAATGTATAAAAGAAGAGCGCATTATTTTGACAAGCTTACAGATTGAAAATTTTATCGGAAATACTAGCAAAGGTATTTTAATATTTTCCGATGTTTTATTCAAACCACGCCTGCGAATTAAGATTTCGGTATCAACAACAGATACGTTCGGGTAACAGAAAATATGGATCGTGGACTATAAGTATAATTATAGATAAATAAAGGAAGTTTTGATTGATAAACAAAATTAAAATGAACTTTATAAAATGCTAAATTATATATTTCAACTAAGAACAATGAAAAGCACGTTGATTTTAATCAAGCATTGAGATTGAACATTATATGATGACGAGATGTTACGTAGACGATTTAAGAATAGAAATAGACGTGAATGAGTGTTTAACGCCCGCCAAGTGGAAAAGTAATAAAGACATTGCAGATATTACATCGTAAAATAGTAATAATCCACGACTATATTTCTACTTCGCTATTTGTCATCAAATCGTATAAGTTTTGTAGACGGCAAAATGAACTTGCAACCAATGCACATATTGCTGAAGACAAAACTTTATATACAAACACAGGTCAACACTTTGGTCCGATTGTCATTTTATAGGGAATAAACAAAAATATTTGCCCAATCTAGTAGAAATTTATATTTGCTCCTAATGCCAGCCTTCTCAGGTTACTGAATTTCATGAAAAGGTGTTATTCTAGTGGCAATACTTGACACGCGTCGCACTGAGAATACACGTACGTCCGACACGTGTAATTAATGTCTCCGCTTGAGTCATTCATTGTCTACTTGAGAATGTTCGCTACCCTGAGGTGTATAAGCTCAATTGTGCTATGAACATGCATGGAATTACTACTAGTGTACATACATGAAGGTTCTTTATATCGCCCAAGATGGGTGCAACTATAGAATACATGACACCTGCATCGCAGGCATATTGCTTGGCAAACACTACAATTGCTGAAGTGTTTTTTTTTTCACACTTCACGTATGGAAATCTTTGTTTTTTATTTTAATGTTTGGAAAATCAAAAATTAAGCAACCAACGAGTCTAAGGATTTATTCAGTTGACAAAGCATAAAAGTTAATTATAATTCGTTGGCCCTTCCAGTATGTTTCCTATTTTACATCGTCTCCGGAAAGTTTTAATATCATTCCAGTTAAAATTCTAAAGTTATGCATTTTCATCTTTTGCCCGGGTGACACCGGCTGCGAGATGCAACCTCGCATAAACTTTTGGTTTGAGGACCTGACCTCTGAGAATTGAAAGATGCAAACATTTTTCTGAAATGAGTTAAATTGAAAATGGCCTACTCAAGTGATACTTTCGCCTTTTATTAATGTGTACAATGTAAAGTGATCATCGCATTTTCAGTATCTATTTAGAAAGAAGTACAAGAGAAAAAATGATTTATATTTTATCCGGATTTAAAATTATATTTCAAAAGCAATTTAATACATTTCAACTGAAGTTGCCTCTCAGATCGTTCAGCGAGTTATCAATAAGTACTTATTCATAAGTAATCTTTTTCTGAAATAGACAACGATTTTTAATATTATACTAATCGAAAAAGCGATACAATAAAACGAATGATGAAATTGTTTATGAACAAAAATCTAAAACTAAATATTTTACCTATATCTTTTATGAAACAACTAGTTTTGATATCATGTGTTTAACATTGTTTTCATCGACAAACAACCATAAATAATGAAGTGTTTGTAATGTCCATTCGATGTTCGAAGTACTGGTAGCACAAGTTATTTTCACTGACAACACTAACGGGAAAGTAGTCTACAGTAGTTGGCTTCGGATGGATGAGCTTCTCATGCGGTGCCGGCATCTTCTTTAGCCCAAGCGCGTTGATTGGATTAAATAAGCAACGTCCTAGACGCATGGTGTAATGGAGAAACCATGTTCTTCCTTTCGGATGACATTACCTTCACACCGGTTATCACGGTTCAGAGTAGTTGTTTACGTATATGTATGTTCAAAAGTGTGAGACGATTTTTTGACTTCACCTAGCTTGCCGGCACCCACGTTCGTTTTAACAAAATTCAACTTAATTAGTGTTTTAATCCATGATTAAATAGCTTTCAAATGCAAGATGTTAGTTCACAATTGACTTATAATTTTGTTTTATTCTTCTGGGAATGAAAAATGTTGATTCAGATATTCATGAGATTCCAGCAAAAGAGTAACTAAAATAAGTGCTTCACTGTAAAGAATCTCCATTCAGTAAACGTTGGTAATGCAGAAATTGCGCCTGAATATTAATCAAACAGTGCACCTTGTAAGACCATTTCAAGCAGCTCTCTGTACTAAATTGGCCTGATTACAATTTACAAACCCCGGAAACTCGCTTCCATTGTTGGACGCTAAAGTGCAATCAGATGCACAATTGTTTTAAAAACTGTGAACATAGAAGTGACATTACAGTCGTAATTAACCTATTTACCAACTTCTTCATTTAAATTTAAATATTTTCAATTTCAAGCTAAGTTGAAATGTATAAATATAGTAAGCAAACCCATTTTAATGTGACACATCTAGTATGTTAATTCATGCTCTTCGAGGAGTTTCTTTTGCCCAAGTATCACATTAAGATTCTATTAGTAATTGTGTAATTTTTCTTTACAGCTTCTATCATTTATCATAGTATGTAATTACACTCAAATTCATCATCTACCACTCCACTAGAAGTATTATTGATTCACCTAGTTTTCAACTCTTTTTTTACTTCAAAGTCTACTTATATCAGAAATGATTTATCGTCTATTTGATACGTTTTTTAATTTGTTTTTTCCTATCGTTTAGTTTCTGTATGTATTTATATGATTTTAGCATAAATATATCTTTTTGTTTCACGTTGAAAAACATGTGTTATTTGAGTATTTCGGCATGTGTAGAAAACTGTGTCAGTAATAATTAAACATCTAGATGAAACACAATAATTAAATCTAATTTAATTTCTCGTCCGCACATTAGGGAGGACTTCCGAGCGGTTGGTAATACGATCATAATTATGTAGGAAATGTTCGTTAGTGTATATGCATGGTATGGTGAGCATGACACGATGCAGGGTGACGTCACTGGTGATAGGACCTCTAACCTAGTTAGGTCGGATAGGTAAGTATGTTACAGTATAGCATTAAGTATCCACCGACACGTTGCTGTTAACACACAACAGAGTGTCGTGCTAATATGGTTTAAACAATTCTTGAGAACAATTTCTGACTACGAGGGTGGTCTGAAAAGTTTCCGACCTAACAAAGATACAAGACATTTTTTCAGAATCTTTATTTTTATTTTTCAACATAGTCTCCTTGTAACTCTACGCACTTCTCCCAGTGATGCTCCCATCTCTGTAACCCGTCCAAATAGTACTCGGCGTTTTTCTCTGCAAAATAATTGTTCACGAAGGTGATTGCCTCTTCATTTGACGAAAATCTCTGTCCTCCGAGCGCAATTTTTAGATGAGGGAACAAAAAGAAGTCGCTTGGGGCTAGATCTGGTGAGTAAGAAGGCAGATGGTCAAGCGGATGGTAAACCGTAAATCGTGGATTTTCGCCATGGCAACCGCTGAGGTGTAAGACACGTTTTTGCTCTAACGTGAGCAAACGTGGCACCCAACGCGCGGACAGCTTTCTCATGTCTAAATGTTGATTTAATATGTGACAAACACGTTCTTTTGACATGTTCATAACCTCTGCTATCTCTCTCACTTTAATTCGGCGGTCGTCTAGCACCATTTCGTGAACTTTGGCGATGTTTCCGTCGGTAGTTGCAGTTTTTGGACGTCCCGAACGTTCATCGTCTCCCAAGCTCTTACGGCCACGTTTAAATTCAGCTGCCCAAAATTTCACTGTGGTAAATGATGGTGCAGAGTCCCCATACACAGAATCCAACTCATCTTTGATTTGCGTAGGCGTATTGCCTTTCAAAAACAAATATTTGATGACAGCTCGATACTCGATTTTGTCCATTTTCATAAAAACACTCACATCAGCTCACTCAAACGACTGTTAAATAACAACTGCTCGTCCAAAATGGCTGAAACTTTGGTGAGTAACTGTCAACAGATGAACAACGAAATTCCTTAGCTTTTATTTACGAGTGCTGCTATCTTCATGTTGAGGTCGGAAACTTTTCAGACCACCCTCGTATATACATACATAGTTGCAGTCACATATGAAATTTTATAGTATTAACATTTTTGAAAGTCTGTGCTGTACTGAGATAGGTAACATACTTTATATTAAGGAATATTTTATGTACATTTAGCCCACCTTGTGATTCTTTTTAACACGCCAAGTGGGAGTAGAAATCTGGCGTTAAATTTGCTTTGTATAGCAAGGGTGTGAAATTTAAATATTTACAAAATAACGATTTAATTTTCAACGTCATGTTACCTGTTTTAGAGGGTAAGACGTGAAATCGAACATTGTTCTTATAAAAGGAGCGCGTATACAACGATTTGCATGTACAAATTTACTCAACGTGCTGGAGGGTATCTCTACGTGAGCCCTCTGCACGGCACAGCCTATCCCGTTTGCTTTATCATCACCTGACACCCTCTAATTATGTATTTCGTGGTGCTTGGTATGAGTTTGTATTTCCCTTCCTTTGTAGTACTGTAATTTGTATGTAGTATCAACTAGCACACTATATATGAATAAAAAAAAATACCCCCAAGCGCGCTCTGCTATTTTGTTCTACCCGTTTTATATTACGACTGATTGTTTTCACTCCGATTTCAATAGAAATGTTTCTCTTTTTACTGGTAATTGTTTAATAAACTTTCAAAGCAACGTATTATATTTATCTGTTGTTAGTATTTACATATATGTTCGAGGATAGTGGATCTGTATTTGTCGTTTATTGTTTTCCATTTAGTTAAAACTACTTCAATATTCGTGAAAAACTAACACTAGGCGTGTTATTATCACAGTTTCAATTTTTGTATAAATGCATTTTGGACAAATATCAATTGATAATTTGTTATTTTCCGTGGCTTAACTCTAAACATATCAATGATAAATGAATGCAAATGTATGTTGATTGAATTTCAATGTAGCATCTGGTGTATGTAGGTACCTGTTGTTGCAAATGAATTTTTAGGCACGTGTGAAAATCGGTTTCAAACACACAATTTCCCCATAAATTTTAGTAGAAATAATTAATTTACCATGACAGTGAATCACAGATGACGTTTGTGGTTCGCCATACACACTATTCGATCGATATTTTGAACACCTCTAAATTGTAATTCCGCGTTATATTTTATGTTTTATGCAAGAGGTGGCACAATCCCCGGCCTCTCGTCCAGCGTACGATCATTTCACCGTACTCGATATCATTATACCACTCCCTTTCTGTTAGCAATCTACATATATCTGTATTGTGCTGTGGCTTCAATGCTATTTAGCATATTTTATAAGTCTATTTAAATAATTTCAAGTTACACCCGGGGAGTATTATTGAAACGCCGCACATCAAAATCCCAATCCCCACCAATGCTGCATCAGACGATATTGTATTGCTATGTATAAATTACATGTCATAAACAATCAATTGTACCAATGGTTTAATAGACAATAAATGACTCTATAAGGTATCAAATAAAATATATGTTTCAACGTCAAAGCTATGCTAGCAATAATTCTTAAATTGGATATCCCTAATTTAAATTTAAAGAAAAAATACTTGAAGAATTGAACAGGAGATAAATAATTTTTAACTTTTTTAGTAAATGGCCCAAATATAAGATTTAATTTTTCTCCGCACCTGATCGGCAGTTTTTAGTGGTGATATCACTCTAGTGGTTAACAAATGCGACGAACCATCCCGAGGAGGGTGCTTGGTGTAAGGTATACCGAGGGCGTAAAACACAACGTCCACATAGAACTGTGTATGAATATGCAAATTGGTCAAAATTTACTTTGTCCTGCATCAAAAGTTTTGAGGGTACAGACGGCAGATTGATTTAAAGCAGAGGGATCCAAGTTATTGCTTTTGAAATATGTAAATACGAATTCATGTTGCAACGATACTTGTAAGGGGCAAACAGGCCCGCAGCGAACAAGTATGATTTATGTTACTTGACAATAACATCCAAATGTTTCATCTCGAAGAGTCCAGACAGAAGTCACTAAAATAATATTTTCGGTGATGAATTCAAATTGCGAATAAACATTAATTCTATGTAAACGTAATTATAAAAGACAAATTATAAGAAATATTAAGTATTTGATTTTTATTTGATTATAAATATACAATGAATAATATTGATTTATTTTTTCTATTGTTATACGTATCTGATTGAATGCACGAATATATACAATATCATAAGTTTCTCTTGTGCAAATTGTATTTATTTAATTTTATCTGTGTAGAACAAGATGCTGATTTTATTCATCAATGATCACCTTGATTCTGTAAGCAATTGCGTGTGTTAGTATGTAGAGCGTCTGTAATGTCTCAAACGCCATTCACCTACAAATTCAATTTTCATCTTCGCGCAGTTAAACATCAAAGGTGACTAACCTATTGCTTTATGCTTGCGAACACACATCGTGTGATGTGTCGTCATCTTTTACACGCCATTTACAAAATTGCATGATAAAATTTTGCTTCAGATCTTTTGATTTATCTGTACGTGTAAATATATTACAACCCAACACATTGAGTTGCACTTTACTGGAAACTAATTTGACTTGTTTATTTGCGAGTTATAAAACGACTACAAATTCTCGCGCACAATTTATTCTACATAAACTATACATCAGAGACCATATATAACTTTATGTTGCTGATGAAGTATACTTTTAGAATGACTAATGACAGAATATTTTTTGTTGAATACTTGGACCAGTTATTGGCGTGAAAGATAATGTCAATTATTGGTCAATGCTTGTACCAATAAATGACATGCTAAATAGATAAATTTTAATAGTTTTTGGGAATGGAAAACTGTATTTGAACAACAAATGATATAATTCGCAATGTTTTAGATTTTTTGTTTGTTTTTATTCAAATGCAAAACAGCGTCAATACAATATAATACAATACAACGATTGATTTTATTTTTATATCTTCAATAATCCAAATCACATAACAATATCTTCTTATATAAAAGTAACTTTTATCGTGCCTTATAGTTCCCAGAGTATAGATGATGCTATTGCATGTATACGTTGCAGCTGGGTAGGTCGTATTTTCCACCTCATAATCGTTCCACTGTTTGAGAGTCGATGGTTATAAAATTTTAATGCAATCCATAGAGTGGGCCATTTTCATTGCAAACACTGTACGGTTTTTGATAGCATCGACTTTTAACTTCATAATATAAAACTTAATATAGAAACTTTAATACTTTTACAAAATACGCTTAAATTTAAGAGGAAGCGTAGTCTTTTGAGCTCTCAGAACTTTAACAAAAGATTAAACAAAATTGTAAAATATTCTTAACGATCGGATTTTATTATTAATATACTATTACCAAGAACATTACTAGTATTAATAAATTACTATTTTATATAGGTAATGTTAGTTTTTGATATAGATTTATGAGGAAAGTTAGTTTTCCGATAAAGATTTAAAATGAAGAAAAAATATTTGATGATGTGACGATGAAAATCATCTATTTTATATAGGCAGATGTTTTCTATTCGGATAGTATGTACAGTTTTGTTATTCTTCTTGGGCCAGGTGCACCCTCCGCAATAGGGATGTTTAGGTATTAGGGTGCATTTTTATCGTTAAATATATCTTTTACCTGAGTTTCTACTCACTCTTTGTGGTTTTTAGCTTCGAAGAATTTGTTCAGCTATTTTTGTATTATTCGAAATTCAAGCTATAGAAATCAGTTGAATGAACAATCAGAGTTTTAAAATGTAATGAAATATACCAGTAGCATCATCAGCATATATCTGAGAGGTCAGCACATAAACCAAGAGTTAATTAGATTGGGAGGTATAGGTTTAATATGTCACATAAATAAAAAATGTTAAAAGTCAATTAATTAATCGTAATTAATTTCAATTCGCTGAGAGTGTGTATCGAATAAACACTATAAAGAGTCATCTGATTTATTTACAAATTAATAATGGAACCATGATGCATTTGATGGCTTTGTAGGGCTGAAATAATTTCGCGGTTATTGCAATAGCCAATATAACAGTCATTGACAATTGTAGCATAATGCAGTGACAAGTCCAGAGTTCATACATATACCTACGCTAATTGAATTACTCGTGTTTGATTTAATAATGCGAATTCCATAATGATGTTATGAGATATTTGGTATTGCATCTGATATATGGATGCTCGCGTGGACGAACGATACAGAAACGAGCATGCAGTCATGCGTATGTGATAATTATTCCTATTAAAACAATTTACCTTGACGAGTTCCATGTTCTATTGTTGCATTTGCAAACGTTGGTTCAATGGCGATAGATATGCATACACAGTTGTGTTAATGTGTTGAATATGTTTGATTGAATGCAAAATACTGATATGCACAAATATTTCATTATGATGTATCATTTTCAATTATTGTTTGTGACTGTAACTTCAATGGGTATTTTCATTCGACTATGGAACTAATACCTTTGAATATATATATATATATATATATATATATATATATATATATATATATATATATATATATATATATATATATATCCTCAACTAACTTCTTTGTAATGCAGGAACTGCGTACCTTTATAAATACTGATAATACTCACAATGCTGGTAATAAATACCGCCGTATTCATCCTGACAGACTGGTAAAAAAATAAAATATCCCCTTTTCACTAGATACTGAAACACATTTTTTGAATACCGTTAATTATGAGAAGATACTCTCCAGTCAATGTAATCCGGATTAAAACGTTAGAATAGCTTGTTACATAGACATTTATATGATATATCTATTTAAAGATTAAGTTACGAAGCATAACAAAAATAACCCTTTTTCTTGTCAAGAAATATTATGAATATCCTGTCATAATAGATAACTTTGCGAACAAACAGTTTCCATCTCTTTTAGAGGATGAAATTGTGTAATAACGCAAGAACAAAGTTCAAACAGAATGAAGAAACTAAAATACACATTTATTCAAGAAATTGAACATATGCTTTTCTACGAGTCATGTTTAAACATAAATGTTTAACTTGTTGAATATTTCAAAATCAACATGAAACCTTCTGTATTGCTACTGCAGTCGATTTCTCAGAGAAAACTTATCAAAAAAAAAAAAATGGAGCAGACGTTTTTGTTTGTACCGATGAAAACACAGTACGATACTATGCAGTGTACGTTTGTATAAGATTCAGCACAGTAATCGAATCTTGGTATACGGGGTGAGTTCTACATCTCTGACAGTGTAGGCACTGGGGTAACCGAACCAATAACAATTGGCAAACGTGCCTAGAATGCTTACCACAACGAGAAAAACACTTAGCCACACACACGAAACATCGATACGATGATCCGTGATATTTTTATTTCTTTGAAAAATAACAGCAACGTTTACATTTTGTAGTTCTAAATACTCGTTTCAGATAAACGCGCAACAAACACTATCTTTCTGCTATTTCAACGATTTATTAAAGTTGGAATTTTTATTATATTAGTTTTATAAAAATGTATAACTCTATTAATCTTTAAACGTAAAGTTATTACGAGGCTAAGGTTTCAAAGCTTTGATACGTATCATCTCTAATAAAAAAGCTATTTAAAAAAATATACTTACATCGTATATAGTTTTAATTTAATTTTAATCCATATATGTAGGGTATTTCCATATACATAATAAGCTTCGTTAGTAAGCACACCGATGCTTATATATACTAACAGCAACAACCCATCAGAGAGATTATAAATTTCATCATTTTCTATTTCATCAAAAATATTTACGCTATTAAAAAAAAAACGACAAGATAGAATTATTTATTAATTCACAGTTCGTAAGTATCGATGTAGAATTGTTGTTACCAATGGTAACTTTTCATGTTTGTCACGATTGCAACTGCAATGGTCACAGTTATCGTAAAGAAACATTCGGTGGCATTTGTAACGGGTGTGACTGACTTCAGTTCGTCTGTCGCTGGCATAACGTTGGCGCTCTCTGGACCTCGAAGTTGAAGTAAATCACAATTAGCTAACGCTGCGATTGAGTCGACTTTTGCTTGTCCGAGAGCCGGAAACGACCCTGTGGGCCTTGGGTTTTTCGCCGGGTGCGTCGTCGGGATAGGGAAGGGAATTCGTTAAACGCGACACTGGACTCCATTTCATTTCTATCTGCTGTCATCTCACTTGCAGCGTTTGCTTCATTCTGCGATCCTTGTCTTTAAATCAGCCGTGCGCACACCAAATGTTTTTTGTTTTTTTCATTTATTTTGGTTAGCGAAATCGGGAAATTGAAGATCTTTTCAACCAACAGACGATGTGGTTTTTAAACCTTCTATTATCAGAACAGATAGTTTTTTTATTTGTAATATTTGTGAAACAATAGCTTGCGAAGTAGTGTCTATTTTTTGTTTGTTTTGTACCGTGATTTTTTATTCATCTACCAGATAAAATACCTAGAGACCAAGAGAACACTGTAAAAGCATTATTAACAATTCCAACAATGAACGGTGTCTAAATATTTAAATAAGTAGATTGTATGGTTACAACTAAAATATATTTTGAATAAGCAAATAATAAATTAAGTCATTTAGTAATTTTCTTATTATATTACATATATAAAATAATAACTAAATTTTATTATAAATGAATTTCTTTTCGTGATGATTGACGAGAAAACGATGCAGTAAAAGAATCTTTGGATTGAGTCACGGTTACCGGAAGGAAGAACTCGGCCATTTCTTGATGCGGAGCTCGCATCCGGTGTGCCGGCCGCTGTCCATCCGACTAGTGCTTTGTTGACGAACGTACAACGGTCAACCATTTGTCTCCAAGACCACTGTCAGTGTGTGTAGACGTTCGTCGTTGATTAATTTCAAGTTGGTCGTCAGTTCGTCGGAAATCTGAACTTTGAACGCGTATTTCTTGGCCAACAAAAGCTCCTGTCCTAGTGGTATTTTGTTTCACATACGAATCTGATAGTGGATATGTCAAATTTCCAATTTACGACAACAATGGTGAAATTTAAGATGGCAAATATGTTTAGTCTTAATTGAATAGGCTTTTATCTCATATCAAATTTAAATAGTTATGTCTTCAAGTGCTACGTTCAAATATTTAATTTTTCAACAACTTATTTTCTTATTAAGATGCATGTAAAACATAATTTATGAATTGTTAAACACTCGACAGTTTATAGCGTGGTTAATTTGCAATGATTTAAAAATAGAAAACATGTTAACTTCCAAAAAAATTACCATTTTATCACATGATACTTGTGACCTACTAATCACAGCTTTAAATACACGCAGAGTATGAATTTTGCTGTGGAATGAAGTACTCAGCATAGTTTATAACAAAATATAATTATTGATTGTTTTCATCGTATACCTACGTATACAAAATTCAATTGGACAATATCTTCCATAAGTTTTCGATTCGATTGAATCCATTGTTATTTGTGTTGGAATGAAAGTGCCTTAGTGTGGATGTACTTTTTCATTAGGAAAAAATGTTTGTTCAGGAGAAAGAAATAAACTTGAATTGAGAGTTGGTTGCTTGATTTCCGCAAAGGGAAGTTAAACTGTCCGAGGTGCTGTCGTGAGAAGAAATCAAATACTAAAGAGAGTGAGTTTGTTCGCTTTTCTAGTTTTCGGACACGCGAAGTGAGACTGTCGCTTTGCTTTGATCGGTCCGTAAGTAATTTAGTGACCGACGCGACAAGGAAACAGTTTTCCTATTGCCAGACGAGGATTGACAATTTGGTCGCTTATACACTCTTGGGTTTTTGTCAAATACCGTTAAGTTCACACGTTGCTCAAAGAAATGAAAAAGGAAATCAACTTTTCTTGTTGGGAGAGAATTATTTTCGAACAAACTTTAGTTTTAAATAACTGATAAAGTAAGCGTGCTTGAAGAATCAATCGAAACAGAAAGTTAGTATGGCCTACAGAAGGAATACATAACGTTCACCTATTTTTCAAACAAGAACCACTCTCAATATCTACTTTAAAACACATTTTCTTTTAGTATATAAATGTGTAAAATCAGCCTGAAATCCCTAGTCAAGAGAAAATGTTTTTACAGTCTCTAGTAAATGGAATTGAGTGTCCTACAAAAAATTGAAATAAATATCATCCATGAGCTACGCTTTTCTTTCATATTAATCATATGGAAGTTTGTTCTTTTATTCAGCGCTGAACTATACAAAAAATTGCTCTACAGATTTGACAGACAGAAAAGATTTTAACAAAATCAAATTACCAGTTTCCGTCGGAGAAATGGTCTTAGTGAAATTTCTAATGGCTTATAAAAACCATCTTTTCATTTTTGTATCCCCCATTGGTCGGTTATAAAGAGGTTGGCACCTCGAAAGAATGCTTTGACGAGAAACTTCTGATTGTAAAATTCTTCTATTGCGCACTGGAACGTTTTCGACGTTTTCCCATCTGTATTCGTCAAATTGAAGTTCACACTGCCTTGACTTGGCGTTGTATGGTATACCTGCAAATGAACGTCGTGGATTTGTGACACAAAGACTCGCTCGATGCTTTTTCTAAAGAAGGAAAACTTTGCCATTCTTCTCGTTGCCGTACTGTGCGCGCAGATTCACCAGATCAACTTAAATAATTTCTTTGGAAATATATTTGCACGAAGACTAGAATATTTCAGAAATTACATTTCATTTATATTTCTTAGTCTTTGTCCAGTGCAGATAGAGTATCTCGTATAATTGGAGTGGATTTATTGGCTTTGGTGCATATTTTTACATAACTCAATCTACAGAATGAAACTGGAGTGAGGTCGACACGTCCAGCGTTAAATATATATTTTCTCGGAATGAAAAAAAAAAAAAAATACTTAGAAGAGAAAAAGTTTATTGGTGTATTATCTTAGTAATTATTTTCATATAGTAGTATTAGTTTCAACATTAACTTTGAGACAACTTATTTATTTTCACATCCATTCTATATCGTTTAACAACATATGTTAGAATTGAAACTAAAAATGTTAATAAATAACTTTTCTTTAACCGATTTAAATTTTTTCTGTTGTTGATCAAAAAAATGACAAAGAGTGGTATTATGTTGGGCGGGTGGCGTTCGCATCCAAAGTGCATTGTCTGGCTGCATATCCTCTCCACCTGTCACGCTCAGCTGCTGGGATGCGCGGTTAGAGAAAGGTCGCGTACTGAACGTGCAACAGAGATGGCCGACTATCTACAAACCAGGCCCGTATAAACCGAGCGTGCGACTACGAAACTTGGCTTTGGCTTTTATGGGAACGCGAGTCGTTGCTTGACTCACATTCTCTGCGGACGCATGCCGTCTCGTCAGTTTGTTTCGAACGCTCTCGTGGAGCGAACGTGTCCACCATCATATACATTTATCACGTAAATAATGCGTGTTACTCTACTTATGACTACATCTAGAAAATTATCACGCGTTCTCTTTTAAACCCCCATATACACAATGTCAGTGTAAACATGTTTTTAATAAGTTATTGTTTTTGTGAACTATCGTGATTTATTTATTATTATTTCTCGAGTGTTGTGAGTTTTTGTTTTGAAACTGATTTTGAGTTTTGTTGTGGCAAAAATGGGAAAACCGTGGCATAAACTTTGCTACGTGAAATTTATTTTAATCATCGCCGTGTTAAGCGAGTTGAATTTCTTTGATGCCATACTCGTGAAAGCAGAGTTCGAAAACAGTTGGACAATGTACTATGAGCAGCCGTGCTGTAACGGTGGCAGGCATCATTTAAGACATCACAGAGGTCAGTTTCCTATGTTGAAACCGCATCTCAATTTTTATAATGCTGAGAATGTATGATTACGCTGATGTTTGTCAATGTGTGTATATTTTTGTTTAAATCGACCACATGTTTCACTCAAAAAAAAAAAACAGAAAACATACCAGCGTAATGATATTTTATCTCAGATTAACTTTAAGAAAAACAACGCGCGGAATATTTTATATTTAGCCGGTAAACTTACTTTATTATTTGAAGCCGGTAAACAAAACGAATATCTAATTATGTTTAATCTTCTGGTAGAAAATCAAGTATTATTTATAAATAACTATGTTATGTGTGCAACTTGCTTTTATTTGTAAGAAAACACATTTTATAATGAGACCACGTTACGTATTCTATAGTTCAAACAAAAGTATCGCTCAAAAAACTGCTTTAATTAAAAAATGTTGGTATTTGAATCGTAATGATGCATAATTATATTATAGAAAAAATAATTAAAATTAGAAATTTTCGAAACAAAACTAAAGACTCAAATATATTAGCCACTCGTCCGGCTTCGCTATTAGAACTGGAAAATGTTATGCGGCACATACTGATTAATGAATTTGAACGAATTTGTTTATAAAAGTCAATATATAAGAAATTGTAAAGTCGGGAGGCGTAATTATACACGAGGCGCATAATTAAATTTTGATTAATGACGCAAGTTTCGGTAACGTAATTTTTTTTATTATTAAACCTATTAAAAGGCAACGAAGTGTGTGATGGTTTGCCACGTTTATTTTTACCATCACTTTTTAATATTTGATTTATTAATCGGTATATTGATTTTGGTTTAAAATGACATTCTGTTTTTTCACAATAAATCATTCAACTAGTTCGATTTTCAATAGTTTTTAATAATATATTTGCCCCAACATTGATAACACACAACCAACGCCAGCAAAAGTTTAACGTGCAATTTGATATACATAAGATCACATTATAAAATATGAGCATTTGCTTATTGCAAATATAAATTCTATAAGCGTGGTGATTCATAACAACGGCAGACGTAGCGCGTACCACTGAGCAATGCGGTCTCTTCGTAAAAACGTAGGATTTTATAATATGTATGTGGATATTTTTAATGGGTTGATTATATACCCCCCTCCCCCTCACTCTTCCGGCAATATAATATTTATCTTCTAAATTTGCTGGGTATATTCATTTTCTTACATACACATTTTGTAAGGAAACTCTACCACTGGTTCGAGAAATTAATTTCGTCCAAATGTGTGTTTTTTTTTAATGTCTACTTGAATACAACAAAACTATAGAGATAAATCCGTCAACAATAATTGCGTGTGTTCTAATCTATATTGCTAACTTAAAACAATTTGTTATTTCCGAGATAAGAAACAGTATATCAACTTAATCTGTCACACATATCATGCTGTTGTTGACAAATGTCCTCATTCATATTTCTACTGAATTTATAACATGAATCATATTAGTAAAACATTAATTAAAATGCTTAGAACCATTACGTAATGACTCTTTGCTAATTATATATATACACAGGTGTTTTTCCGTAATATCTTCAATATTTTTAAACTTTGGAGAAAGTCATTTCAATGATTAACTATCGTTCGTAATTGGACTTAATGAAACAAGTAACCATCACGAAATGTAATTTACTCATTGCTAACTGTGCTGATGCAATGGTCAATTTCTTTCATTAGCGTGCTCTCGTTTTTAGTCTGTTAATTCGCAAAAATTCATATTCATCGTCATTACAGTCATAATTCAGCGAGTATTTGCAAATTAAAATTAAGTAAATAATTTTGCTTACCTATAATATAAAAAATAACATGTTGAAATCATCACTTTTATTTATATATATATTAAAAAACACAAATAATTAATTACGTTAATCTATTTTCTTAATTTTGTTCGAGTATATTTTTTTACGTAAATGCACGGTGTCAAAAAATGTTTCGAGCTTCTCAGACGGTTTGAACATGCTTCTAACGTCGGCTTACTTTGATCTTAGTTATATTTAACTTTGTATTCTCGTGTGTGTGTGTGTGTATTTTGTACGTGATATATGTGTGTGTAGGCAATGTGTTAATTAAACTGACAAAAAATTAAGTCACGCTTTAAGTTTTTGCTCCAAGCCGCCGCGCCGGTATATTACGAAGGTTTCAGGGAAAACACTTTATTTACAATACTAACATCAGCGTCCCAACGTTTTTGTTGTTCAAGGAATTTTTTCGGTAAAAATAGTTGATTTTATTAAATATTTATTATTTTCAAGCATTCCCAATTCAACGTTTTACTTTTAGTTTTAATCGAAATCTTAAATGGTGTAATCAAATCTTTATATAGATATAAACTACATATATGTATATATAGATATAAACAATTCCATATGGTTTGTTTCAGAAAATACTTAGTGATATGCCCGCCGCACTAATGCATAGCTTAGATTTGTGTATGAGTCTATTTTAGTTATGAACCAGACTTTGTAAGACGTGGTAATATTATATAGATATTACCGAGTATACGCGTTCCTAATTTCAATTTCATGTTGGATACTGCTATTGCATTTGAGCGCAATGTATACACATACATATGGCGCATGTAAGATGTTCTACTTGTCTTTAAAACTGTTCTCAAAGCATTTGTAATCATCGTGTAGACTCAGAATCTTTTGATCTTTGTTACTATAAATTAATTGTTAATAAACTTCACAAAGTATTTGCTTTTAAAGGTCTAGCGGGTTATTGAATTATTATATGTTATCTTATCAATAAAAATATGTTTTAAGCTTATTAACAATAATAATGTTTGATTTTATAAAATTGCCAATTTCTAAATTAATGAAATATTGATACAAATAAAACAGTAAATTGCGTATTGTTTTGAACTAATATATGAATGTAGCCTATAGACGTGTAATTATATCGAGCAGAATAATTAATGTAATTTTTATGATATCGAACCGGAAATTACATCCAAGTGTAATTTATGTGTGTGGGTCAGCCGCAGTACAAAGTAATAACCGTAAGTGTTGCCGTCCCCTTAGTTTAGCTGGGCAGTTTAGTGCAATTGGAAAATTAGCATTAGTTTGAAAGCATATGCTTGTGGTCCTAATGTTGAATTATGTGTTATCCTAGTATACCACATATGATTCATCTATTCGGTAATTAAACGCTTTTCGCCGGTTTTAAACATTAATAAAATAACGCGCTACATTTCAGTGTACCTTCGATTCCTAATAAAATAATGTTGAATACACTGGGTAGGTAAATTGAAATCATTGACAATTATAAAACTGGGTTTGATGTGGACATTTCAAATGGTCTATCACACATCGATCACATCACCTTTTTCCGGTCACAGATGATACAACAAAAACTGTAACTGTAAAAAAAATATACGTATTCAAATATAACGGGTGACATTTAGCTGGCCATCAAATTAAAAATAAAAAAAAAAAACCTTTACACGGCATACGCCGACTGTTGCAATAAAATTTTAAACGCGTACTGTGGGATATATAAAATGTGTGCACGTAAAATCCAATAATGATTCTCATAGATATTGATGTTAGTTTATTAAATATTCCTACCAATGTGGTGTGTTTACTTCTCTGTAGTATAGGGTGTGCTAACATTGCTATATTGGTTTAATTTAATTAATCTTGGTGCACAAGAGACATATGGTAAGCGGTTGAACTAACAGATAGGGGCAACTATCCCAAAACTAATAGCTTAAAAAACAACAAAAAATTGCTAAATCTAATTGTAAGAAGCACCTTCTTTCATTATGATTTGGATACTTTGAATTTACTGTAAATACATTTTAGAAAAATAGTGGAACATTTCAATCTCTGGTTTTATTTTTATTTTCACTTAAGGTATCGTTACGTTTGTAATCTTTAACTTAGGCGTAAACATTTTGACATAAAATCCAATAAATTATACTGAATTTATCTCCTAAATAAGTCACAAGTGGACCGAGTCGATTTTCTTCACGTAACTTGCTATTATCATCAACGTCTTTCGAATTGTAATAAACTGTACTAATGTTTATTTGATCATATAGAATTCAGAAATTTGATCAAAGAAATTCATGGAGTATGGGTTCGTTGATGGTTAGGTTTTGTCTAGAAATGACCTTCCTTGAACTGTAAGCTCTCGCATTTCAAGAAGTATGCGTTTCCGTAGAAGCACTAATTACGAAGACTGGTGCGTTGAACAGAGTTGTTCTCAGTTCAGTTTTGCCATCATTCTGATACAATGAAGTGAAGCGTAAACCGGTATTAATTACGATGACTAGAGCATTTTATTTCTCTTCACTGTTTCATTACAGAGCCTATTGTTTTGTTGCAGTATCCTATCATGTTGTTATTATTATTATTTTATCCAATGTTGGCGTCTGAAACGCTTCTCAACAGTTCTAGTGCTGGGCGTGTTCTTTGCGCCAAACAAAAGAGTATCTAGCGGTTTCTCTTGTTATTGCATTTTCAAGAACAAACCTTCCATCACTTGTAATAGATTTTGCTGGAGGATCACGCCCCAAAACTATTCGGATAGTATATATATTACAGCTATTCTTTGCAACGAGCGTTTCACTCGCAGCGCTTATATTTTAATAATCAAAGCATGTTTCGCACAAGTGAATAGAATATCTGATATTGCTACACCTGATGATAGGAGACCGGAATTACGAAACTCTAGCAAAGCAAAGTCGCACCTGGTTTGCTCCGCGGTTACTGGGCATTAGCTAAATGCACACACTGTATATTAGTTATGTCATTTTATAGCCTCTATGTAATAACATGGTACTTAAGCGTCCAAGTTTCCATTGTAAATTTGGATCTTCACGAGTTTTCGTTTAATTATTATCCAAGTGATATTAATTTTAGTTACATATTACACTACAAAATTTCATATTTATTTATTAACTCTGTATAAATAGTTTATAAACATTGCGAAGCTGTTTGGGAAAAAAAGAATGAAACATATCAATAGTTAATGCGTTTAGGGATACAGTCATAAATATCTTGAATTATGAAGTGGTGGAGTTATAAAATACTTATTCAAGTATCCATAAGAGATAAGTACGTCGTTGTTTGTATATACGTATGTACATATAAGCGGAAATAAGATTGTTACATAAAATAGTTTTATGATATGATACACGAAAACAGATTCATTTTATTTAATGTCCAGGCGTATTCGTAAACTAGAACCGTATCGTAAAGAATGATTTAAGAACAGTGTACTGTATTATCGGTAACGCTACCCCGTCGTTGCTGACGAAGCACCCAATATAATCCTTTCCTAAGGGTAATGGAACATGGTGGTAAGTTTATATGTGACCGGCTCCAAAACTTGTATAACTAAAGTTTCATTAGATGTCGAATGTCTTCAACCAAACAATGTCCAACTTAGATTCTTGTTTACTTCTTCTACCATAGTTATCTTGTGATCCGATATAATTTAATTAACAAAATTTACTTTCTTCAAATTTCAAATGAAAGAAAAGTTTTTTAAATCAAATTGTTGTCGCTTCTAACCTTTGATGTTACCTTTATGGTTTAATTTACTTTTATATATACAAATTATACTATACGACGTTATATTATTATAAAGTAATAGTACTATGTTTACAAACAACTGTGAGGATTAACTAAACACCAAAACAAATGATTAATCCTGTAGCGTTTACAGTTTATCTAAAACACAAACATGCGTTTATTATTTTCGCACGTTTGCACCGTATATTTATAATATGCGTTGCACCGCAAACACAGCACTTTCGCTATGCGCAAATTTGCTTACTTCCTATAAATCACGTTGGCGCTCTGGTTCTGCTCGCTACGCGGCATCCACTGAACGATTTTCATCTCTGTACAAACACACCAACGTGCGAACCTACCGGTTAGCTCGCAGATAACCGGTTAAGAGCTAGGGAGATGGTCAAGGGGTAGGATTCAACCCTTCACTATACTGTTTTGTCACTATATTGGACATTGGCGTAGATATTCCAACTTTAATGACAGAAATAATTTATTAAACTGAATTACAAATAGACAATATTTCAAATATATCTGTACACCACTCTTGATAGCAATTTTGGAAATAAAAATTTTGTTATTATTTATTAATCATAAAATAATCTATTTAAATATATATGTTTTATTATACAAATACCCACTCACCCCAAAATGTATATACTCGGATATATTAATTTCTAAATTGTTGATAAACAAATTTATATAATATTTTACGTTAATATATATCACAAAATATATTCAAGCACTTTAATTTATATTTCACTAGCTTCGTTTTAGCAATATTATTTATATTTTATTTCTAACAATTCTCTACGTATTTTTACAAATATATTATGATCCTAAAAAGATAATCACTGTCTACGTTTATGTGTAAAGGGTTAAATTGCTAGCTCATCACTACCCTAACAGAAGATGCAAGCGGTAGCGGTAATGATTAATGGTATTTATACCACTTTAGGGTTCGCTACTAACGAACAATCAAAACTGCTATAACCATGGTAGCTCTTCAGCTAATTGTACAAGATTATCATGCAATCATTTTTAGTGGCGAATTTTTATAATACTTCGCTTAGCTGTAAGAGTCTTTAGATGACATGTTAGATTTTTATAGAATATTAACTAAAACCCCGTTAATAATTACGATACTATAAATCTTATGAAAAGCTATAATAATACCTGTATGCGTAATTACTATTTGTGCAGAACGGAAAACAATCTATAATTATGATAAAATAAGAAACCAAAACATACTAAACTAACAACAAATAAACAACGTAAAGTTTTTATGCTGTCAACAAATGTTTGATCAGTAACAAATATCCCTAATTACAATGTTTTTATTTCATATAATTCATAATTAAAAAGGTTCAATTTGAGTTCTATTAATGTATTTAGGTAAAAAAATGTATTGAACTGAATATGGTAATTTATGAATTCAATCAAATGAGAATTGATAGATTTGCATGTATAATGATAATCGGACAAATATGATTATCAATTAATTGAATATATTTACATTGATTACAATTTAATTTAGTTGACCTCAAGATATCTTTTCCAGCCATATGCTCCAAACACATTAATTGTATTGAAAAGAAAATGGTAGGATCATGATTTGTGTTTTACTGTAATCGGCAGGTGTAACGGGAACCGCATCAAAATGTCGTAAATTCTATTTTATTCTTAACGTGTAATCAACTGTGACCATGACCATGATTCGCTAGTTTTTGTTGGACGATATTCGCTGTGTCACGAAACCGATCGAAATATTAATAAATTACCTAAACATAGTTTCTGTAACTAAATAATTTATTATATCTATGGTGTGGTATTTCTGGTTGTAGAACCGATCAAGTAAATATTGATTATAGATTTCGAGTCGTTCTAAACAAATAATTAAACATGACTCCACGTCATATGTACGTTATCGCAATGAAAAATGATTGGCTCGTATATTTATCAGTAATTGACAGCAGTTGTTGAGACGTTGACCTCTGAGGTCTTAGATAAGAATTTTTATTTACCTATAATGCAATATCAGACTGAATATAATCTGTATTGCTTCGGTATTGGAACACGGAATAAATTATATTATTATAGATGTTTAGATGCGTTTTTTTAAAGCTGCGATTTTATTTTGAACGTGTGCAATTTATACACATTGCATGCAAATGTCCGTTGCCAATGGTAATTTGGCCGTGTATATGTTTATTGTCTATATTGTGGATCATAGTACGGAAATTGATGCGAGCAAAATATGTTTTGCAAATTTATGAGAGAATAAAATTACGTTAATGTATGAGTTATAAAACCACGCGATGCCATTAGATTGCCAAATATAATTCCGTGCCAGTTCAAATTGTGCATAATTTATACGAGTTTAATACCCTTAACTATCAATATTTAATACATATATAAATATTATACCTAAACTTTTGATATTTCCAACCTTACACAAGCCTCGTCACGTATACTGTATTATTATTATTATTATTAACGAGGATATAAATAATAATTTATTATACTTGTCAGCGATGAAGAGATGTTATTTATATTGATGTTTATTTAATTATTTTACTAAATTAAGTACAAGTTGAGTATTCGTTTCAGTGTTGAAAATAGTTATAAATCACAATGATACAGCAATGTTATTTTTCTCCTTTGTGGAACTAGCTGCGATAAGTGATACTAATATATAGACGTAAAGTTGCGAAAGACAATTGCCATTTTGTTTTATCTTTCAAATTACTATTTTCAGTACAGAGCAACGAAAGCTATAACGTATTTATAAGTCCAGAAATAAAAATTGTATAAAAATTTCAAAACACGCGTTTATTTATAAGATTGTATCAAATCATATTTAATTTATAATTTGATATTCTGAAATCTGTCTGTTTCCAACCTTTTTTTTTGTGGAAAGCTATATTTACGAAACCTCAAAAATACTGAACATTTCTTTAGTTGTTGATAATATTAGTTTTATTTCGCTGGAATGTGTTAAATAGCTTCTAATATTTATCACATGAAGTTCTTATCTTATCCGAAGCGGTGTTTTTCTTTCATATCAAACATCATTTATTGATTCATTAAATATCAGTAATATGTCTTAGTATTTATCATAATTATACACCACATTAATATATAAAGAATGTATGTTTAGAGAAACATATATTATTAAGTTATTTTGTCATCAATCTGCAGCGATTAACATTGCCGGCAACTTTTTTCTCTCCTGTTATTTACCAAAACCGTTTTTCTTTTTCTGAGAACCAAACCAGCTGTTGGCTTGTGGTTGAATTCCAATAGATGAAGAGCTCAAATTATTGCGGTTTCCTAGTCTCTTATTAAATTTGATTACTTAATCTCGCGCAACGTTTCCATACCATTTTTTTCTTCTTTATTTTAAAGATTTCGTATGTTTCACAGAAGATAATTTAACTTTAATCATATATTACGTGCGATTGAAAATTGGATTGATATACATATCGATTGCAAGTTCATCCAATCACACGCAGAGTTGTAACTAATCGATTCATACACGGTTCAATGCGATCAAATAACAATAAAACAAATAATTTCTCACTGCTTTCTGGAAATTATTTACTTAATTCAAGAATAATAGATTATTATTATATTTGATGGTTTAAATAATCTACGATTTAGTTTTTTATTTGTCTGAAGTTGAGTTATGAACGCGTGGGTCAATTGATGATATATAATTTATCTTGTAGGTGTGGATTGAATTATTATTGAATAATTTGCGGTATCTTATCGTAGTATCGCAATATTTCAAACTAATTATGTAGGCATTGTAATAGCCAAGGTCACTCTTCTCTTCAGATATGGGTACGTATAGTCATGTATCATGTAATGAGGTAACGATTCTTCGAACGAAATTACAGTGATCTCACGCGGTACGTTGAGACATGCCGCACCGACCACAGAAAGCTAGCAGATATCTTCATTGTTCTCCTACCTGGTTGGGCTACAATTACCAGGCTCGGATTCAGTCATGTTTTCTTTTGTTATATTTTACAACTATTCCTCTAGAATTCACGCTTTGAAATTTTATTTCTTATCTACTCAGATACTGATGAATAACTAACATATCATTTTTTAGGGATTTACTTTATTTCAGTATGAAATAATATTAGAAATATGTTCATAATTCTCTAATAGACTATTAAAAATCAAATAATATTGCGTATATTTTATAAACCAAATAGATACATATTTAAATGTAGAATTTTGTAGTCCTACGTGAGTCCATCTCTGGTGTGTTTTCTCGGCACGTCGTGGCCGGCGGTCTGGTCGTGCGCACGGGAGGTCTCTACTCCGACACGGCCTTTCGACTCTCCACTCCGGCATCGTTCTTCTCTTCTTTGGTTGCTTCGGTCACGGCGATTGAGGCGGCGGCTATTCTCCTTTCGTCTCCTCTTTTTTATCGTCCCAATACACACCGCGCTTGCTAATGGTACTTTGGTGGTGGTACACTGCTCAAGGTCGCACCAAACAAAATTGGGCAGCAATCACGCGATTCGATCGCTAGATTAAGTTATTTATGTCCGCGGAACACCGCGCCTATGAATATTTATATTAATATAAATGTTTTCACTTCACCACACTTGATTTCTACCACGAATTTAGTTAGTCATACAAATAACCGGAAGTTTCTTCTTCAATTTCTAGTAGTTCAATTTACCACTTTTAATTTTGTAACTACAAACATTTTTTAATGTTTATTCTATTGGTTAGGTTGAATGTAGAACTATAAATATTCATCTACTTCACTAGACGTTTCTTCAATAATAATAAGTCAGTGTTTTTGTTCTTACATTGTAAAGTTTGGGCAAGCTGTCAGGTATGCAGGTGCTCGACTGGTGCACAGGCTATATCTAAATTTACGTTCGCTATCGACTACATGCTGCGTTCAAGCTCGCTTTTCTACCATGAACATTATTAATCCCGCGGTCTCCGGTTCATGTCAACCCGTTCATTCCTACGCCCGTTCAAGATGATGTGTTAATTCTCTCCCGTTGTCAGTTTTACAAGTGAGTAATTAACATCGTCTATTGTCAGTGACAAGTGCATTAGTTTGGTTTACTACTTGATGCAATTGCATTGTAATTTTCTCCACGTCGCGATATCGCAGCGGGGTACAATCAAAAACTAGACATTACAATAAAAATCTGTTGCATTAGCAAAGTATTCGTAGCAATCTCAAGTTTATATTTTAAAATGAAATATTTCTTTACAATCTATAGTACGTCCGCTTCAAAAGCCACGAACCTTTCATTTCTTTGTGACGCCACAGTTACCGGCTCATTGTAAGCGATATTATTTTGCTTCTAGGATTATTTCCACGACTCTAGTCTCTGTTTTATTTCCTTTTTCCAACCCTTTGTCGAGTCACCTTATGACAGTTACCAAAGAGTGTGCAATGATTTCGATCGCGCAAACGTAAGTTCGAGTATTGTGCGGCTGGCAAACTTACAAAATCCGGCGCACATTATGTGCCATTACGCTAGTAATTTACTGCTGAATTATGCACACTACACTACCATTTCAACTCCTAATTCAACCAACTTACAACTAAAATGTTCTGTGGGTGTAAAACATGCATAGTTATCCAACAAAAAGAAAACAAACACTGACTAGTATATGGGGATTTATGAAATTTTTATTCATCTTAAATATGATTGGTTATTCCACACGCCTATCCTTCGTAAATATTTTGTGCCTTGTAGAAAATAGTTTCTGTTGATTTAGAATGACAATTCAAAGAAAGCCTACTTAGGGTGTAAAAGTACCCTCGCAACAATTTTGCACAGCAATAAATCACTTACCAAATTAGCGAGTTCTGTCACAAAGTGTTTCAGTTTTATTAAAAGAATAAGTATACATATTACTTCATTTACATAGCACAAAACTTGGTGTGTAAGTGTTTAGTAATGACTTGGTAAGTTACTATACTCCGTTAGTAACTTTAATGATAGGCAATCTGTCTTAATTTTCCATTAGAAGACATTCGTAGCTATGGTCGGTTTAACAACACCAAAGTTGCTGGTAAAAGTTTGTCTCCAGCATGATGCTGACATCAGCGAAATAAATTGCTTTCAGCTCTATACCCCGCGTATACCAGATATTTATTTTTAGTTGTGTGGCAATAGAATCCAACTGTCCAAAATAACTATGAATAATTTACTTAACACTCTGCAAAAGACGCTCATTTCAATTTTTCCACAATTATCACTTTAGTTGCAATTCTGGTTTACGAAATTAAATAAAGAAGATATTCAGATTTTCAGACTTATAAATCAATAAGTCTACATAAGCTAGCAAGTTGTTTCGGCCGTAACGTTCATCATTTATGAGACACGAGATGTAGACGACATGTGTTCGCCAGGCGAAAGCAGGTTATATTTTTGGTCGTTGTACCTTCTCATCTTCTCGTTCACCCATGAAAACATGGCATGTGTAAAAACATCCGTCTCTCGACTTAAATATCCAACGGAAACGAAATGAATTATGCTAGAAGGGATTTATCTTTGTACAAAAAACACTTCGGGTCCCATTTAATATTTATGAAATAGAACTAGTGGGAAAATAAAGACAAACATTGGGATAGAATAAGAAATAGGGAAAGAGTAATAATAAAAGTAGGAAATAGATAAGAATTTGCATTATGTTAAAAAAAAAAGGATTTCGAGGAAGTAGTAATATATGATGAAGAAAAAGAAAAGACAGGAACAGTGGACCAAGAACAAAAAATGATCCTTAGATAGAATTGTTTGAATATTTGTTCTTTTTTTCAAATATATAACTTACAGAATTGACGTTATGAAAAACATGAATACTTGTCAACTTGATACAAGTTATTTGATACAATTCAATAAGTGCATTTCTATTCATATATTATTACAATCCTTGTCAATAACTTTGTACATTAAGATGTGCATGGCATAAGTAACATACGTATATCAGATGTTACAACGAATTGCAATTCTGTTCCGTGTAACACAATACCTGTCAGTAGCGTTATGGCGTTCAAATACCAACAATTTCCAGATGGTGTTATTCATTCACAGCGGGAATCACCGAGCAATGGGTCAATGTTATTACACAGTGCATACCATATACAATCCTCACGCAGTAAATATGCTGGAAATGAGTTTGTTTTTAATGTACAAAGCCCAAGTCTATTACATGTCCATAAAATATCATACAGCTCATTAGTTCAGTGTGAAATGAATGTTTGAACCGCGCCTCTGGTTCTGGCTCAGCATGACACGAAAACATATCGCCTAGCGTTACCAAACAGACAGGTTCTTCTAGCTTTTACGAAACCCTGCAAAGCACAATGGCATCCCTTGTTATTTTGTTTGATAAGAAATCACAAAAATCAAATTTAATAGTTGTACTAAATAAATTTATAAAATTCCATAGAGAACTACGTCAAAAATGAGTAGTCATAAATGTATCCACCGATAAAAACGAATTGTTCACCACTGGCGGGTGGTGCTACAAGTCGGAGCACCTACTGTGCCACTATCTGTTCGAGTTAAATAAGATATAGTGTATGTGGGCAGTGTTCACAACGCGTTATTCAAACTTCCTTGGTACTAAGAATTTGTATGCACATCAAACACTTCGCCGACCGTTTCGCAATTGAGGTTTTTGATGATTAACTTATTTAAATTATCACTCATAACATATTTAGGTTTCTTTGATATTAATTTTCTGTTTTCTTTGTTTCAGGTAAGAGATTTTATAATTCCACTTCCTCTTTGGAGTATTTATGTAAGTTAATATATTTTCTATTTACGAACAAATTTAAGCATATCCATCTATTGTTTATAATCTTCTGTAGAATCTTAAATTGTGAAAGGGAAATTTCGGTATAATACCACCAAATTATTATTTCAAAGCTACGGTACGTGTAATATCAGCATTGCTGCGTTACAAGGCAAATAATCTTTGTCTGTCAGTTATTTATTAATAAACCCTGTCAACGTGATGTAATACAGTCAGAAAGAACAGTGATCCGTGAGCTGGTATTCTTAATTACGTTCTATAATTGAAATTCCTTGTTTATCAAATTAATAGCCACTTTTCATAATGGCGGAGGACGACATTGCAACTGACTGCCTGTTTGTCCGTGATAAATGTGGCGTTTTACGCGTAGGGTGCTGAAGATGTAGGGTGTTTATGTTTTCAAAAGTCACAAGTGTTTACAATGAAACAAGCAGTGCAATGACAGAACCAAATACACTACTTGATCGTTTGCAAAATTATAATTAAACCAATGCAAAACAGATGAACAAGCTTTCACAAATAATATTTCTGGGAATAATTCTAAATGTTATTCAATACCCTGTTGTCCCTTTGCATCTCAACAATGCATACGTTGTAAATTGTTTGCGTACAAAATATATTTATTGGACAAAAGAATTTAATATTTTTCGCAGTTTTAAATTTGCTGTTAGACCAAAGTTAAATTTGTACAAAAAGGACTGGAAACGGTACAACTACAGCTAAATTAAAAACTTCTATTGTTTTACTCTATATCATACAGAAAAACACCTATACAGAGCTTTGCATTTTCCGCGTGAATGATGATTTTTCCCAGCGTGACAAAACTAAAATCCTATTATGTAAATATTAAATTAATTCATATATTTTTTATGATGAATTGTGGGCAGGATCGAATTTATATTTCTGATTTCTAATAAAAACTGGTGGATCGTGAGTTTTAATTAATGAATTTTTTTATTATATATTTTCGGATATAAAGTAAAATTTCAATTTGTTTTTATTAATCTTTGAGGCTTTAGAAAATATCCCAAAATCAATCAATTCTGTTGTGTTTCAATTATATTTGATATTTATTTTAAACAAACCTTCGATTTAGTTTAAAATTACTGATTGCTTTAATTAATGAAAATTGTTCAGCTGCGCCAATAAAAATAGATATATCCTTGTTGTAGTGTTTTTAGATGAAATCCAATTAATTTGATGTTTTCACGATATAACTATTTCATCGTATTGCGTGGAGCAGATTTAAAATCTTCTTTACATTTAATCCGCACTCGTTCTTACTACATCGTTTTACTTCTCTTCTTTTGTATATGCAGGTTTGCAAGAGTTTGATTGAAAACACGTCTTTAATTTTAACGAGAATTAAATTACATTTTGAATTAGTTTTTCTTCCGCGCGACTAACACAAATATAGTTCGACTGTCATCGATCTTTAGTTATAACCACCTATAGAAATTACATCGTCGCAATTGCTTTCCAAAAACTAAAGGCATCATTAAGTTGGTCATATTAAAAGATCAAACTCCTACAAAGATGTTGTTTAGAATTTAGGATACCTTTCAGAAAGATAAGTGTTGATAAATTAAGCATAATGGCTTCTAAAACACAAATTACAAAAAAACTAATCGGTCGGATACATTAATTGTATATAATTATACTAAATATGCGCTGTGTGCAACATATTCTGTATAAACTAGTTTTCTTGTCCGGTACTCAATGTTGTAAAAATAAAATTTGTTGGATTATGTTCGACAGGAAGCAAATAGTAATACATGGTTACCGGTTATGTATGTGTTTATGTGTGTATACGACTGCTTTTCCTTTCTGTTTGAAGTAGCATAAAAACATGTTTTCCGCCTGGTTAGTACAAAGTTGCGTGTGAAATACACATTGCTGTCGCCACATGCTCCATTATTCTCAATTCCCGAACTCGGTAGGCTCTAGTTAATATCCTAGTTACAGATGCGGTGAACTACCTTTACCTACAGGGTAAACTACCCTATTTTCCACCCTCTCGCGATCACAAATCAAGCTCGTATTATAGACAAAGAAACAGCTTCTTCATGCTGTGGACTGCAATGGCTCAAAAGCAACTTCTCCAAAATATTTGAGAATCATTATTTAAATAAAAAAAAACAAAAAAATGTATTTAGTTTTGTAATTGAAGAGCAAGTTTTATTTTATCCAATTAAATATTTCTATGTGCGTATTTATTTTTATTCTTTTTTAGTGCTTGCGCTAAATTTTTAATTTTTTTTTGCAAATGTCAATCTGTTCTGCAGTTCCCCTTCTTTTTATATTCGTGTGAGTGTGCTTTTGTTTTGTTTGTTCAAGCAAAATGAATTATTGGCCAGTAAAAATATCAGCGTATGTACGTTGCGCACGCTCAATTCTTTTCTGTCATTGGTGGTTCCTGCTGTTGGCTGTTTTGTGTGTGCGCGATTCTGAAGTTAATTTATAAATTTAAATTCTCATTGGTTCCTCTTACCTTTCTCTTTTGGTTTTTTTTTTGTATAGCGAATGAAATATGCGTTGCGTTAGTTTATTTCTGTAAAATATATCATCCGGCTCTCTATTTAATATTCAATACGTTTTGTGAAGCTAGAACTCATTTAAAAAACGCTTATCTAGCGTTGGAGCAGCTTTTTTTATTGTTGTAATTTATGCAAAACTGACCTAGATCACTTGTTTTAGTTAGGACTCTCAAGTTGGTGTGGAAAATTGCAGTTTCAGAATTTCTAGCGCTATTTATAAACCTAATATATAATGTCTCTGGTATTGCGTGAATAAGAATTAATAGCTGGTCAAACAACTGAAACTCTGTTGGTTAAGTAATCAGTATTTATTTTTAATCTCTTTTCGTTAGTGTTAAACAAATTCCCGCTAGAATTGAATCATGTTAGTATCGTGCAAACATGCGTTTGTGTTTGAGCTGCACCCCGTTGCTTTTTGAAGTGCGTGCGTTGTGTTTTTACCTACGTGCCCGAATCGTAAGGGAAAGGGCCGTCCAACGATGGGCTCCTGTGTGTCTGTCGCGTGTTTGCGGCAGTTATCAGACTCGGCTCGTCACCACTGTGCGACAACATCACGAAGTATCATTAGCCCCCCATATAATGGCTGTTTAATGAGTTTGGTTTTTTTTTTTTTTGTTTTCTTTACTTCACTCTTCAATGCATGCGTCGTTTGTGCATGATACTTTGATATCACATACTTAATATGCCAGTTTATTGGCTTATGAAGATACATTTTCGGAATTTATTTTAAAATTAAAATTTCCGTTCAAATATTTCTGGATTTTAATTCTATTAATTGAAAAACAGCTAGACGATATTTAGATAATTTTACATGTTTAACAATTCCTTTATTTATTATGATTAGAGATTGGTGTGCCTTATAATTTCTGTTAATTGTTTTACTTATATAGATCGGTCACGAAGGACAATTAAAATTATTAATGACTGCACATTCTACTTTCTAAATAAAATAATGATACTAGTTCAATAATTAATTAGCTTTGGACACTAGTAATAATTATAATAATTTGTATGTAAACATTACAATTATGCATATCTGATATAACAATATTTTATTAATTATATCCAACTTGATATTTTTATAGAAAATAGAACAATAAATGTGTTGTTAAGCATAACTAGCGCTATTAATTTAGCTATTAGAGCTTTTAGAAAATCAAATAATTTTCACAAATTCGATTAGTGAGTAATTAGACAATTTGTAATAGCAAACGTTTTATATTCTAATAAATCAAAACATTATCCAAATAACAATTGTTATAATGTATTGCTTATTAGTCTATACACAATTGTTACCACATAAACAACACTAATTATCGCCATAGCAATCACAACGCATGTCCGGTTCCGAGGGGATGAATTGATAAAATGGATATAAATATTCAAATCCATTCTTTCCGCATACGATGATAAATTCCCCAATAATTTTTCAGTGGATACCCATAACTAGATTTTACAAGCATCATTGAAAACACGGCAGTAGTACGCACTCGGACCGTATTCATTATTACTAACAACGTTATGTTGACGGTCGGATCACAGGTGCAAAATGATACCTGGTTGATTGCATTTTTTAGAAATAGCGCTTTAATGGCAATAGTAAATATCCGTGAAAACACACTGTAAAATTGTGGGTGTCATTTCGTTTTATGTATTTCTATTTCACATTTTATTGCATCACTGGTTGCACTTTTTTTTTGTCGTGTATCTTGTTAATATAATAATAAAATGATATATGCTGGACATATCCGAGTGCAGATTATCAAATGATTGCTATTTATTCGGAATTCTGTTTGCAATCGTTGTATTTTTTTTTGTTTGATTTTATTTTGGACTAGTTCACCTTTCGATAAAAATTTCTATACTAATTGAGTGGTGAAATAGATCGAGTTTGGAAACTAGGCTGTGTGAATTCAAAGAAATAGAGAGACTATAGGTGGCATGATTACTATATGGTACTACCGTCAGAATACAAAGCGCGTTTCGGATTTAATATCATTGGTTTTCCCTTGAGTGTAGAGATTCGATTTGCGTTTAAGTCAGATAGAGATCTGGTCTATTTAGTATCCTGAATAACTTCAAACAACAAGGTCATTTATAAAATACTCGATATATTTGAAACTCAATCTAAAACAAATTTCTTCAATATATTAGTTAAAGATATTTCAAAGTGAAAATAAACACTAAAAAACAAAATAATATTGCTTAATGCCAATGTATTCCGCTTCAATTGAGTAGTAATATTTATCTTAAATTCTACCAACCCAAAGTTCAGATATATGTTAGTAAATTAACATTTACTATAAGTAAGTGTCAATATACAAATAGGAATTTTAATTACATCTTCTGAAAAAATCCTCTTGAGGTATCACTACATTTATAACAAAACAAACGAGGAACTTTGACGAAGACAATTTGCCTCGGAGATATGTGCTCCTTGTCGACCACTGTGATTCATAAATATTGAAACCTGGTTGCTACGAATTTAATACGATAGAAATAAAGAGAGAGAACCCCTGATCATTTAGACCATCTCTTTACGAACCGATTGTTCTCGGCAATGTAATTTTGCGCCGTTGACTTCAGTCACATGCGCGCGATATACCGTGATATATCTTCTTTGTCATAAACTAAATGGTAAAAGTCACAATTACATTGCTTATAAGTAGGGCAAGGGTGCTCTCTAATCAACCCTTCTGCTTGCGATGACGATACAGTAGCAGTTGTGATATTATTGAAGCGGGTGAGCGTTAGTCTCGACGGGGTTTGATTTGCAGTCCCCAGAGGGGGCTACAAGACCCCGTCAGATGATTCTGTAACCAAAGAGCGACAGATGCGCAATCCCATTCAATGCACACACAGTCGTCAGTGTCAACAGCCAAGGAATAGCACAAAAAAATATTGGACTACAAACCTATTGTCAGAATATTACCTGATAATTCCTTTTATGCGAGGAATATCAGTTTAGTAAACTGTTAGATGAATTATATATGAATTTGTAAAAGAATTATTAAAAAGAATAAAACTCGGAATCAAGTAGCAATATACCGTAAAAAATAAACGAAAGTTTGTGGTGTTTGGGGTGGTTAACGGTGCAAAACGGAATCGCAAACTGAAGGGGAGCGTCTGGGTTGTAATTCAAGATAAAATGCGGGCTCCAGGTGACAGTTTGTGAACGAAAACATCTCCAACGAACATAAAGATCTGTCCGGTGCGGGCTAGGTGTTCACGAGACCATCGGGCAATGTGTTAGAGTGGACATCAGTGTCCGAAACTTGAAGATTTACGTACGCCAAGTTTACTAATACAATTTCATGAGAACGGAACTGTCCAGCAACGAGTACTAACGCATGGACATGGTTAGCCAGATGTTTATGGTTACACATATTGTCATGTTTACTGTTGTATATATATACACTTTATTATGACTGTTTCTATTCTAGTCACATAACAAACAATATGACATCTTAAATAAACGATTTACACTAAGTGATTCAGATCATAAAGTGTTTCTATAAAAATTGTCAAAGTATTTTATGAAAGATAACAATTGTTGTATGTAGGAGTCATCGTAATAATCTTCAAATATATATAACTGGATTTTGGACATGCATATTGATTTTTCTGATTGGTGAATTAATTAAATTAAATTATGTCTTTTTTTAAATAATCTATAACTGATATATTAAGAATGTTTTTGATTAGTATGATTAAAGAAAAAAATCATGGTAACGTCGAATAATTAAAAAGCGATTGATCACATATGTGAAGTTGCAGATATTAGCAAGAACTGATGGATGTGGGTGGATATGTCGTTGCTGAGGATATTACATGGTACCGCTTTCACGTGATTATCGCAAGCAATTAACGTTGAGCCGACTAACGATCCTCTCACAAATTAAGCATGTCTACATGTGTGTGTGTATGTGGGAGCGGGCGATAATGTATGTGGAATATTTGCGCGGCACAGTTGTCGCTTTGTATCAGTTAGTTTTTTGTTCTTTTTAATAACTACAAAATAACCTTTTTTAGTGTTTTCCCCAACGGTATAAAATAAATTCGTTTTAAAATATGTATTGAATCAAAATTCATTTCAGTATCACATTTCATGGTACAAACTAAAGGAATACGTAAATGTGTTTAAGTTTGAAATTTAAATGATAAATTTTCAATTATTTAATTTTTCTAAAGCAATTATTTGAAGAGAAGTCGTAGAAAATACAAATTAAAAACAAAAATCTATCTACCTCGACATCCAATCTCGTTCATTTTTATTGGATACGTTGGCAATTACAAATTCAATTTTTGCTCGTTGGAAATAAAAGACCATACAATGTTCGGTGCCAGGTGCAAGAGAATAGATTAGTAATGGAATGATTTTTGCCTCGCACTGGCTATTTGGAAATTCAAACTAATTTTACATTTTGCGCATATACAGAGAATAACAATTTGCACAGATATCCGAATATGGGCCAACAATATGCAAATTGCACTCAAACTAAATAAATATTTACAGTTTATGATACGAATCGATAAGTGTTTTCTAATTGTATATTAAATGGTGTTTGACTATTTTGTTTATTTACTGCTTGTATTGTCCGTTAGTTATGTAGGTATATGGAAATGTTATTAAATTTGAAGTTACAATGTAATGCATCAGTGTTTACATGTTGCTGCACAGCTTTATATTGGAAAATCCTTTCTAGTTTGTCGAATTTCCCGTAATTGTGACATCAAAGTCATAGCACACAAATACGGGTCAAACCGCAAGTTCAACATTGGTGTTGTCCAGTTTGGTTCATGGTCCAGTCAGTGTGTTCGTGCGCATATCTAATTGTCGCGCTGGAAATCAACTCATTTAAATTTTGATTGAATCTGAGGGCTGGGTGATTCAATTAACCTGCCAAAGTGACATTTCTAATGTACGGTGCGTGTGCCACCTATATTGGTGTGACCAATTCCTCACCATATACAACACCAGACTATCTGCACCGATGCACTATTGAAAATTTATTGAAATATTAGATTAGCTTAGCTTAGTATCCCTTAGGATATAACTCTATCTTTAATAAAGTTATAACATAACTAGATTTCGCCAAATTGGCTAGGCCCTAACGAAATAGGAAATTTAAAATTCTTCAATCAACGCTGATGATAAAATAAAATAAACACATCAACACGTATTGGCTAGTGTCCAAGAGTATATTTTGTATTCGCTGTACTTCCTGCGAGTTCTTTTGTTAGTAAGCCCATTACATGGAATTTCACCACTACTTTGAATGAAACATTATATGCTCACATTACATTTAAATATATACTGTCACCATTTTTCATCATTTTACATAATGTTTTACAGCATGGGGTACCTGTTGTAACGCGATCTTCAGTTAAGTAATGGCTCAGCGTCAAGTAGTATTTAATAATAATAATAATAGCATATCTTAGCATAACTCAAACAGCGATGTGTAATTAAGCGTACATACAGGCTGCGTCATTGTTGGTACGAAGTTATCATGTTTCAACTGCTGTACCACCATAAACACATCAGTGATCTTGAGCAATTCAATGAGCGCTTTTGCTGCTTCGTACTTGTCAGACGGACTAGTAATTGAGTATTTTATACGTTTTAGTACTGAAAGTATGTTGGCCATAAAACTCGTCAACGGAGCTTATCGCTCGAGTGCAGCTACTGCGTTTGACATCAAGTGATTCGTCTCCATTTCTTTGGATTTGTGAGTGCGTTGACAATCTTATCGCTATGGCACGATTCTTATTTACATGCCGGTCGACAGTCACATCTTTCTATGTCAACATTTGTTGCAATTATCCTAAATGATCCTATACTCTCATCTCTGATAAGCAGACTGATGAGAATATATAGGTTTAGGTTTTTTTTATTTCGGAAATTTAATTAAAAATATCTTTCTCAAGATCCTTAATGAGATAGTAGATAGATTTATTTCCCTCGATCTGTTATTATTTAAGATAATTCCGAGGGGGGGTATTTTATTTTAACAACATTATCCATGTGATGCATTTGTATTTGAATGCATTGTGTCGTATGTTGCAATTGTATGCCTGACCTCTTATTATAATTATGAATGACGTTCAGAACAATATATGAATAAGTGCGTTGATTGACGACAATGCAGATTCCTCTCCATTGTCCATATATCCGGACTGTGACATGTTATGTCATTTATGGTGACAGCCAAACACAACATTTGTATTAAAACATATTACTGGTTAATACAAATGCATGCAACTTACTATAGCCCCAAGATTATAAATCAAACAACAACCTCCTCTTATGGACTTTCCTTTCTTCCTTGAAAGGGAGTGCACGGCGTATGCCAAATGAATATCGTCTGGAAGATAATTTTCGAACGGACCATTAAATGTGACGACATTTATAAGAATTGGCCATTTGAACTGTACTCCTTTGAAAGTCGGCGCCTTAATGCGATCGTCGTTCGGCGGTGCCTGCTTCGCCAGCCATTGTGACTTCGATAGTTCAAACAATGCGCTGGCGACGCGCGTTTAAGATGCTCAGCGACGGCCGCGTCGGGGCGCACCGGAAGCACTTCGAGTGCCAAAGTTCAAATGAATTTAGTGCGATACGACAATGGAATTTTTAGTGTGTTCTTTTTGTATTCGTTTCCTGACGCGCCATGTCGATCAACCCACCGGTTCTGTCATGTCGAACTGATGTACACACTTGAACAATGAACAGACGCCATGGTTGATAGTTCTGATGGCTGGATAAATCTATGTAGATTACGTTGTGAAGTCAAATGCTGTTGTTGCAGTTTCCATCGTTCACAATCATCGACACGGCGCTAGTGATTTCATCTATACACATTCATCTACTATAACAATTTACAAAATATGACAATACGTAAATTCAGGTAGGTTTTCGACGATTTAAGTCAAAAAAAAAAAAGTTTAGGATTATTATTAATGCCTTCTAAAAGTTCATCATTCTCATACTAATTATAAACTCCGTAACTTCTACTATGACTATGATATACCTAAGTAAAATGATGTATATAAAATTTCTACTACGCATTATTGAATTAGGGAATATATGAATTCATTCCTCATATGCTATTCTATTTGCGACGGTAGTGCAAACATAACCAGATAAAACAAAAATTTGAATAACAGCATCAGACAATTGTCGTCGCGCCCTCAACTGGGGGGTCAAAATGTATGTGTTCCCCCACCTAAACAGCGAGATAACTTTTCGATTAAGTTACAACGACGATAGATTGTTTTTCTTATATATATATTTTCCCATTTTTGTCAACGAAAAATCCAAGGCGCTGTATGATTACATTGTTATCTGATTATAGAAGTTCCTCATACAGAACGACTCATACAACAAAACTAGCAATATTTTACATTAAAATTTGATTTGTTATATTCAGTTATGAAGGTCTGCTATTTTATTTTCATCTACCATGTATGTTTCTGCTCGTATTTGAAAATTGAAATATCGTGCAGATTTCAGGATGAGCAAAAACATTTTTCTTTTCCGCAAACTTTTATTTTTATATATATATGTATATATATATATATATATATATATATATATATATATATATATATATATATATATATAATATATATATATATATATATATATATATATATATATATATATAATAAATATATATATATAAATATATATATATATATATATATATATATATATATATATATATATATATATATATATATATATATATATATATATGTATATATTTTCCCTGGTGTTTTCGGTTACTTTTGAATGTTTTTGTCCGACTCATTTGTCGTGGAGTAACTTTTTAATACAGTTCATAAATTATGTTTCCTTGCACATCGAAAACTTTTTCAATTTCATTTCGCTAGAATTTTATTCAATTCTTGATACAATTTCTGTTTTTACAGTCTCAGGTGAGACTTGTGAGTTGTGGCCAACTGATACGAGCTGTGTCACTAGTTCATAACTAAATGCATCCACGTAAACAAAATAATGTTATTACAGTATTAGTTTTCACTGCATATGACTTGGTGTCGAGGTGTTGCAGCTTACATTGTATAATGAGATGAAGCTCCAAAACAATGATGATTCTGAGACTTAATTATACGCTGTATGACGCGCAAATCGAGTGGTAGGGGGTTTGTTGGTATCTTGTCATGTTTACCTAGAAACTTCCGGTTGTCTGCCGACACATACCAAGCCAGTGAGTGCGGCCGAGTGAGTGCTGGTTGGTGTTTCTGTGGCGTGTCTGTCTGCGGTCTTTAGCCGGGCGACATCGGCGGTTTATAACTTGTCATTAACATGCGCCCTCTCACTTCTGCTCTCTAGGATTATGCCTGCACACTGAATTAATTTACGTCAGGCTCGAGATGTTCGCTCTTTGCACGATAAACCCCTAAACCTACTTTACTATTACGATTTCAATTAGTTCGCGCTTGAAGTTTATTGAATTTTATTATATTTCATTGGCTAAGATGCTTCGTGCTATTCACAGCGCAAACAAAAAAAATCTCCGCTTTTATAAGAACGCAAATTAGATTTTATACACTTGTCTACTAGTGTCGAGTTAAATAAGCACGTTATAAGTTTATTTGATTTAGTTATGCGCTGAAGTAAACGTAGAAAACTTGTTTTATTAGGAGTTTGAAATATTCAATCTGGAATTAAATTATTACTTGGTACTTCAAATTATTTAATAAATAATTCTGAATATTACATTAAGAGAACATGATTAAATATACTACGACAAACTTTAATTTTATTTATTCCGACTTTGTTTTTAATAGCCATATTTCTGATCGAGCGAACCGTTGCATATTATTTTATTTGTTATTCTATTTCTGCAATATGGTTATAAAACTTTTACAGTACCTTTCACTGGACTTTCTTATAAGTAGTATAATTTTTAACATTCAAGAAAATACACAATTTTTGAATAAACTTTTTGAAACAAAAGTTGTGTGATATATTAATATCTTTTATTTTAATTGTAACTATTTTATTTTTAGATAGATAGATATTGTAGGAACTGCAAAACATTATTAGAGTAAACATGCACTTCTAGTTTGAACAGTTGAAGCTGTAGAGCACAAATATAAACGTCATTCCAAAAATAGTTAAGAGTCGATTCAGGGAAGGTATTTCCATTAAAATCTCGAAACCGATTTTTTTCATGATTACAATACTTCGTAGTTCGTATACGAAAGTATAAAAGAATTTCATGATGCCGTTGAATAAGCCGATGGATTTTAGAAACATCTCTTTTTGGCAATTCTGTTAAAAAATGTTGTCAGAATAATCCGTAAATACAGTTCGAAACAAATGTTTAGATAATTTATACTCTTCTTAGCGTTTTAATTGACACTCTGAAATACGCACAATACCAAGTTGTCTGCCGAACGCAAGTAACTTTGGAATATTGTATTAAAAGTTAAAATTTATCGGAGCTTTTAGTCGACACAATCAAATAATATAAAATACAATTATAACTTTGGCGAGTGTCTCGCGCCGTTCAATACGGAGAGAAAAGGGTGAGGCTCATTATGATTTAGTGTGAATATGCTATGATTGTGTGACTGCCGTGAATAACAAACGCTTGGTGTATGAAGTCAATTTTGCCGCAAGCATCAAGTTCCTGCAAACTCTTATTGTTGTGGAACTATTCAGAGATCCCCGTAAATTACCGTGCAGTGGCGCAGACGGACGTCTCTAATCGAGGAAATTGTTAACGTGCGGAATTATAACCCCCAAGAATTGTAATTATAGGTGCACCGCAAAACCGTTAACGTCTGCCAGAAACGAATGTACCTACCACCGCCCGTTTCCCGGTTTCCTCTACGCATTGCCATGCAAATTTTATGCGTTATGACTTGAGACTAACAGTTGCGTGTATTTCGACAATAATTACAGCCTATTTCAAGACGTTTTTGGTTCCTCAATAGTAGCGTTTTTATACCTACCACTGGTAGGGTATTCCATTAAAAATCAAAACTGCTACCTACACGTATTTATGCTATATGTATTTCCTGTTCTAGAAATAATTTGTGAATTCTAAATAGTGAATGGTTCGATTTCATTTCAGTTTTCAATTATTAGAATCTCTGCCACGTAAGAGAATGGTAATTTATTCCATTTTCCAATTAGGGATGCGTCTTTTTGACTCGTTTGCTGCGTATTTCCCGCATCTCAATAGGCATCGAACCCTTATTATTGTTTTCAATGCCGTACCACTCGAAAATTCAATCAATGACAGTGCGTTCAGCAAAGTGAGTTTATAACCTCGTCCTTCACTTTGGCGCTCTGCTAATATGTTTGCTGCTACATCTGCAACCTCCAATAAAATGCTAATTCTGATGTCAACGGGTAGGCATCGGAATGTCAATTCGCCACCAATTGTGGGTGAGGAGGGTAGAATGTTCACGCGACATGTCGATGGTGTCCTAGTAACGTCATCAGGTTCTCCGTTTTGGTTAGTTTAGCGAACTGGTACAGTAATTATGTTTACTCAACGTGACCAACTTAATATAATCTTATGATGCATCGCAGACCTCCCTCGTTCGAAGATGAGTTTACTTCACTGCGTTTTCCTCTCGCATACACCCAGCTTGTTCACCGGTTAATAATTATTAAAGCTGCTTTGGTTTAAATTGATAATACATTTACTTAAGCACGATGACACAATGCAGGTTCCCACTGATTATTATCGTAAACACAAACACTGCTCACATTATTAAAAATATTTTCCTACTTTTGCATATTATTTGCTTTACTCGAGCTAACTTATGAGGAAATCGAACTCAAACGTTATTTTATTTAAAAAGCAATACGGTTATTAGCATAATGCAAATTTAATGGAAAAGCACTTAAAAAATTTAAGCTTTTAAAAGTTCAGGAATATAACCCGGTTAAAAAACGCTAGCGTACATTTACCGGTCCAATTGCAATTTAATATGGATCACTAATTTGACAGCTGATGCGTTGTCAATGATAAAGTGAATCCGCGCACAGATGTGATAAATAATAAATGAGTTTTGAATCACAAGCATTGCTGGTACAATCACATAACAGTTTGTTGCTGGGTAAACACGATGCAGTGCCTCTTCCTGGATGTTGTCTTCTTACCACGTCCGCGGAGACCCAATTTAATGTTCCATTTCGTAGGAACGACGGGCCTTGAAATTGAATATAAAAGCCCGAACGTATTGTAGCAAGTCGATGGCACACGAAGGACCAGACAAAGGGTAGTTACGGATTACACCACCTCGGCTTTGAAACCGATTTTATTATCACTCTTTCCACTCCGTGTTCTTTGCATCTTTCACGCACAGCAGATGTCGTGAAAAAGCGATCGGTATCGATAGCCTATTGGTTCAATAAGTTTTTCTTTCTGTTTTATTACTTGGGTCTACTTTTTCATTACATACTTTATATTTAATTAAGTTTCAATTTTGGACCTCATCCGTAAGGCTTAAGATTAGTTTCGCATTGTTTAATTAACTCGGTAATTTTTTTTGTTTTTGCTCTATATTAAATTTAAATTTAGCAATTTCATTTAAAAAGTTATGCTCACCTAATAAGCAGACTATGTCATAAAATTTATGTTTAATATCATCTTGAAAGTCGTATGAGTATTATGAATGATTGGAATTAAAATGAGCCAAGCAACTTTCCGAAGTAAAATAAAAGGTGCAATGAAATAAATAGTAAAAATAAGACAACATATCTCAAACTTTGTGTGGAGAGAAAAAATACGGAAGCTGGAACGGTTGATATAAGATCGTCCAAGGATGGATATACACAGAGGCGTCCGACATTGGCATGGAATTTACGATTACGAAATGCGCGTGAATGAAATTGAATATCCTGAGAGTGTCAATGCTTCGTCGTTTCGTAAAGGGGAGTGAGAAAGGTGAGCACTGGTGCGTAAATTGTGCAACTCCTCTGTCCCTCTTGCACGTCGTCTAACTTCTTAGGTCGGGTTCACCGGTCTCAAGCACCGGACCGCACGAAATAACGAAGTCAAAAACGAACGCCTGCCGCCCAAGGAAAGTTGGAAATTCAATTTATGAACGGAACACGGGTCGAACCGGTCGGTTACGTTTCCGATGCCGGGTAACAAACCTTTCACTCATCCACATCAACAAATTCACTTAACTTCAACAAATGTTTAACTATCAACATTGCCAACATTTACAACATTATTTATCTCTTAACTCTCTTTAAATTATTTAACATTGTCGGGTGACAACATTTATTTCCACGATCGAAATTCTGACGAAGAACTAGAAGAACAAGTTTGATTAATTTTTCATTGAATAAATAAGAATTCCATGCACGCGTATCATCGATATAGTTATCCGTTTCAACGTCCGCTGGTGGGTCTGTGCTTGGTCAAATACTACTAAACGAACGGTCGATCGAAAGATACGAGCGCGTGTTTGGGGTGATTGAGCAGGCATCGCTGCAGCAACAACAACGAGTGGTCGTTAGGGTCAGCGTACGTTTCACTAGGAATGGGTCGCCAAGCCGTCTGTCGATATGTCTACATCCACAGGCAGTTCCATGATGCAGCACGCTGGAGTGGCTCTCGCGGATTTTCCGTCACTTCACTCTTAAATGCAATCTCAATAGGCTAGCTACAGCACGACGCACACTGGAATGTATCAATAGTCACGTTTTCGTGCTACGTCACCAAAGCTTGCCGATATACGCATTCAGAAAACGGAGACACGTTTAATCGATCACGTATGCCTTTTACATCTCATGCATGTATTTACCTACATTACGTAAAATGGCTACTGGGTGTTGTATAGTATTTTTATCGAACTACGTTAGCGATAAAAACAAAAATGGGATTTTTTTTGGGCCTCTGTGCCAGGTTAAATATTTGAGATTGCTTTCATTTAACTTTGTCACATGTGTCAGCTTTAAAAATGTTCATCATTAAATAATTTATAATCGGAACAATATCGCGATATAATCTACAGTCTTTTCGCCTTTTGCATTTAATGGTTTTACAAAAATCCCACATAAGCTTGATTGAGCGGAAATTGATACCGATATATATTTTAAACGATTATTCCGATTGATATCACAATAAATTATGACATATAAGAACTGAATTGCAATAAATCTTCGGTTGCGTTGTCGTTTTTTCATTTGATTGTCAATGTGACTTTTGCTTTCATGATATATTCGTTACATAACTTCCATGCAAGATTTAGTCTGCTTGTCGCTTCTTATTTCCGATCAACATCGGCATTCTAGTTATTCTGTGTCACTGCTAAGCAGTCTCCTCTATGTGCGTTGGTGAAAATAACGTCCCCTTTTCACTGTTTCAACCCTCTTTTCATCTGCCGTACTAGTTATCTGGCCTCACCTCACGGCGTAGTTACTTTCAATTTTGAATCTACGGATGAAACAGGATAAGAAACGAGGAAACATGAAGTGGAGGGTGCGTTCAGGATGATCATCAAATTTGCATCAATTTCACGTTTTTTTGAAGCTTCATTTGAACAATCAAAGTTTTGATACTTTTATTGTATTATCTTTATTGGTAATAACAATTTCTTTAAATAGAGCCAGTTTAAAGAATGAACATATATGTATTTGAAAATGTGCTATGAGGAATCCTATTGACAAATCAAAATTCAATTTTATACAATTTGGTATTATTTTTTGAAAGAGAGTGATATTGAAGAGGCCGTTCTAATAATATACTTTGCCGACAGGCCATTCATGGTGGCGCATGCGCCCATGCAGAAATATTTACGTTTGATTTCACTTGAAGAATAGTTCCAATATGGTGTGAGTGTTAAAGTTCACGAATCGATTTCAACAACGAATTTAAGACAGCGAACCGATTTCATGGAATCACACGGTACAGTAGCACAGCGTTAGAACAGCCACGCAAAGAAGAAAGAAAACTGCGGGAGTAAGATAGGTGTTCCGCCTGCGAGCATGTGGTTCTTGATAACAAAAACCAAGTAGTCAGTATTCCATTATAATAGAGAGATTAGGTATAGGAATTTTCAATTTCTATTAGCTCGTATAACCATCGCACCATCGAAATAAATTGGATTATAATAAATAACGAATTGTCACTTTGGCCAGTAAAACTAAGTTTAAAATTCAGAATTTATTTATGGTGCATGAATTTGAAGTGTTTGTTAAGGTAACATTGTGGTATTTTTCGGCTGAACACTCCGTAATTTTTATGTTCCACAAGTCTGAATTTGTACGATTATGCGTAGGGGAAGCGAAAGGAATAAGCTGAAATCCCCAACAAGGACTACCCTAGCGTAGCAAAAAAAGAGAAATCCAGAAAGCACGGTCGGTGGTTGGGTGTAACTCGAGAATATAATAGTTTATTTTTTTTAATTGGATATTTAGACAGGGGTTTGGGTGGTAAGGCGATTGGATCGAGAAAGAGAATACTATAAGTTGGAGGGTTCTTCGGTTTTGGACTGCTCTATGCTGTCATCTGACTCGCCTCCATTTAGAGTCCATTAGGAAGATTCAGAAAGATGGAGAAAATATTACGGATTTCACTGGCGGGATCAACGCGAGGGAGGGCAGACAGGCAAATGGAATTCTGATAGGGTAAAGTGGCAAGAACATCGATGAGAGGGGTCGGAGGTCGCGCAATGTTTGGCAAGGGGCCACGCGACAACGCAAGATATTACGGGACGATAGATGAACGAGATGTCATCTCCCTATATAAGTGAACGAGTACTTTACACGTTCCATTAGCACTCCCAGCATACTATTCACTTACAAATTCTTCAGATGTTTCGTTTTAAATATCAATAAACATATATTAAACTTTTTTTTGTTAATAGCACAACAACAGGTTTCACAATTTTTATGAAGAATTGGAATTTTTAAAATTCAGTTTACTATACTAAGAATATATTTTATTTTCATCATTATTTTATCTTGCCTAGATAGAATTATCTCCAGACATATCCAAACATATTTCATTCATTCATAGCTTTCTACAGTTGATATCGTGTCCAGTTTTCCTTTTTAATATATCATCATGTATTGTTCGTATATTCTTAAACTTTTCTAACATACATTGTTGTTGTTTTTGTAACAGGTAAGACTTTGTTGTTGACGCAGCTCAGTGTTTCTTTTGCTTTTGTTTCGAAAGACGAACCTGGTCATGTGAGTGCATTTAGCTTTATACATTTTTAATATTTTAACGTCTGTATGTTCGTATAAATCGTCTATTGTGATGTCAGTCATGCGAAATTTTCAAAATGAAACTAACGCGAGCGAGCGGCCCTTCAAAAGATCCATTACAATTTACTAGACTTTTGATTCAATCTGGTAATACTCCAGACGCGATTTCTACTCATAATATAAAAATCCCATTGAGGTTTAAATAGATTAAACGTTCTTAAGTGTAATATCCATTTGAGAAACAAATATATTTCATATTCTCGCATTCTCATAAGCAACACATTAACGCATTAAATGAGCGGAAATATTTAAATGGATGACGTTTCATACAACAGGATTATTATTTTGCATTTTTCATACTAGTAAAATCAAAAATTATTAGGAGACAAATTTTCGGTAGATATTTCTAAGTTCATATATATAGCATAAAATCTAGAGAAGATGACAAGCTGTTTTGCAAAAGAGTATACATGTTTTGCAAAATGGGCGGCTGTAATGGCGACGTTAGTTGAAAACGACGCTTGACAAGTGACAGACGCCGGAAGACGTTTCTCTCACAGGCAACTCTTGCAGCCTCATCCAATGTTGTCTGCTCTGATAAAGACTTGACTGTCAACCGAAAACGTCACATTTTCTCAAATTCAAAATAAAATTTATTTTATGATACAGTTGATAATTCGTATTTTGAATACTCAAAATAATATATCTAAGGAAGCTTCTACAAAAATAGATTTTAAGTTGCAATAGAGTCGAGTTAGAGATGCAATTTGCTAGTTGATGATATTAGGAATTACGTGAACTCAGTTTGTGTTCAACTGTATGAAAAATAAAACTTATTCACCTTGACACTGAAGTTTAATATAATTTCATTCTCTTCCTTAAGTTTATTCGTGAAAGCGAATGTTTCTCTCGCCGAACACAACGCATTTTCTCTCACAGGCATTCGCGAAGAGCACCACTGTCAAAAACCGTCAGACTTCATTCATAATTTACAATGCCATTATTCATTCCATGCCTCTTAGTAAACCAAGATACTAATCACACAGTTGAATAGTTACGGCCAAAAGACTTGGTTGATGAACATTTTCTCGGGATTACTTTTATATTCCTTTCACAATGGGGTCCGCCTTTTCAATATTTCAACTAATTTTGAAACTACCAATAAAACTATTGATTTATATTTAACAACTCGCTAGGCGCATTTAGCGTGTTTACTGGGTGACACAACATATGGAGAATAACCAAGTAACCTTGTTTACATTGCAAGTGATAAATGGTTTCATGTTTGTTTGTAATTAACTCATATAATGATAAAAAGACTTGTAGATCCCAGATTAGATATCCTTGGAGCAGGATCATTGTTTTCGCATTAGGATCAGTTTTCGTGAATCTATGCCTCGACTGAATATCAATTTATGCGATCCTAGCGTTTGCGATTTAACTTGTATGCAACTATGTATCACTTTTATGAAATTCATATTTTATTTTTGAATGTTGATACTTGAAATGCAAATGTATACTCACAGTATTTCATTGTGTAAATACAAAAACAAACGTGTGACACTGAATATTTTAATTTTAAATGAAACACAAAAATATTATGTCAATACGACAAACAGTTCTACAAATAAATGCATAGTATAACTTTTCTCATTTATTTTTGTGATTTTTATTTGAGAGTTCCGTGATACGTAGACATTAAAATCAACACAGAATATATTAGTATGATTCATAAATTTAGAAGATATGAAAAGTTTAACTTACTATTTATGTTAAATTTACGTGATTTAAGTAATTGAATTAGTTCAGTATCCATAAATTTGATATCTGCTTTATATTTACTTATTCAAATAACTTTATTGCGCTATAGTTAAATATAGAGAAATTTCTTATGTTTATACATACACCATATATATCTCTATAATTTTCGTAATGTGCATACTTGCTACGAACGAAATGTATGGAATATTCTTTGAAAGTACAACGGTGTTCTACAAACTATTGAATAATTTATCTACTCATTATCAGAAGCTGCCGGATCAATGTTTGTTTTGTGTAATTTAATATTAAACCGTGAACATATGAGATATTTCTTAAATTAATAAAATCTTAATATCGTGTTTCTTAAAATTATATTATAATATATTATTACATGCAGCACATTGTTATAGGTCGGAAGAGCAATGGCACAGCATTATTACAAGTCTTATTGGGATTCGAAAGAAAGGAGAGAATATTTTATTGAAAGTAAAAAAATCTAAAGTTATGGTGTTGCAAAAAATAATTGTATTTAGTGTAAAATGATTGAAAATGTCCATCAGAACAAATGAATTAGTTTATTTATTAAGAATGTACGTTTGTAAGCGAAGAAGAGTTGATTCGAAGAGAGTCTGCTGTTTGTAAAGTGATTAGAAACTTTTGGAGATTGTTAGGTAATACATAAAAGATTCTTCCAGTAAAAATATGAATTTTTAGAAGTGTTGATACATGTAACAAAGAGAAATTGGAAAATGAATACGTGACAGGTTGAGGAATAAATAAATTCATACCATATGTGACTCTTTGTAATCGTATTAATGCGTGAAAATATATAACAATTGAGTAAAAAAGTAGTATAAATTTATTAAAACATTTGGTGCAGAAATAGCTTTTAAAATAAATTTTATGAAAATAGCATACGCATTGAAATTTATATGAAATGAAATATGTTAATTTTGTATATGTTTGTATATACAATGGCATATTCGTGCTGGTAAATTTGAGAAAACAAATTTTCCTAGCTGTTGGTAAATAGTGAACAGTAATTGCGTACACAGACATTAATAACGAAAATGGTGGGTAACATAGGCCACATACTCACCGCATCACCTGTTATATTTATGGAACTACGGTGCTTGCGTTTTACAATAGAACCACCCAACCAACACTTCACCCCTCGCGAATCAAAATTCTTTTATTTTCACGTCTACGTGCGCGAATATATACAGTACTTTAAAAAGGTGGAAGAATTATAAATATTCTACTTATATTGTTTCAAATGTTTTATTTCATATAGTTAATTAGTAGCTCTTTAAATTATAGAGACATATTACATTATCTAGTACAGAACAATACATATAAAATAACATATTTTCACCAAACACTATTAAATTGTATGTGTTTCTCCAGGTTTTATTGGCAAAGGCAACGACAAAACAAATTTGAATACCCAAATATAAAAATACAGAATCAATGAAACTGAATTGGTATAGATATAACATAAAACAAAATACAGTCTGCATGGTTCGGTTCGGGTTTGAAGTAGTGCCAATTTCTATTTTCCTTTTCGTTTCGGATTCGGTCGTGACTTTGTTGACCCGTCCCATCGTAATTTTCATATCTCCTTGGCGCTTTCGGGTCAGTTTTCCCCGCGTGTTTTCTTTTTTTTTCGTTAAGGTTATTGGTATTCAATTCGGAAGCAAAAAATACAATGAAATATCTACTGCTGATTCCAAGGATGCCAGTGCATTGGAAAAAGGTTACGGAGGGAAGAATAAGCGACAGAAATTGACCATTTAGTTAAATTGTCAGACATTTTTCATTGTGTGCATCTAGAATCGCTGCGGACAAGGAATTGAAAAGATTCACACATAGAGAGATCCGTGAGAAATTTCAATATCTTAAATTTGTAGCTGGATGTGAATACGAGATGTGATTTTTCTATAAATTTGAATGCATAACATTGAATGCGCACGAGAGAATATGATATTCAACGAATGACTATTTTAACATTTGATTCTGGTGTAACATAACAATTTTGCATGAGACATAGTCGTCAAACTGATTCAACAAAACCATAAAGCGGAAAATATATGAGAAAAACAAAACAGTAAATAAATTATACAACATTTACTTTGCATTTTTGGTGATACCACCATCTTTAAAAGCGATGTGTATATGTTTGTTGGGCAAAAAGATGAAATAGTTATAATATTTTAATATTAAAGATGAAACAGATTTAGTAATGAAACTATTCAAATCCTGGTAGTTATTTATAAAAAAGACTTGTTATTGAATTTGGTACTTCATACTAGTAATGTTTTACTCGTATTTTATTGAAAAACAAATCAATTTTGAAAATGGAAAAGCACTTAAGCGTCGCCAGTGTATAAGCGTAAGAACTCAAAAAAGTAACCTAGTGAACTCTGCCTGCGGAAATATATAACGAGCAAATACTTATCGGACCAAAGTATAACGACATGCATAAAAAGGTTAAATTAATTTAGTCAAAAGGAAGAAAAAAGCAAACATAAACCTTATCGTGTAAACCGTGTCATGCAAATTCACCGTTTCGTTCGCATGCTTCAGACCGCCACTGTTTTCGTTCGAATTACTTTGCATATCTACGCAACATGCTAAACGCTATGTTACATCGACTATATAAACAATATATTCCTGATATAATACATCCGTAATACACCGATACATATTAAATAAATAAAAAACCAAATCCAATCACTAAAGAACTTTAATTAAGATACATCTGCACAAGTTTCTAAAGAAAATGTTTATTCATATAAATATTACAACGTTTTAGAGTTAATATTATAAATTGTATTTATCCACGTTCGAGTTTGGTATTCACAACTAGGTTTACAGACATTTTGAATTGGTATAGGGTCCATACACTCGTGCAAGAATGCGTTGTTCATATCAGGGTCCCACTCTTTTCATCTGTGGAAGCACCCTCGTACTAGCTGGTCAAGCTAGTATTATTGAAATATATTGGAGATAAATCATTCCATGGTACAAGTAGGGCTGGGTATATGTAGACAGAAAAAGAAACATTGAATCGGGTAGACCCGTTGGCGGAATTCTTAATGTCTTTCTTACCACAGAGACAGAGGTAGGAGTTGATGATAAATTTTTGTGTGCGGCTATATTGTAATTATTTTTTGACACGTTAATTACCTGTTCGTCTTTTAATTATTTTTATATATATATTGTTGTTTTGTTGTAACGATTTGAATCTTCCAATGCAAATGAGATGCATTTATTATGGTATGATATCTCTGCCCACTATGTTTGTCGTTCATATAACTCATAGATTTATACGTGGCATCCGCCCTAATGAACCACTCTAAAATATAAACGAGCCCTTTTTTCATTTCCTTAATAAATATTTAACATGGAGTCTGTGACATGGTGCACTTAGTCACTATAGTTTCGAAACTACATCTTTAAAGCTTAACCAACCCTTCTCAATACTTAAACAAATTTAAAAATAAATACTAAGTAAGAAAACAGTCGATTTTCTTATACATAGTAGGTATATTTTGTTTAGATAGGAAGGATATTAAAATATAAATGTTTAAACATTCAAACTATTCATTATACTATATTAGAAATTATTATGGACGCTTCTATTATTAAAGTTTCATAATTTTACCATCAACAGTTTCGACTGTACACACAAAAGAATTCACAGACATATCATCGTTTTAATTATCCGCAAAATCTACATTATAAAAAAAATTATATAAATTAGATAATTTAAGCGCTGAAATATTTAAAAAGTAATACACATAAACAAATAAATATTTAGTCCCCTATATAATTCTAGAAAATTCAAAAAAACCAGTTCCGAGTTTGTGCATGGCGCTTGTGGCCAGGCCAGTGCTAGTGTCAGTCGTGAAAGCAATGGTTTATCATGTCGTGTGTGCCACGTGTTTGTGCATTGAAAATGATGAGATAACCAGAAAAAACAGTTCTAAAATATGTGAAAACTAACAATTGAAACGTTTTTAATTGTTTGTGATATCAATTGATGGACAGGATTCAGAATGGTGTGCATTGTAAAATGTAAGTGTATTTATAACCTATTCTTTGATAGCATCATGTGTTTGGCTATGTAGCAATACATGTGTATATAGGCAACAAGTACTTGTAGTTGAGAATATTTTGTTTTCTTATTAAACAACTAACATTGTTACTTCGTACAAGAAAGTATGTGACCACAGCCAATTTTAGCGTTTTTTAGATAGTTATTTATGAGTTTGAATCAGTATTTTATATGAGAAAGATCTTAAACTTTTGTGTTTTGGTGTATCCAACTACTATGTAGACGCCGTGTGGGTCGAACACTTTTCTCGATATGTGACTGCATTTCTATGTATGAGTGTGTGGGGTATTTATATATGCTCTAATTAGAGTTGCTCTGTCATAAATTGTTCATTGAATAGGCTCTCATGTAATAAATATTACCTCCTACGTTTAAACTGTCAAAGATTGTATCGAACACAAATTACTAAATGAATTGGATGAATCCTTGAACTACAACTTAAATTAGTTTTACGAAAGTACACTAAGTTTATTTATAAAGTATTTTCTGCTTTTAATCAAATATAGTCTAATTATACAACAAAAGCATTTTCGGGAGTTTAATTAAACTTTATATATATAGAATAAATGGTTAAATAATTATGAAAATAACATTTTTTTAAATGATACTTTAACTTGGGTATACGTACAACGACTAGGTCACCAAATTATTTTATTAGTCACATCATAAAACCTCGGTTGGAAACTTGTGAGCTGCACAAACCAGCAGGGAGCAATGAAACAAGAGTAACAATTTTACATAATTATTTCACAGGAGAGTCAGGGAAGCGTACGCCCACTGGCAAGCTTGATAAATTGTTATGTCTTTCGATCTATTGTTGCTTTTTTTCTATGTGAATTGTTAACATTGGTAGATGTCATGTGTTTGGAGATCTTCAGACAATTACAAGGTATAACGCATAATAGATATATTTCAATGAGATCCATATATGGTGGACCATTTCTTTTTATTTCATGCGCTTATTTATAATCCATTACATCTAAGAGATATTCAAATGCCTCGGAGGAGAATAATTTTCAGAGTTGGTTACGAAAGAGTTGAGCCTAATGTTGATTAATAATGAGATGTGCCGCGATACTCAAAGTAGAATTTTCTGTTTAAAAACGTCATTGAATATCTGTATCGAAATATAATTTCTCATTTTGACACTAGGATCAATCAATCAAGATAGATTATATAGATTATTTCCCAATCCTATTCAATATTTAATTAATTTTATAATTAATTGAATAATTCAATTTACATAATTGCATAACAAATATTCCATCATTTTTAATATAAAACCAAAGATTCCGTTCATTTAATACACCAAGCGGCTCTCATCAATTTTTACTTTCTTTTACGAAGTAATAAGTAAGTATTGTAATCACGAAAAAAAAATTCTCGAAATTTTAACGGAAATACATCTTTTGACCTTCCCTGAATCGAGTCTGACTATTTTTAAAATGACGTCTGTGTGTGTGGATGTGTGCGCTTTACAGCCTACACTGTTGAAGATAAAATTATGAAACTTTAAACTTAAGATTTGTATATGCCTGGGAGGAAAACCTCCTATTTTTGAAAAGCATATTCAAACCGGAAGTGCATGTTTACTTAAGACTTTTTTTGCAATTTCTGCAATATCTCCAAAACGGCTATATTTGCAGTAAATATAGTTAGAATAAAATTGAAAGATATTAGTATTCTGCACAACTTTTGTTTGAAACATTTCTTCAAAAAGTGTACCAGTTACAAGATCTTATCTTATTGATATTGCCATAGTTACGTAGGTATGGGAAATTATATATAATAAATCCCATCTACTATGCATGTCAATTGTTTTAAATATTCAAATATTTTGACATTTAACAATTATTGTCAGTGTCACAAATAAGTTTAGTGAAAAAATGTTACAAAGGTTAGTTAAATTATTTAAAATATTATATGAAAATATTTTGTAAGGTTTAAAGTTCATTTGAAAACTAAAAAATGTCTGGCCATAATAATTTTTAATAACGTGTAATATTACTATAGAATCGACCATTTTAAATCTAAAATACATATGTTTTTTTAGAAATTTGACAATAATCTAACTTTACCACAATTTTACTGGACATAATGAATGAAAATATTTTCTTTTAAATTTAAACATTTTATATTTTAATTTATATACTATCAAATCAAAATATACTGACTACGTAAAAGAAAGTTTAGGGCCAATACATGGCCGATGTTTAATTTAAATCTAAAAGATTTAATTTTTTTACGATTTAAAACACATCTGCTACTAGATAAAGCGACATCTCAATGGTTAACCGTATCATAATGTATTCAAGTGTGTTTAGTGCTTGGTTATCACATGGGTTAATATATTTTCAAAATGTTATCATCACATTTCATTAGATAGATTACAATCGCCTAGTATTATATACCAAGGTGAAGTTTTTATGCGTCCAAGAATGGAATTTATTTTACTGGTATAAGCTGGAAGGCATCGCATGTTGAGAGTGATAGGATCTGTCGATATTTTTGGATTTAAAATACAAACTGTTTTAGAATTCAAAGCCGATCAAACATTCATGAAACTAAAGATTTCATTTTAGGAAAATTAAGAAAAGACGTCTTATTCTTCACAGTTTCTTTATTATCAAAGATAAATGTGTTTGAGAAATGTAGTACACACTTATCTTTGATAATAAAGAAACTTTTCTTAATTTTCCTAAAATTAACTTTTTCCCGATGAAATTCTTCAACGATTCAAAGATTTAATACGTATATTTATTTGATTTTAAAACGAATTGAAAATATAGCATCTATTTAAAAGATATTATCAATAAACTAAAATGTTCTGAGAGGTTGTTTATTATAAACAAAAATGATTTAAATTGCTTTTGTTGAGTGAAGACAATATGTATCGAATTCCTGTCGGTGTTTGTCGTGTGATACCATCAAGTATCTCTGTTTATACTTCGATGATTCGAACGACTAGTGTTGTGTTGAGCCTGTCTATAGTCGCATACTTTTTTTTCTTTTCCATCGTAAGCATATAGTATAATATTTACTGTTCCTATATACGGACGAATAATATTGTTCTAGTTCTGTAGCGTTCCGTGTCGACGCATTCTTTCTTTTTTATCAGACACGTTGTATGTTCAAATGAAATATGTTAAGCAGGTACGGTAAGAATGTTAGTACATCTAATATGGAAATGTATATGGCTTCGTTTTACGTTATATGTTCTATTTCAATGGTGCAAGTGAAGACTTTTATTTCAACTGGCATTATATATTTAACCTTATATTTAAAACTCAACGATACATACTTCACAGTTGTATACATTTACAATGCATTGTTTCATATATTCATTAAATACTCACTTATGATTTCGTATAAGAAAGTTAATATCTGAAGCTGAATTAATTTATAAAATATGTATGTATCATGTTTTAAAAGTATTTCCATTATTTTTTCACATAATACCAAATCTAATGTAGAATCAATATATCTGAATGTTTGTAGTCACTACGCAGGATTTTTGAAACAGCACTTTTGGGGTATCGTAAAATTGGTCTGTTGTATTTTTCGCACTGTTTGTGCGTGATTTCAATGGCTTATGTTTTCCTGTTGGACGCGTTTAACCGCTCACCACATGCCAAGAAATACCAAAGATTTTAGCTTAGATATCCAGTTTCTTGAATAGTCCGTTGTTGTTTATCCCGTGACATCTTAAAGTCAGCGGTTTTTTCTTCTATACTACCGGCCCTTTCGTTTGGTATACGTATAAGTTTCCCTAGGGCATCGCACAAGCTTATATTATTTTACACTCTGCTTTTACTCGTGTGTGGGATCGACAAACCTATACGTTGCTGTATTTCGGTAACGATAGCCACCACCGAACATCTAACAACTGAGTGGGTACCGCATTGGAAAACTTCTATCCGGTCGGATTACAAGATATTTGCATTTCGATACATTGCCCCGATACTATTCTCCATGTCAGGCGATATTTTTGTGTTCTACTTTTTATTTTTAATTGAAATAACAAAAACACAGGCACATCATCGTCTTAATTATCAGCGAAATCTACATTATTTTCCGTATAAAATTTAATTTAAAAACATCGGCCATGTGTTGGCCCTAAACTTTCTTTTACGTAGTCAGTATATTTAGATTTGATAGTATATAAATAAAAATATAAAATGTTTAAATTTCAAGAAAATATTTTCATTCATTGTCCAATAAAATTGTAATGTTAGTTTATTGTCAGATTTCCAAAGAAAACATATGTATTTTATATTTTAAATGTTGGATTTTATAGTAGTATAAAGACAATATAATTATTCATTATATATTATTAAAAGTTATTATGGCCGGGCATTTTTTACTTTTTAAATTAACTTTAAACCAAAGAAAATATTTATATATAATATTTTAAATTATTTACTAACCTTTGTAACGGGTGTTCACTAAACTTATTTGTGACACTGACAATAAATGTTAAATGTCAAAATATTTGAATATTTAAAACAGTTGACATGCATAGTAGATACGATTTATTATATATAATTTTCCATACCTATGTAACTATGGCAGTATAAATAGGATAATAGCAATTTTCTCGTAACTGGTACACTTTTTGAAGAAATGTTTCAAACAAAGTTGTTCAAATCATTAATATCTTTCAATTTTATTCTAACTATTTTTACTGTAAGTGCAGCCGATTCGAAGATATGTAAAAAGTGTCTCAAGTAAACATGCACTTCCGGTTTGAATATGCTTTTCAAAAATAAGAGGTTTTCCTCTCAGGCATATACAAATCTTAAGTTTAAAGGGTCATAATTTTATCTTCAACGGTGTAGGCTGTAGAGCGCATACAGACTCACAGACACACACACACACACGCACACGCACGCACGCACACACACACACACACACACAGCCGTCATTCCAAAAATAGTCAGACTCGATTCAGGGAAGGTCAAAAGGTGTATTTCCGTTAAAATTTCGACAACATTTTTTTTTCGTGATTATAATACTTACTTATTACTTCGTAAAAGAAAGTAAAAATATACATTTTTGGTTCACGAGACTTTTTATGAGAATCTTGAATCGGTTCTCAAACAAAGGATGGATTTCTTTTGCAATTATCTGCAACAGTGTTCACTTAAGACAATTGCTCACACTCGAAGATTCAACCATTATTATAACTGTTATTACATTTTTTCTTTCTTTCAAATGTATAAAATATACGTGCTCATGTTTGTGTGAGATGGCCGATAAGAGTATTGTCGATGAGATTCTTTATAGTATACATACATATACACACTCTCGGGGCAACGAGTCGTTGTTTCTTGCAGACCACCCACAAGCCGTTTGCTCGCATGTCCAATGCGGCTAGTCCCACGAACATTTCTCATTGTTGGCTTTCGAGTCTTGCCCGATCGTTTTCATTAGTTTCATTCTCGCACAGCGTTGCCAGCCGTTTACAATTCAAATAGATTCTTCCAATAAACCAATACATATATAATAATTAATAATACTCCAACGCATTTATTAATAGCAATAGTGATTTTGACACAGTAGCACGATGAAAATAGAAAATTGGACAATATAACCGTTAATATTGAAATTATTAAGAAAATATTCGTTTGTTTAGAGGACTGAATTGAATATTAAAATTAGAATTAAATGTTGTGCAATGATGCAAAAACGAAATCGTAGTAATTATCCGGAGATTGTAGTTGTAATAGATTCTAGTCAACGTTATTATAAATGTAGTTTGTTGTAGCTTTAGTCTGTCATCGGGACTAGTTCAAGATCCTGCCGGATTTCGCAGTCCCTCTTTCATTTCCTACGTCGCGTCGGCGGCCAACGATAAGCGCGCTTTGCCCCCCTTTTCTTCCACCCTCACCCACTTCCCTGTACAAGCATATAAACCCTCTGTATTTATTCTTGTTTGACATAAATACCAGAGACCCAAATGTATTTTTTTGTCATGTTTGCAGAACACGACACACTGCGTTGAAAATTTTTCACGTGTTTCATGACATTTTTGTATCGCTAAATAAATTCGTAACTTTGTTTTTAAAATAACAATCTTTATTATTTTTTCTGTAATTTCGTATAACGGTTAACAAGAGTTGTAATTTATGGTTTTGCGAGGCTGTCAATATTAATTCGTGTTGGAATTCGGGAAGTGAATTTTTAAATATTAATATTTCTAGTTATGGGGGAGGAAAGATCAGACTCTATATATGAGGGGAGCTGACTAATCATAGCGCCCTTGGGAAATTATTTTAGGGATTTAAATTTTCGGAACATAATATGTTACACAAAGTAGTGCAAAATGAATGTTGAGCCTGTTGGCTTTATTTCAATGCTATGTGAATATTACTATTTCTCATACAAATTTTCTTTCTTTAAACAACAAAGAAAAATCAAGTAACGGACACAAAAATAATATGACTTTTAAATCTTAGGCTTCCATTCAGAAACCTTTGCATATTACAAACAAAAGAGTCAAATCAATGAACTGTGCTCTATAAATTCAGCAATGGCGTTCGTTAGCTATAAACTCTATAATTGTTTTCTGGCTGAAATCGATTTGGAAACTAAAATGGATCTTAATGCTATTCTTGATATCCGAATAGCTATTTTACGATCTCTAAACGAACTTAATGTTTGCATAATTTTCATCGTCTCCAGAGCTTCAAGAATTCGCTTGATTTAAAACGGTTCATAAAAAATTTAATTAAGCTATGATTTATAAAATGCAGTACACTCGCGATTATAAAGGTTTTATATTTTATTCGCAGTGCTTTCATATATGTATATATATACAATGTAGACTCGTAAATATTTTTCGTTTTTTTTTTTGCGAGCTTATTTCGACGCTTGCGAATGGTTTTAATCGTTTTTTTTTCGCTTGTAACGAGTTGGTCCCTGGAGAATGTCGGGTGCTATTAATAACAATAATACCGGTAATATACCGGATAATACACCGTTTCGAAATCGTTCACACAGTTTGCGCGATCATCACCATATCGATATATTTACATATAATTACAATTGAAATTGCTCATGTTGGTTTAAAATAATTTTATTCAAAGTTTGTTTTTATCGTTAATGAATTTAATATTTAATTTTCATATTATTTATAAATAGAGTATATAAATTCCATGCTTACACTAATAATCTCATTAGATAATTTGTGTATGGTAGTTTTGTAAAATATTTGCATAGAATTTAATTATTCACTCTATTTGAATGTGTAAATATTTTTTGCTAAATTTAATTATATATAAAGTGCCATTTGCTTAATTAATCTAATTAATATATTAGCCTTCTATAATAAATGAATCAGGGACGCAATAGACCACAATCAAATATAATGAATCTTCAGCTAGTTTGTTTTCAAATCACATTTGTTAAATAGCAATAATTTTAAATGTGTATTTCAAAATTTAATGAGTGGCCAGGTTCGCAATCTACGCATACGGTAATTTACCGTATGTAGCTATATTGAATAATTGATAGCTTTGAGGATAGCGTTCGAAACAGATGCGTGGAGCTGTCAAAGTGCCACGAGACCAGCGTTAGTTTGTACCTCCTTGGGGAAATAATAGTAGACCGCGTACGTCCGACATCCTCCTCTTCCTCTTCTCAATAGAACTCCTCTTCGTCTCTCATGAGGCGCTGGATTTATTATCTATAAAGTATTTACTCCCTTGCTCAACGCGACCATGCATCGTACCCATGCCGATTCGGATGCGTTCGAATAAAATACTGCTGATTTATACCGGGTGCACTCTTGCGGCAATAAATCGCCATAGATATGAAATTGTTTGTATGCCATTTTACATGCACCATATGCATAGCAACACCGATATCTTTCTCTACTAAGGTTTAGACGAGAATATAGCAAAAAATATACTCGTAGGTATATGAATGATATTGCAAAATGTTAAATTTAATATTACCTACAAAGAGCATATAGGGAAACATATATAATATATATATATATATAAGTATTTATAGATGTATGAATAACGATTAAAAATTAATTCACATCATCCAGATAGGTTAAAATAAATTAAATGTATAACCGTAAAAAAGTAAAGGTTTTAATTCTAAAACTTTATATTGTAATGGTTATGCTTTGTGGAATGTAATACAAAATTTCCCATATTTTAAAAGAGTATTATCTTTGAAATTGTTCTATCATTGCGCTCAGTGGATATAAAAAATGAATATCCAGTGAGTGGCTGATGATTTACGGTGTATGGTTTATGAGTATTTAGCATTTTAATCTGCGGGAGCCCTACAAGTGGCCGTTTGCGCGTCAACAAGGTCTGCGTCGGTCAACAATAGGGCAGCTATAGCAGCTCGCGTATATGGAAATGTGGCTCCACGATTTTCGTATGCTTCTGACGGAAGAGCCATTGTCACGAACAAGCGCCAGGGAAACTCCGTCCTAATTTATTATATGACTGCTACTGCTACTAAAATATTTATTACGAGAACGCATGTGAGTATTTACGACGAGGCATGATGCAGCGGACCAGTTTCCCGTTGGGGTCGTTCCTCATGGCACGCGTGTGTATTGCGTAAATGGTCCAATGTAGCCTGTCGGTTTCGCGAACTGGAACGTATGAAATACTGCACACATTCGTTCTAATTTGAAATCTCAGAAACATATTTCCCAATCATGCACCTCTATGCTAGTCCCTCCGCGACTGGTTACCCATAGCTACCACTCGCGCCCCTATTAGCACTCTAACGGAATTTAATTCAAACATTTTTTTTTTTTGTTCTACTCGAGTTTTCATTCCGGGAAGTATTTGCATTGTTTTCATTATAATTCTAAAATTCAGAATATTTTTATGTCGTTTCCCATATAAAATCGCTACCCTTTAACTCATTGCTTATAATTTAATTAAAACAGAATGAGTGCGAGTTAGGTTTTTGTTCAAGGATTAAATTTAATTCAATATGTGCATAATTTTTCACAATAGATTCTAAAATTGTTTTAATGTATTTACTTTTGAATTTACATACGAAATTCTTTCGGAAGCGATGTAATGTTTTTACCAATTTATATTGCAAATTCATTTTAACTAATACGAGAAGTTTAACAAGTGTATGACAGTTGAAAGAGTTAGGTATGAAAAACTGCAAGTCATTTGCACGTGCATTTAGTCTAGTTGAATGGTTAGGTTGACTATATAAGTCATGACGTCCATGAATATTCCAATAAGTTGCTTGAAAGTTTCACTGGTATACCTACAAGAAGAAAGAGCTGGCGTTGTCGTAGTGGAATAATAGATATCGCACTGGAGAATGTCCACCCAAGTTTTGTTTATGTAGCTTGCCGTACCGTCAGGAAAAAAGTAAATATAGCTGCTTGTTAGAATAACCGTCCGGGCTTATTTGTTTTTCGTCATAAAGAGACTAGCATATGAAACCATTATGCATAATTTCATGTTGGTACATGCATTACAAACTGAGTAATGGAATTACTTCTTATTTGGAATTCTTCCTCGTTTCCGACATTAGAATTTTTCGTCATAATCGTAAAAATTTAGCACCACATTCTTTTTCATTTCTCCTCTCCCATATTACGTTTCTTCATCGCGCCTTTGACGACGTTATTTTTTCGGTATCACCTATAAAGTCCATAAATTACACCCCAATAAAATACCATTCGGATCCATCACAAAATAAATGAATCATAACATATTGAAGGATAATTTAATTTATCATCAATGCAACAACTTTTAAACAAAATGTAGAGTGATTTTCGTTTGGTATTTTTCGTAATTGGATAAAACAATTCGGTTCATTTGTTAGCCGCGACTATCTCAGATGAGCGATTTCACTTTGCGTTTCACCACTGGCAAATCAGATCCCAAAAAGGGCTTTCAAACGCGGTAACATGTGAAATAGCTGCAACGCTAGGTACAGATAACCGTGGGAACACATCGTGAATATACCATACGCAATACCCTTTCATTCGCCACCGAGCTTCATGATCACGTTTACCCACACATTCGTCGCGTATTTACACTTTTTTTTAACTCGAACGAATCTAGCTCGCCTGCTAAAAGGATTACTGTGTCCACGAGGCATCAACGCGCCGAGATGATGAATTTTCAAAATTCAAATTAACAAACGTAATTCGATTAAACCTGGTATCATCATGAAAATAGGTATTTTAGCCACATTGAATATTTATTACCATGAATATTTCATTTAGTGTCCAAAATAGTTGACTATTCTCTGCACACCCGGAATGCATGCATCACAACATGGCGCTTATATGTTTAATGAGATACCGTTTCTGTTTCAGTCTGGTAATTGTATATCAATGCGTTTGATTTTAATCGATGCGTTAGTGATTTTTTTTTTAAATAATTTTATACCCCATAATTAATGTTGGTTTAATTTTCACGATACTGATTTAGTAATTAAAATATATAGATAACGAGTTTCGAATTATCGGGACAACACTTCAACAGAATTTGATGACATGAATGCTTTTAGATTTTAACTAGTTAATGCACTGGCCAAATTTGTAGTTGATATTTTTCTTTTATTGAAATTAATTTATAATTGTCTAATTTTGATATTTATGCATTTCCGAGGAATATAAATACCGAATATCAAAAATTATTTTTATGAATAAAGCTTTCAACTATAATAGTTTGCTATAGAAATTAAAGTACCTGCAACTACAATAAAATTTAATTTCAAAGCATACAAAATATGTTTTTTCTACTATTGTTAGCCTAGTTAACAAATTTAAATATACTTCTCTCTTTGTCCAGACAATTTTCTACAATGTCGTTGAATTTAACAATCTTCTTCTTCAGTTTATGGACTAAGTTTCATCCAGTTATGTGCATCGCACGATATATCGCATGTCTCCAAACACGAACCCTCAGCTCCTGTCAATAATTGATACACCTGGAAATTCGCAAAGTTTTCTTCTTTTTGAACTAATAATATACTTGTTCTTACAACAAGAATTAAGTCGGAACAACGATTATCTTCTTGAAATAATTACAGAACTTAAATTTGCTGGAATGTCATGTCTTGGAAAACTATAAAAATACTCTGACCCAAATTCGTTTCTGCGGCGAGATGATAAAACTTTTAAATAATTTTGTAATTGTTTATTTTGTTTGTTCTTCTGCCAATTGTTAAAATTTGTTTTAGTATTATTTTTAGGCCGCGGTTAGGTTATCGTGTCGAATAAATAATTTATTGTTTCATTTCAAATCGCGTGACAAGTTGTTGATTTCAAACAAATAATTGGAATAATAATTTGTGGTTTTATTCAACTTTGACGTTGTATGCATTGCTTGAATTATTTATATACTTACCACGCATAATAATCGACAAATAACGTATCATACACGTTACCGCACATTACATTTAGAATAATAATAACATGTGTATTATTTTTCTATATCCATAAATAACCAAAAATAATTAAATTTATTTCATCTAAACTTACAAGGATGTTAATTTAAATAATTACACCTTGTTAATTAATTATGTTTCTTTGTAACTGACACAACAGAAATTTGTTTAAGGTTGAGGATAATATTTTCTGCATTAAAAAAAATATAATCTTCTAATATTTTTTCCATTTGTATAAATGAACTTTGCAAAATAAATAATTACACAAACCTATGTGCGCTGGAGTATAAAATTATTTGTAGCGAATGGAAGTACCGGGTAAAAAATTTCAAAGTTTAACTTGGAATAATTGAGGGACTGTTTAAGAATTCCATTAAAACTTACAGAATTTGATACGAGGCAAACTAGGAAACCTCAAATAGTAAAGGAAGCTCATTTGCACTCTATTTGTCTGGCAACGTAAAACGTAAAAGGAAAATGTATTGTGCCAAATTGACCTCTTAAAACACGTAAAATTTATATTTTCACGCTTCTACCTTGCCTTTAAATACAAAGTATGCAATGTAGACAGGTCTTGTTGATTTCATGCTTAGCGTACTGTGTTCTCGTTTACTTTACTTGTCAACAACCGTTTTAAACTGTCAACGTTGCTAGTTAGAAGATGCAGCTACCTCATTAGTCTAGCGCCTGCAATCTATTTTTACCCCGTTAAAATGTAGAGCGATTATTCATTTCTGGTTTCGCCTTTATGTATATTTTTGAATTTTTTTTAGTGGATTTTACTTTTTCCAAACAATGTTTAAAATAAACCAATTTCTCTGTGTTGAGTTTTCATTTTAAAATTGCCTTTTTAATTTTTTTCTAACCGAAATAATATTTGATCCCTTGAGTTAGGTGTTGAACAAAATGTCCTTGTGTCCTTTTAAGTGCGAAAAAGAATTTATGATACTTGAGATTCTTTTACATGGGTGTTCTTCCGCTAGAGCTAGACAGAGCTAGGTAGACTGCAACAATAAATTGTGGTCTTCTTTTTTCCAACTTTTTATCGTTTCGCTGTTTTTTTCTTCCCTTTTCTCCCATTCTTATTCTTCTTTTTTCTGACGTCATCTTTTTGCTCGTCGCATGTGTGGTGGCACCGTCCGTACAGCGTTCGTATAAGAAGCTAAGCAAGCGTGACGTGTTCCAACCGATAAATTAGGGCTAAAAAACATCACTCTCTGCGACTACCTATTTGGTTTATCTGTTTCAAATACTAAAAATCCTTTCAATTCCTCTTTGTAGCATAACCAGTCTTCTTTCTCGGAAACATTTGTTTATTTTGCTATCTAAATATTTTCTTTTGCTAGTTCAAAATTATGCGATATGATTTTATAACATTACGAAAACAAACATCAGTGAATGTTTATTGAAATATAAATAGGTTAAAATCTCTAAAATACAAGATTTTAGTATTTAATTCGTTGCGAAGTTGAAGTAAGTGTGTTATATGCATTGCATATGCAGTATTTGCGATGCAATTCTCATAATTTAAATGGGATTTAACGTGAGGATTATTAGTGTTATAGGGCAAGCCACGCGAGTATTTAAGCATGCGAAAGTTGTTAATCGCAAATTGTAATAGCTTTAGAAATGTGTTCAGGTCTTTTTGTAGGAACTATGCAATATTTAACTATTTTATTTTCCATTCTCTATATACTGTTGTTTGATATTATATGGATTTTGCGTATGAAAATGTAATTACATCACTGATGAAATATGAAAGAAAAAATGTGATGTATTGTTGTGTTTGCAGTGTTTATCGGATGTGCAAAATTCGAATTAACTGATAATCTCTACGAGTGGCTATGTTGGTTATTGGTAGCAATGATTTTCGTTGCTCTTGCACGAATGTGTATATTACGCCTATGATATATAATCATAAATATCCTAGTTTTATTCACAATGGGTTTGTATGCGATGACAGTTCTGATTTATAATGTACAATTTCAGCATTTTAATTTTTGTTCCGACTGTTCATAAAAATTGTTTTGTGTAAAAAAGTAGGTTAAAATTTATTTTTAAATTCTATATCGTTTGTTCTAGGTACACCATCTAATTCTACGTGGTTTTATTCGTGGTTACGTGAGTTTTTTTTTATTTTTTATTATTTTCCATTATCTTGAAATCTTACTGCTTTTTTCAATTATACTGGTATTTACTTTCCTTAACCTAATCTTCTACTTTTTATTAAACTCTAATCTATAGATTGATTTATTTATATTTTATTTAAATCTTACAAAAAAAAATATATATATATATATATATACTAGTGGTCGAAATGCCATCAAACTTGATTTAATATATAGTATATTAAAGATTTAAAATGTGACATTGGTATTTCATATAGTTTTCAGCATTGGTGTTTTAGAAAATGAATCATATAATTATCCACAATTTTTTTTACAATTTACAATAGCAAATTATGTAAAACAATACTTACATACAACTATTTTCGGAATAAAAACACTTTTTTTAATTCCATAAAACATTTCTTGTTTTCTGTGACATGCAATAGTGAACATTAATTCTCGTATTGTAGTACAATTACACGTTTATGATTATAGTTTCGTGACCAACGTATACGACTGACGGCGCCCATTACATTCCTTCCCCTTTGTCCCAGTCCGCGTAACATACCTCACTCTCACCCACCCACAAGTGCCCCGACTGATATCTACGTTCATGACTGATAAAACCTGTCGATAAGTAGCTATGGACTCGGGTGTATTATTGCATGCAGCCGTTTTCATGTTTACTCGTCTATTATATATAGCCTAGTAGTCGCCAATCGCCATCACGTTTGTCGAATCTAAATACAACAGCTCAGTTATAGTTGTCGATATAATAACCCCAAAGCCTTAGCTGGGTGGGTGTCACGTTAATCGAGACTCTTCAAGACTGTGTGACATTGATGAATGTTATTTTTTGTAAATGCTTCGAAAGGTGACGATTATATATGTTTTTATTATTATTGTTTATTTGCGTGCTACTTGATTATACAAAGTTTCGATAATAAAATTATAGGATAATTCAAACAAGAATATTGAATCGGATTACCATGGTGTTGACTATGGCCATAATAAATAGAATATATTTTACTATTTTTCTGTGATATTTCACCATTATTTAAATGTTAAGGTCACTAGTCCTTAATATTTATAGCGATATCTACATATCAATATGTGATTATTTCTTTTAATGTAGTGATTCTTTTTTCGTGTACATAAAATTGAGAATTATTTGTTTGTTTTTGTGACGTTATAACTATTATAATTCAGGGATTACTATGTCTTTTTTTACGTGGCGCCAATCTATTTTGGCGTCACCGAAAGATTTGAGAGAGTTCCGGCACGCGACACTGTCGCACTGGAGCAAAACAGAAAATAGAAATACAGAACCAAATACATGTTGTACAAGAAAACAGCACAAGACCGATCGGTCTCCGGATGCAAAAAACATCCAACAAACTTTACTCACATTCACAAAAACTGTTTACACACTCCTGGTGTGTTGTTCTTTCGAAACAGCCCATTCTTAAAACACACGCTCCAACCAACAACACAAACTTTTGTCCCATTTTTTTTCCCCCTTTCAGTACATCGTTTCCTGTTTCCTCAACTCGAACCACTATAAGACTTAATAGTTGTTTTTGTAATCCCAATATTTGATACTTAAATTTGGGAAGAAATTAAATGAGTAGGCATTGTTATTAAGTTTTGCCATAAAGACTAGTTATTTTTTTAGTTTAATTTGTAATATTTTTCGTCGGGGTTGCCGGATATAAATTGTAATTTCCATTTCGTCTGCTTCTTTCTGTGAATATTAGAGATTCTAGCATGCAACCGAGGAAGGGTTTTAGTGCGGAACATGTGAAATAAGCATCCTGCAGATATATTCCGCACCTTTACACTCATATAATATGCGTTACTTTCTTTCATTTTTGTGCTCTTCTTCTTCTTTTCGTTGGTATTACTTCGTCGCCTCAACGATGTTTCTTTCTAGTTGCATGCAACTGTACGAGTGTGTGAAAGATGTCTTTGTATGTATGCGTATATAATATAACTGAGAAATGCGTCCCTGGATATAATTTCAGGATCTCAATTTCATACGATGTTAAATTTAAATGTGCTCCCATTGAAATAAATTGTCGCAAATCCTCGAGTATCCCTACTTTCTGAATCAGATTCGTTTTTGCCCGTTGGCTGCTCAGTTCGGGCTGCTATCGAGCAACGAGTGCCCATTGAGAAACGAGAAGCAAATATTCAGCTCCCTCTTTCCGCCCTTATTTAATCAATCGGTATGAGTGCGCTTCTATATTACGCTGCAGTTATGTATTAATTAATAAAATACTTCCTCCTTCTCCGGACCACTCACTTTACATCGTCTTCATTATGCTTAATTGCATCTGAAATGGAATACTAAACTGATTTTTACACAAACGCTTGTTTGCATCTAAATTAGTGTATTCGAAGCCGCGTTGGGTAACACTATGCAAACGACAAATGAAAATGGACGATAAAGGTTTTCTTTACTGTAAAAACCACTGTTGCCACTCTGTGACACCTACCGTCCGCTTGCTTCGTGGAATAATTTTCCAATTCACTTTCTGATTTTGCGTAACCGGTGCAGCTGCATTTGGCGCTAGGTATCGTTTCCCTGATGCCTGCAACTCACTCACTCACCAAGATTGGCTTCTACGGCAGCCTGAAATGGTTCCTCTTACGCGCAATTTACTTTTTATTTATTTAAGCAGAACGGTAAATGGTTCGGTTGGTTTTTATTAAAACATGTCTTGGCAGAGGGAGGAAATCAGTGTATGCATTGTTTTTGTAGAGGAACTCGAGAGACAAATTCGTGTACGTTAGCTAGAAGGTATCAAAGTTACTTTCCGTGAAGATTTAGTCGTAGCAACAGGAAGGGGAGTGAAGCCCGAATATTCCTATATATTTATAGCAGTCTTTAAGACAACAGTAAAATGATATACGGTTTGGGAACATCTGTTCACCACGTTATGCGCACTAAATGCTATAAAAATATACGCACACGTACACGTCTGGTCGCGGATGTGCAAACACCGGAATGCAAGATGGCTTCATCTGACACCGGTACATACAAAACAACAACAACCTCAAGTTGTACATGTTTTTCAAGCTTCAGAATCAGCCCAAATTGAAATAGATTCATCCCAATGTCATCAGTAAATTGTAGTTCTTTGCTAGTTATTTAAGACTCTAGGTAAACTTTTCAATTTCAATGATACGGATATGTGGGTTTTGTAACTCGTTAGGCGCATCACGTGTCGTCTGTGTTTCCAATCTGTACCCTGATTAATTCAGTAGTTTTCTCCATGAGTACACCAATCCATTGTCGACCGAATGCACTTTATTGAAACGAAACCGCATGGTAGCATGTCGCACATACGTATTGTCTGCTGTACAAATTGAACTATCGTAACTACACACATTCTCTATAGTGTATAATGGTAAGAGCATCTTGGTTTTCGTGCTGGTTGCCTGGCGAGGCAATTTGTATCTGTTATGCGGCATGAATTGGCTTGAGTTAACATCAAAGCGCCTTCTAGAAATTGGATTACGCTGTTTACGTTACTAGCACGCGACAGTCTCCTCTCTCCAAGTTGGTTTGAATAACAAGGACACATTTTTTCCTCCCAAAACAAACGACCGTTTTTCCATACTTATTGATTTTTATCTCTCACCGGCGCGACGTGAGGAAATGATGGAGTTTTAAATTCGATAGTCTTTTGATATAGAACGTCAAAGGTTACGGCCGTCCTCGTTTCATATTCCAAGGGGATCGTCGCATATTTTCACTGGCAACTCACACAAGGAAAGATCGACAAGTTACGAGCGAAACTAGGGACGTTTGTTTCACCCGCAAAACTTGTAATTTCATATGAAAACATGGCCCGTCTCCCATATGAGTACAGAACTAAATTATTAGCGTATAACTTGCTCCGCAATCTCCATATTGTTTCTAGTTTTATTTCTTCTTTATTTTTGCTCCATAGCTTATATTTTTAATATAGTCTAGTGGTAGTGGTGGTTATGAGTGCCAGGTACTGCTGGTTCACAAATCACAGCATGACTATTTTCACCAGAATATGACTGGCTTATTTTCGAAGCGAAGCAGTGGCTTTGCATATGCACCGCGTACATTCTAAATCATCCTTTATTAAGATCGTTTATCTGGAAATATTCGTCGGTCTCTTGGCGCCTTCTCTTTGTTTTATGCCGTCGACATGTGAATCTCTTCCGACGTTCCTCTCAACCAATCTTCTCCAACAACGCTGGTATATTTTTTTTTTCTAGACCAGTATAAAGTGGGCTCCCCAGTTAATATATTTGACACTTATAATTTACGATTGACTTCTTTTCCGGAAAAGCCTATTCTTCTTTCGTCATATTTATTAGCTGATTTTACATTTCAAGCGATCGACCAACGAGCTGGAAAACCAACGTAGAGCCTATTCTGGTTTTGATAACAATTGGAACTATAGTATTTAAAACAGTTTAAACGGAAATAACTGATTTCTGTAAAAAAAAAAATATCCTTAATCGAATCGCTTCACGAATTGAAATCCGCAAAGACAGAACAAAAAGTAGTTTTGTAGCTGGGAACCTTAATCTAAGAAATGTTATAAAACCTACACCAAGATTCGATTCAATTCATGATTTGAAATAAAAACCAATGGCTCGGATACTTTCTGCTACTCTTTACTCTGGAATTGTTTCTTTTTCATTCGCTTTTTCTTTGCCATGCCGTCGCCAAGACCGTACAGCATTCAAGATCACTTGAATAGCTTCAATTTACGTATTCCACTAACTCTAGTGTATCAACTCAAGTTATGGCTGCTCTTAAAACTTACATATAGAAACGTAGTTGCCAAAACGCATGATATAACTACCTCCACGACACTTTCTTGACAGATAGTTTCTTAAACCATTGCTGTTACTTACAAGCTCTATAAAAGAATGTTTGCATTTTTTTCCACTATATATTTCTCTATGGTCAATGTATCTATTACAACCTAGTTTCTGTTTTGATAAATACAAAAAATAAAAAACAAATGAAATGCGAGCATGCGATAAATGAATATAATAAATGTGAGATTATGATCCAATGTGACAGATTGAAAATAAATAATATATTCTGTCACGACACAAGTGGGACGGATCGTTAGCGTTGTTGACTTTTCGTCACTTTTTCATTTCCGAAAGTTTGTCAGGTTTGTTTTTGGCATGCAGGTATTTATCGTCATTTTAATTATAATTATCACCGTAAGACAAAAGTAATGGTTGTGTTTTTTCGGTGTTTTTGTTCCTTTTTTATTTTATATTATCGTAAATCATAATTACCCCGCATTGACCCGTGACCCCCGCGTGACTCATAACAAGCATAAACGAATGGGCGCACGTGATAAACGATCACGTGTCACGCGGTACCGTGAGTTTCTCTCTTCTTTCGGCTTTGGTTCTCTGTTCGTCACACCGGAACGTGTATAAATTGTGCGCTGTTCACTCCTGACTGCCGCACACATGCATCCCACACTTTGATAACTTAATATGTAATGTACGGTCATTTGCTACAAGAAATAAACCTGTGTACCTCACTGTTTTTTTTTCCTTTATAACAAACTGCAGATATCATTTGATAACAGCGCACCGTTTACCAAAGTTTCAATGCAGTTTCATGCAGTATTATAAATCACTTTTAATCAAAGCGTTACTAAGTCTTAGTTATCCTAAGTTCTCTTCCTAGTTACAGATGTTATGTTCACGATTTTCTACCCCGATATAAAACTTCTGATTTTATTTCAAATTGTCGATACCATCACCAACAACCTAAGACCCATCGTTACCACTTTGAATATTTGATTGATTTATAACTACAGAAGATAGAAATGCCTGGATTTGTTTATTTATTTATTCTTTTTATTTTACCAAATGCAAGTTTACTAGTTTAACCAATTTATTTTGGGAGAAAATATAAGACCCTTTATTTATTAATTTACATAATTTATTTTTGATATAAACAACGAAGGTATAAAATGCATTTAGCGAATCTTATTTCTTGACTAGATGCTTTGTCTTGATTCACTTTATCAAGTGTATCAATCTATAACAGTGAACGTTATATAGTAGAGTTTCATCGTAAGTTATCATTAATAGTACGGTTAGAAAATTAGCGAACATATTGTAAACATGTTGTATGCATGATTGCCACGTTACTTTTGATAACGTCAGCTAGGTAATACGTCTGCTCCTTACATGCTTCCAGTTCGTATATGCGATGAAAATAATTACACTTATCAAAAAGCGAGTTCTATCTTAAGTCATGACTTCAAAATACGTTGCACATACAATCGTCCAGTCAACGTCGTGAAGACAAAACCGTGAATACGCCACGGGCGAATTGTTTGGCTGTTTGTAATATGTATGTAAGAGGGTTTCATGTAACACGCTATATTTTAATGCGATAGACCGGTGTATGTATGTATGTATACATGATACCAGCACTCATAATATTATCCTGTGTTTGGTATATAATATTGCACCAAGTAAAATACCCGGTTCTCTATATAGCTTTATTAGTACTAGTCGTATAGGTGAACATTTGATACTGGCGTATTTGCAAATAATATAATGCGCAAATTATACTTTGTGAATGCAGACGCGCATTACTCTTATTACTCTAACACACAAGTTAAGATGCGTTCCTATTGTTCCATTTAATTCAAGGGAAATATAATTGCTTCTGAGCCCAGATTACTGCATTGTCAAATTTGGTTAATTATCGTTTTAAAACATGATGCAATTATTTATATCGCGATTAAAAGATTCGTTATTACATTAAAAAACATCGGCCATGTGTTGGCCCTAAACTTTCTTTTACGTAGTCGGTATATTTTGATTTGATAGTATATAAATTAAAATATAAAATTTTTAAATTTCAAGAAAATATTTTTATTCATTGTCCAATAAAATTGTAAAGTTAGTTTATTGTCAGATTTCCAAAGAAAACATATGTATTTTAGATTTTAAATGTTGGATTTTCTAGTAGTACCAAGAAAATATAATTATTCATTACATATTATTAAAAATTATTATGGCCGGGCATTTTTTAGTTTTCAAATTAACTTTAAACCAGAGAAAATATTTATATATACTATTTTAAATTATTTACTAACCTTTGTAACGGTTTTTCACTAAACTTATTTGTGACACTGACAATAAATGTTGAATGTCAAAATATTTGAATATTTAAAACAGTTGACATGCATAGTAGATACGATTTATTATATATAATTTTCCATATTTATGTAACTATGGCAATATAAATAGGATAACAGCAATTTTCTCGTAACTGGTACACTTTTTGAAGAAATGTTTCAAATAAAAGTTGTTCAAATCATTAATATCTTTAACATTAATTGTAACTATTTTACTGTAAGTGCAACCGTTTCGAAGATATGCAAAAAGTATCTCAAGTAAACATGCACTTCCGGTTTGAATATGCTTTTCAAAAATAAGAAGTTTTCTTCCCAGGCATATACAAATCTTAAGTTTAAAGTTTCATAATTTTATCTTCAACAGTGTAGGCTGTAGAGCGCATACACACACACAGACACACACACACACACACACAAACACACACACACACACACACACACACACACACACACACACGCACAGCCGTCATTCCAAAAATAGTCAGACTCGATTCAGAGAAGGTCAAAAGGTGTATTTCCGTTAGAATTTCGAGTTTTTTTTTTCGTGATTACAATATTTACTTATTACTTCGTAAAAGAAAAGTAATAAAGTGAAATTATTTATTATTTTTTGTAGACAAGAAAATATTTGATTATTTTATATTTTTGTTTGTGGATTACTGACATTGCTGCATTGCAAGTACGTCATTATAGTTGAAAAGCGATTCATTAACAATGCTTGACATTTTAAAGTAGCTGATGTTTATAATAATTAAATTAGTGTAATGTCGTGATTATTTTCTGAAATATCTTTCTAAGTATTATAACGTTTGGCAGGTATAAAAAGTGTTATTTTTGCTTAAGATATTCGACTCTAGGTGATATATGGAACAAGATAAAAAAACATTGTTAAAAAATGAAATATTATTATTTATGTCAAATCATATATTTAGGTGGTATATTGACGTTACTTAATAATTTTATGCATGAGTACCAATTGTTTTAATACACTACACACATGACCGTTTAATCTATACTGTTATCAACAATTATCTGTAGCTGAAACATATCGTTTATGGGCGAATTATTTCATGAAAATTTGCACGTAATATTAGGTTAGCACTATATAATTTATGTAATCGTCCTATCTCAGCATAAACAAACAGTTAAGAGTAGTTAAAGTAAGTATAGCTCACCCTGCCATAACATTTTATGAAGATATATATGTATATATTCATATTTATGTTTCATTTCGCTTACAGCAAATATTGAAAATGGTAATTTAGACTATACAATAAATCTGTACACCACTGGGATTATTGATTGTTTTTATTTTGTCAATTTATTACTAAATATCGACTTCTTAAAAGTAGGTTTAAGTTTTTAAATCATTTGTTAGTGGTTTTATAGTTTTTCCTCTTTTTCTCGGCCTGCAACGCCATGCTAATATGAATCTAGACATTGCATGAGTCATAAGCGACTTCTGGCGTTTCTTCTTCCCTAATTGCAATTAAACGTCACGTATTTCTGATTTTCAGATAAAATTTAATACTTTACACTAATTTTATGTTTTTACTTAATTTGCTTTACCTATAAAGCATGCTATTATTTTTATATTGGTTTTTATGTGAAGTATTTTCATAATGTAGATTAAATTATTTAAAACATTTTGTGAATAAATGTTGCAACACTCCTTTTTTCTTTGTCATCAAGCCGAGTTATTATTTTAGCTTTAATTTGAGTATTAATACAAAATCTGTAACTGTTCTGTGTGAGTACGCTATGTAAATGCGAAGTGTGCTGTGAGTAATAAACCAAAAATTAAGTAGCTGTTTTGTAAACCACCGTTTGAGTATCAGCTATTCCGCTCAGTTGACCAGTACCGCCTACAGCACAAGAGCACATATAATATGCGCCCATGTTGCTGTGCGTCTGCGGATGAAATCAACGAACCGGAAGAACCATGATAAGCGTAGCAGTACACGCTCGGACACACCGTTCAATGTCTCCACACGCTGCGGATAGCGTTCCCTCTCATAGCTCTCTAATCTCGACCTATTTATAAATGTATGCAGTGTGCATGGCCTTGTGTGCCTGTTTATGAATAGTCAGATTAAACCACCGGCAGCAGTCGTGCAAAAAAACGCGAATGCCCGTGAAATTGTTGAAAACCTACTGAACTCTAACTAATCATCTTCTACATACATATACTCGTATGTATATATGATGATTCATTCATGTGGTCACAAACACCAAAATAATGTTTATTTCAATATATTACATTTAAATTAAATCGTACCTGCCAATATCAATTACTCGTGTTATAAATGTTGTTCTCTAATGTAGAAAATATTCGAATTCCAGATAACATCTCATTTATTGCAATATACTGGTGCACGTGTGAGAAAGATTATAGTCAACCATATTTTCGACACGTGTTTCGAAAGACACTTTGAATTATTCCATTTTAGAACGTATACGCACACATTCGCACTATGTTGTTGCTGTCAGAATAAATAGGAACCCTGATTTCAGGCAGTGGGTAATTACATTTGGAGGCTGAGTTAGGGACGCATACACTACAAAGCACATCAAATTCAGCCCAAAATCCCTGTTCGGAAACGAAAACCGCCGGTTTCTGGTTACTGGCGGCTTATTTGGTTCCCACCGTTTCAATTCTCACAACACAAACACATGATTCATGTGGATTACCCTCTACGTAAATTTACCAAAAGTTACTCATATATTATAACTTATTAGTGTATGTTAGGAAAGTTGCAATATATGATATTATTTTAAGCTTCACTGGCCAATTCGGTGTTCTACATATTAACCATATAACGTATTTGAAAAAAAACTAAATATGTTTTCTTCTTAAGTATTACTTTAACCAGAGATATTACGTTGCACTGTTTCCTAATTTTTGCTATTAATGAAGATAACTTAATTGTTGAAATATATATTTAGCTTTTCCAAATACTTTGTGGGTAAAGATTTTATATTATTTTTTTAATTCAACAGTTACAGACTCAAGTTTATTTTTTTGCCCTACATGTTATTTAAATCAAATATCAATAAAATAATTTATAAGTAGTCAAAGATGATTGAATGATGTGAAAATATGTTTAATGCCACTTTTATTAAATTAGATTTTTAATACATAGTTACAGTTTTTTTTTTTTAATAGTTAATTATATTCGTAAATTTCACCGGTCTTCATGTTCATTAGAAATTTCATATTTTGTTTTTGTTTTATTCTGTTGTCTATGCAATTTGAAAAATTCTCTTCTTTATGTAGATTTTAGAATATTTTGCTAATAGTATGAATTTGTTTATTGCAGATCATGTGAGAGAATTCAGCTGTGGAATGATGTTCTATAGAACGTTCTACCTGGACAGCAAACGAGATACCCTCTACGTTGGTGCAATGTAAGTACATACATACTCTGTTGTCATTGCTAACAAAAATTCGCTTGTCAGCAAGCACTTTCCTCCCCTCGCTGTTAAAACGCGTGATGTTTGCGGTTTGTCTAGGCTTTAATATTGAACGTTCATGATTAAATTACTCGGCCTTAAGGAACACCCAGCAATACTGCGTAAGGTAACCGAACTCTTAGCACTTAGCGCGTAATGCACTCCCGATGCCTGACTCGTTTCCTAAGTGTCGCGCGTACGCACACTATACACTTGTTTGGAAACAGTAATGATGCATTCTAAAACCTCCTTGCTTTTATTTTACGACGAAGCAAGACTCACCTCTCTTACGTTTTATAATCACATTACAAATGGCCGTAGAGCCTATTTACCGTATCTATCGGTGAGTAAAAGCAAATACCTTGATTTTAAATGATATTCAAAATTGCTTTTTCGGAAAGTTTTTTTATTTATTAAACAGGTTTTTGGATTGAAGTGTCATGACAAAGACAACAAGTGTAGCGCTGTCTAGACTACGTTGGGTGAACCATTTTGTGTTCTTTTTCAATTAATTTAATACTTTTATTTTTTCGTCCATCGCGATATGCGCGCGGTTCCCTGTCAACTCAACCGTAGCAGATAGTCATCTAAGATTTAATTAGTTTTAGCTATACTAATTACACGGTTTGCTCGCGTCGCAAAATCTTTTCCAGTTTTGTTGCCTCGCGTCTGGTTACATTTTTTAGTTCTATTGTCACTGCGCTTGGAGAAGCATGTTTGTTTATTCAATGACAGCGTGTCTTTGGACAATTAATCATACGTTACAAGGTATCCCGCATACTGTTATCAAAGCGCGCGGGTGAGCGAGTTTAACTCACAGACACATGCACTTTGTACAGATTTTTAACATACCGGTTTTCGTTTTATTTTATCACATGAGTGGCATGTGACACGGTGTCCACCGTGATGCAGATAATTAGTAATCGTATATACGGAGCTTATTCCTTGGACCAGAACGATTCAACGATAAATATTTTATGCCACACCAAAGGGGGAAGTTATGTGTACATAACAGTTTTAGTTTAGACCATTTGGTACGTTAACACGGTCGCTCTGATAAAAGTGCGTCGACTATATGTATATGCTTCGTTGGTCATTAATTTACGCAGTTGTATGCGTGCGAGATAACGGAACTAATTCCAACGTTGTACATGTTCCGGTGTGGAATATCTCCAACGGTTTCCTTTTATGGATAAAAACTTCATCATAATGCTTCGCAGCGCACATATTCTAACCGCGCTGTTATACGTCGTTTATTTGTAATTTAACAAAGAGATGCTTAGGGAGATTGTAATATCATTTTATTTTATCGCAGGTAACGGTAATTAAAAGACAATGCTTGTTTATACCTCTGTTTATATGGGCAATGTGTCATTTTACATTTGTTTTAAAAATATGTCAAGATAACTTTAATTTCATGATTATTATTAATACATTTTTAAACAAAATATTTCTACACAATTACGCAAGCAATCAGAAATTTAGCAAGTATGCGAAATGATGTTTTGTTTATGCAGTAACAAGTAACATGTGCAAATAAATATAGAGCAGCACTAATCCGGTTAATAAGCGTGTGTTTTGGTAAAGGCATATATATATATATATATATATATATATATATATATATATATATATATATATATATGTATATACTGTTAATGCAAGTTATAGTGGAAATAATTTATTCACTGTGTCTTAGATATTGCATAGGCTCATTCTCAACGCTTAAATGCTTTCAGCACACCTGGTTAAAGTCCTTCTCTGTCTTGGTTCTTCAGTACTGGTGGCAGCAAACACCGCGGCCCAGTTAACACGGGTAGACCCTGTAGTGTATACCCACCGGTCGTGAATTTTACATCAGTCAAACAACGTAATATCTCTCTCCATTTAACCTCGGCTCAGTGCTACTCAATTATTTGCCGATCAGACCAAGTTTTGGTAGAACTTCGAGCCGAGAACTTTGCGTGCTGATAGCACCTGCGCGCATCTTCTCAGATTATCTCTGCACGATGATGAACTTTTCAAAGTGCAAATAACTTAGCAAACATCAAGATCATGCGTCCATTACTATATGCATGCTTGTTGGGTGCTGTTCTAGATACAGTAATAGCAATTCAGAGAAGCAAACAGCCATGATATTGTGTTGGTATTATGGGTTTTGTTTGTCTAACGCATCATACCGAGAAATGTTTACGCACGTACTGTAAACCATTGATAACAACATGGTTTATTAAATACATACAATACTAGTCTCAAAATAATCGCTTTGAAGATAAAAGAGTACACTATTAAGTTATTGTTAAAAGTGCAATAAACTCTGGCAAGGTTATGCCAAAAAATATATTGTGATGCAAATGTTTTGACATACGCCACTTCGCGTCGGGGGAATAAAGTTGTATATGTGTGTAGAACATATAAACGTGAGATGTATGTATGAAAAGGAGTATAATGGAGGCGCTTGAAACAAAAGACGCATGGCGCAACGACCCGTCGTCTTCGCACCTCGAAAGCACCAGTTCTCTTTCTTCTTGTCACCAACCATGCTTTTTACTTCCCGTGCACCCCTTGCCGTGCACGCGTCTCTCAGTTTCGCGACCGTTCTCATCGCCTGTCTATTGTCTCGTTTGAATGTGCTCGTCCAAACGATAACCCTACCCGCTGTTTATTGATAATTTAAATGCATAGACTGATTATGTAGTTTCGGCACAGCATTGCTGGTATATATTCATCCTCTTCCCTCTCCCGGACGCAGTGTTCTGTGTGACGTAATATATCTCGCGTTTTCTTGATTTAATGCATTCACCCACCAGTGCCAGGGCCAAACCCTTTATTTCCCGAATCGCTTTGCACACACCCGAATTTAACTGGTCATGCATATTGTGTATGCGGATGTTAGACGCTTCCTTGCCATCGCAATATATTGGTACAATCATATTTCTAATTCAAATATATCACCGTTACACTCCAACGAGTATATGATGTATATGTAGCTACACATTTATACATACATACATATATATTCTTCATTGGGCATTGCAGCAAATGTGCTGAAATAAAATTTTTAAAAATCGACCACATCCACAGCAAAACATCAAGTTTAGGATAATTTGTAGTAGTACAATGCATGTCTCAATGGTAGTACATGCAATCAGACGTTGCATGCTGCATTTTCTGAGCATTGCATGATCCAAATAGCTGTGTTTCTTATAATTACATAAAACGGTCTATGCTTTTTTTTTTAAGCAAACTTGTAATTCTCTTATTTCGCAGTCTGGTTCGAAATATTATATAATAAAAATTATTCGACAAATGTTTTCTCAGCTAGTTTTTAAAAGAGAAAAATATTAATCACTCTGAATTGTAAATGTCCATGTAAATTTTGATGAAATTTATGAAACAATATTTCCGTTGTACGTCCAGATTTTTTTGAGTTAAACAAGTGTGCCATGTGTACCGACCGAAAATAAATGATGTCTCGATGATAGGGCATATTATGAAGGCATCGTTTTTGAAATGTGCTGTGATTGATGCATATATCCCGACCTGCGTTGCATTGTTCGTGCAACTTCGGCAACTAGCTGTTCTAGTTCCGTTTCAGTCTGACACTGGCGCGAGCTACCAGCAACTCCACAACCAACCACCACGTTGTTATTAATGATGTGGTGGAGATGATCGCCATTATCTTGATTCGTTCCTCATTAGGGTGCGCGTCCTGTACTCGGAAAGAGGTTGCTATACCTAGGTGTGAGCATTATACACGAAAAGCATGTTGATAGTTTGTTCTAATTAATAGTGGTGAAGACTTTCACGTTAGCCAACAAATTCAGAACTAATTTCACTCTATCATATTAGTGGAATCATCACTCTGATGGCGTACTCTAGTTTTGCCAACTATTAATTCCGTTTAGTACGGTTTCGGTATTTTCTCATCTTTATATTATTTATTTTCTTCTTCCTTCATATGTAAGTTTTTTCGTAGCATTTGCTTCGAGGAAAGAGGTTCTTGTTTATATCCTGATAAAGAGCAATAAGCTATCTTCGGATTATGTATTTAGAAAGATGGACAGTCCAATTTGAATGTCAACGGTGACGGCCGGTGACGGCGCCAATGTAGACTCCGGTGGTTGTTGTTCCGACTGCAAGCCCACTACAGCACGCACTGCCGGCTATATGACTTATAAATGCCGTTATCATATTCTGGCACGCAGCTAGCGCATATAGCCTATGCCCCCTTGCTTTCCGTTTTCGTCCGCGCCAACTTTTGACTGACACACCCTTTCCGTGTTGTGAAAATATCATGGAAAACTGCTTATTAACTGTAAAAACACCCCATGTTTTCCATATACCTACATTATTGTATACCTCTCTACTTTGTAAAATGGACAAATCCGACCAAAGACATTAATTATATTTCTTATTGTAATTGTTAATTATCATGTGATTTGTTCTGCTGATAATACATGCGTACTACAAAATATTTCGTTAGCATGTCACCAAAATTCCTCGCAATTAAAAAGGTATCATTTTCTCATATAGTTGACAACAAAATTGTTGATATGGTGTTTGATATTTAAACATAAAAATGAAACCATTCTTCTCAAATACTGTCAACACCGCTAAACTTGGGCACGATTTTCTACTTTACCTTTAAGTTCCATTATTTCAAATCCAAACGAGACGAAATGAGAATTTGGTAAACTCTCAGAAATAAATTTTAAAAGTGTTAGTAAATTATCATTGAAGCATGTTTCGTGATCCAATATAACGGTGGCCGCCACCACGTACCACTGCAGTGCTTCTTCGCAGTGGGTCCATCTTCAGTATACTACCATACCTTCAAATTTCCGGCTGAATTGCTAATGGCCAATAATCGGCACTTTATATTTCGCGCTCGACCTCTCGGGAATTCTCCAACAGATTTCCGAACAACATTAAGAAGGTCATTAGCGCTTCATATATCTACCATTAATTGGGTTGAATATCGAACGAAACTTCCTAATCTATTTATTGTTTTGCGATTAACCTTATTTTCGCACCTCTACACGCGAGTTGGGATTACCGTATAATCCATATAATTTATACACTGTTTTCCAAAACAAACCGTATCAAAAAACTATAAAGTCTATTGTTAAAACACATAAAAAATGTTCCAAGATATGTTTCATACTTTATTTTATTTCCTTGATAAAGAAACATGTTATTACTGAAATTGGGCTTGTCTTATCACACCGCATTAATGTTCTTGATTAAAAATTCGTAGGGAACAAAAAATAAATGAAATATTATCAGAAACAACATGAAATTTTGTTCTGCTTCAGTGTACAAACAGAAATGTTTGATACGACAAACCGTTAATTTTATTTGTCAAGTTTCTCTACTGAACAATGCACAGATATGAAATAAAATATGTCTCGGACGTTTTATTTATTAAAAATTATGTGAAACATATGTTAAATATATATACATATATATATATTATTTAAAACGCTCATTTAGTTTCACTGTAAAATATTTTGCAAATCTAACAAATAAATCTACAAAAATTTAATTAAAAAGTTCGTTTTATATTTTAATTATAGTAAGAGTTTTATGTAACTAGATATATGTAATATCATCGTTTTTAAATTGAATTTGTACAAATGAATTATTTTCTCTGGTAAAGTAACATTATTTTTATTCAATCAAAAATAACAAAAAAATATCGTTAACTGCAAGTTTACTTATTTTGTATTATCTAATAAAAAAGACTCATTCGTTTAATATATTAAGAAATATGTTTTAACAGAACATGGGTATCAAACTTATTTTGAAGAAATGATGTTAACCAAATAAAGAACTTCGTTTTCCTGGTAATATTTGGTATAAGAGGTCTTTACGACGAGAGTTTATAGTGACAGTACCGTCATAACTCATATCTTACGCACCACCAAACGGTGGGGCGATCTGCGTGTTACCCAACAGAATCTTTACTGTCCTTTAATTCAGTTTTTCCTTCCTGGTTCATATTTAACGTTATCAGATCCTTGCGACGCATATGCTGTAGTTTATTTGACGTTCTACTTATTTAAGATAAGGGGTGGACCTGCCGCCAACTGTTTTGACAGTGCGTCACACACGGAATCACGAAAACGAAGCGTTAAATGTTCTTGAAAAGTATTTGTTTAAGTAACGCGCAGGCGTGATTTGTGTGTGAGTAAATAAGGGTGAATAAAATTAGGTAATATGTATAAAAGTGGTGACTTACGGATACAATCAATGGTGCACGAGAAGCGAAATGGAACCGTTGTTGATAAGAAACTGAGAATGCGTGAACCAAACTTGCTTGTGCATCGATTCGTTAACGTGAACTGACATAACTATTAATCAGAAACTGGAGATTTTTTAACGTTTCACACTTCAGCAGTGCCCTTGGTAAATAACTAGGTCGCCAGATTTTTAATCTTTAGAAATATTGGGATTATCAACCCTCCAACTTCACCATACCTTATGATTCAATCGTTTCTATTTCGTATTAAACGATTTGAAATAAATTTCTTTTTGGAATTGAGGTTTCTATATTAATATTTTTAAAGCGAAATATAATTCTGTTATTGAGCCGATTAAAGCTTTGCTTATTACAATTTCGTAGAAACGAAATCAAAGTTATATTTGAAAGATAATTATTTAATTCTTCTTGCTTCTATATCCCATTAGTTGATTCTTAATTCAGAAGAGATCAACGAATTATTTTTCGATTAGTGCGTAGATAAACGGTATATGTAAAACACAAAAATTCATTGTACTAAAATCAGCCTTTTGTGGTTAGACATCTGTTCGATAGGGCCCTGTTTTCCCATACTCGAATAATTATTTTCAAAATTATATCCGTTTTTAATGATCTCCGTGTGCCCACGTATAGCAATAAAAGTCCATTAATTCATGGAATACATTTTTAATTACATATTTGTGTAGATGTATTTTGTTGATTAACGAAATTTTATAGCCTTCGTGTTTCGTTTTAGACCTCGTAACAATTCTCTCTATATATTTCTAGAAAAAATTCTATACCTCTTCGCGCGCGCGAACTATGACTAGTTCGCATTTCCATTTCGAAAATATAACTATAAGGAGTGGTGCCGCGGTAAGTGCGTGATCGCCAACCGAAAATAACCTCTGAAATAGTTGTGTTGTTACCGTAATTTCATTGGTTCGTGATATATGGGTATAATAATGTCCTTTAAATGGCAATTACGACAAACAAATAACGAAATGTTTGTTTCACATTATTCTTGTTAATACAACATATGTCGCGGCATTTATCAAAATGTAAATTGATATTGCCAATTAGTTATAATAACACCAATTTACTTAGTATTTCTTATAATTACACCGTTTTCTTTCACAATTTTAAATATTTAATAGGAAAACTTGAGTTTATTTAAAGTTATGAACCCTCGTCTACTGCGTCGTTAACATTTTACGTAAAGATACCACATTTTATGATCCATTATAAAAATTGTCTTGCTTCGCTTTTTAAGTTATTTTTTAATGGATATGTTTGTGTTTATTAAACGACCTTAAATCCCTAAGGGGTTCTTAACCACCTGGGCCCATGCGTACAGTATAGAAAAAGAACCTGATCACTATATTGCCTAGACAGATTAATATAAAACGACAACTATTTGTATGTACGTACTCGCTTCTATCTAAATCTAATCAAAGCGTAAACCATTCAAGTAAATCCGTCCACGTGAGTATTGCGAGTGACATTATGATATATCTGAAAGTCTTACACGAAAAACAAAATGTAGGGGAATGAAAGAGAAAAGCTGACAAAAACGTCTTTCAGAAAAAAAACATTTCTAAACGGTCTTTGTAGCTAAGAAACTTCGGTCAGGCAGTTTTCCAGTAAAAACTATCACTTTCCACCGTCATTTTTTCCGTTGGAAATCGATCTTGGAAGTAGAAACCGTTTCCTTCGGTGTAAGCCGATGGTCGAACCATCAAATTTATCGATAGACTTGCCTTCCTGTGCATCCAATGCAATTAGTCTAGTGTTGTCTTTCGTTACGTTGCTATTCTTGCTTACCGGCCGTACGTGACTCGGCTGCTTGATTGAATCGTCGACTCTGATGACGATATCGGCACCGTCCACACTCAGCACACCACCAAAGCACCCAGCGAATCCTTTGATGACGGACGTGAGCAACCGACTACCTTTGAAGTTTGTTGCAAGCCTTATTTAACGTTGTTAACGACTTAAGGTCTACACTGCGGCAAATAACTAATGCAGTATCCTGCTTACCTCCGTGCGATTGAATTTCAATCCAGACCTCTTTGCTTGTTCACAAAATGCTCTCAAACATCCAATTAATGTTCCTTCATAAACATGTCCACATAAGCGACGAATTTGTAATTTTATCTCTAAACTTTGACGACATGGAAAAGTATGATGAACTTGAAATAATGTGCCTGACTTTATAAATAATAAAGTTCGAAGTTTCGGAGTTCATACTTTTAAATTCCATTATGTACATTTAAATGAGTTGATCCATTGACATTATTATTTTTGTTAGTTAGGAACTTTATCACCGTCAATTTTCACTGTTTCTATAGCTGGCATGTGCCAGAGGAACTATAGAACAATTCAAAATATGTACGGCCAGCGCCAGACCCGCATCAAAGCGAATTAACTCCCACAACGTAGCAGGTTTAAATTAATAATTCCAGTAAAGTTCATGTACTTCTAAACCATTAGCCAAAACATTACAGTTCAAAATGTCAACCTGTCCTGAACATCCATTCTAAATATACCATCAGTGTAATATGCGACCTTTGAATATCGTTGCTTTCAACGTGAAGATAATATTTCTTTTTCGATATAGTTATTTCCGAAATTTGAAAAGAAATACGTTTTTAGGGATAAGTTTTCTTGGGTAATCGAGCAAAATAATTTCTCTTGTATAATATACTTGCTAGTTTATCAAATCATTTATATTGCCATTCTGCCCGGCATGCAGGTTTATTCCAACAAACATTTAGCGACAGTTTCATATCATTCTGTGTTGTGTTTGTTTCTGACGTGAGCAGGGATCAAACTAAGGGCATGGTATAACATAACGACGCTAATCATATTAGCCGCAGAAACGTGTAATTGGTAATTCTAGATCCAACGTCCCTTCAGGCATGCGCTTGCAGCACGTGAACAAAAAGCCTAAGCATCATTTTGTGAACTTAACGTCATTTTCTCCATACGCCTTTGTTCATCTAAAATTCTTTTAATGTGTTATGCCTTGGCAATTTTCGTCAAGAAACAAAATTGAAATGTCCCCAAAAGTATTCTGCTGAACAGCGTTTTTATTTATTAGAGAGAAAGTATTTTAAGAAAACTGATTTCAGTATATATACAAAAACTCAGTATCTATAATTTGAAATAATTGAAGGTAACTATAGGATAGTAGTAATATTTCAATTTTTCCCAAGTGTTTTACATTTAACGGAAACGCGTAGATATAGGAATTAACATATATTCTAATAAAAGTTGTTGTTATGGTTGGTTGGTTTGAGGTACCTATAGAAAAAACGAAGTATTTTCGCGTTTAGTACCTCGGTAGCATATAAAACTATGGAAGAATGATAGATTACCATAATAGCTAGGAATTTACATTGATTTTCATAATTATAGGTTATTTCTGAAATGGAAATGGCGCACCCTAAGCAGTCTGCATGGAAGGGCTGATAACGCTAGTTTCATTCCCCTCCGCACAGTCTATGACTATCTTGCACGGTAACATTAAGGAGTAATACACAAGGCGACCGCTATTATTTTGTATTCAAATATTTTATCGTCTAATGTCGTTCGAAACATGAGACTTCCAGACATTTTTCACACCAACCGTAATGGACACTGTCTACTGTAATATATTGAGCGATTACTATATTTGTCATTAGTCTTACTGCACGTCTAGTCAACAGTTTGTTGAACTCAAATATATATATATATATATATATATATATATATATATATATATATATATATATATATATATATATACTCCTCCTCGTTGCAGAATGCTAAATTAGTAATAAACTTTTGTTTAAAGTAAATTGGTGCCAGACTGTTCCACATTTTTGAAATACTTGCACTTGGTTTGTGATAATAAAATGCATTGCAATAGTGCACTGGTGTAAAACATCTCCAGTTGTTTTATTACAGCAATGTACGAGAGTTTAAAGTACACTTTCGTTTATACAAGAATGTTTGCAGCGTAATTGCGCATTTGTTGTATAAACAAATTATACATATGAAGAGTTATGAGGCAAATTGAAATTTTGTGCAAAGCTATGAATAGTTGACAAAACAATAGAATATGCGTTTTGTATTTGCAGTGCAGTGTGGCTGTTGGCTCTACTAGCGCAATACCCCTAATCTGCAGGTAATCCGGTATAATTCTGACTCATGGCAGATTTTATAGCGGGCACCAGCTTAATGTTATTAATTAGAGTAATCATCTGTAAACATGCGATACGCGGGCGTCCGACCCCTTTCGAATGTAATTACGCGAGGTTACCGAAAATGTCGCTAACGAGAGTAAACGTGAATTTCTCTTTCTGTTCTCTGCTTCCGTTCAACTACGACGTACGTTCGGCATTGGTAGAATAATTATTTTCACTGACTAATTCCAGGTGCTTGTGCTTCGCCTCCCTGTTTGCCGCCGGCTTTAATATTTACTTTTTCTCCCCGAGCGCAATTTTCTTTGCATTAGCCCCGCATTGTTTGTGAATATTAAGATCATCGTGCACGGTTTAATTGCGTTCGCAGATATTAAAATGATCCTGTTGCGATGTCTTTTGTTCTACAGTGCGCACCGTCATATTTTCTTCCAGCAGCGAGAATTCTCAATTGTAACTAATAAAAATGGGATTTAATTAAAAAATGTTTCTCTGTACAAATTATTCTGTCATCTATTTATAACAAGAGACTTTCTTCGAAATGTGCATCTATTTCATAATATTTAAATTCTTCACTCTAACGCGAGTTAATGACTCAAAAGAATAGTTTTTCTTTATTAGTATTTAAATCTTGTAATTTGTAGCAGAACTTTTACTAAATATGATTCATTGGTATTCATTTCAATATAACATATATTTTATTTTATGACGATTTTTTCTAAGTAAATGGATTTAAATTCGTTTTCATTTAGAATTCAAATGATTCCAATTAAGCTACTATCAGCTACAGATGGATTCACATTTTGTTGATTTGGATTATTTCGAGAAATTCTTGCTCCTCTCAATTTATGGCTGTGTAGACTGTGACAACAAAATTGTCGAAACGTTGTTCATTGAAAACGATAATTACTTTCATTTCTGTGCGCTATTTCGTCGATTCATTTTGATGATGATGAATACACAAACTTGATAATTCGTGAGTTCATATTTCGAATGTTCCGAAGGGAGCGATAGTACTAGTGACTATTCGAGCGTTATTTCGTTCACTGTGGAATCATTTCCCTTCTGCCCTTGATGTTATGCACAGCTAGTGGGAAGGGTCCATGACATTACCACCTACAGCTAGAGCATCAGCAACGGGGTAAATTGAGAGATGCCTGAACGGTAACGGGTGGTTTTCGCATCAGTTTCGGACGATGTCACGCGTACAAACGAACGTTTACGATTACCCCGCATATAGTCTCTCATCTGAAGCGTGTTTACTGATCACGACGTAAACCGCATATAAACGTGAAACCGACCGGCCAAATACAGTGACTGCATGTGACAATATAATGCAACCACATATTCTTCACAAACAAAATTACCTAACCATCTATTTCCATACCATTTATATCTAGTCTACCTTAGCCATGGTCAAGCGATTTATTTTAATGGTAGTCACACATAGACCTAGTTACTATGTATCTAATAATAATTATAAATGTATAAAAGTTATATCGATAATGAGTTTATTTGCTGACGAATCAAGCGTGATTTTGTGCAATGTCATATATGAAACATCAGATTAAACACCATAAACTCGTCGTCATCACGAAGGGTGATGTTCGTATATTCTAATTCGACCTAGCTGTCAATGAGAGATAATGAATGCGTTCCAGTTTGTCGAAGGCTTTGTCCGTAATATTTATATATTTTTTTTTTAATCCTTACTCCCTCGTGGCATAACACGAGGCTGTATTTATATCACGGGTTTCGATGTACGTGTGAAATTGTAATAGCAGGTTATTTCGAACATCTGTTTTTGATAAGATTATTTTGTGACGTCCATGTGAAAATGCATTTATTTGTTCGTGTTATTAAAAGGTATTGTCCTCTAAATACACACTTTTTTCGCCTCTCCAGCTGGTATATTCGTTATTTTATATTGTATTTGATTTATCATCATATAACATTTTTTAGATGCAAATTAGTTATAGTCGTTGAGTTTTCTGTCGAAATAACGTTATATAAACATTTCTCGGCGAAAATGTCAATTTTTGAATCAAGAATTGTAAATTATTGCTTATTCAAACATGCGTTTATTGTTTTATTTGTTATACCATACATTATTAATATTTATCTATGGAATGGATTGTTTTGATTAAAATTGTTTCATTTATTGAAAAAAATATGTGTTTTGTTATTGTTTAATTTTATATTGACGTGCACGCATTTAATATATTTTCATATTATCAAAAGTACTATAATATATTTCCATGGAAATATAATATATTAATCCTAATTATAAATACAATAAAAACAATTTAGTTTATATGGTGAAATAATATATTAATCCTAATCATAAGACAACAAATATATTGAGAGACTAATCTCATAACATTTAACATGTTCTTCGGGTACGATATAACAGCGTTAATTAGTAATATCTGCTGCCAATTACAAGCACCACGTCGTTTGATTAAATTACAACAAAGATTATTATCAATTCGAGCCTGTAATCACATTGATAAAGCCCGGTGCATACCTGACAGTAGCATAACGCGCGATGTGATGCTAAGCTGTGTTATATGAGCGAATATTCTATGAACATACTCGGCCTGGTTGTCTCATGATAATGATTTGTCCCAATCTAATTTAGCCGCGGTGATCCATTGCTGGAATGGCAACCACATGATTGGACGTTGGTCTGAGCAAGAGTGTTCCCCTAATCATCGGGTACATTAATTACTTGGACTTTGTCGATGGCAAGGGTGCGTCTTGCGGGAAAATCCTTTGACCGTGACCGGCTCTGTTCAGCCTTCCAAGAAACTGCTACCTCATCTCGTCTTGTCGTCGGGTTTAATTTGCTATTCAAGTGAAAATGACCGCCTGTAGTGGACACGACAGCACGAATCTGTGTATTACAAGAACCGGCTACTTGTAACTTGATAGATTCTTGAGGTATACATACATACCTATTTAGAGAAACTTGTTAACTTAAGACACCAGTTTTCTAACTATATTGATGCTTTTATTTTACTCTTCAAACTAAAATCATACATTGGAACACAAAAATAATATTTGGTTGTTTACAAAATAGAGTTTACCAACTTTATTTTGTCGTAAAGAATTTAAAATATCTATGGCATTGAACATGAGAATTGCATTTGTGGATGATAACAAAACAAACAAAAAGAAACACAAGAAAGTTTTAATAAACACGTAAAATGCATTTGTTGTTTCCAAACGGAGTACTATTATTAACTGTTTCCATTTTATTTATTGATAACTAGCCAGGGTCATGGTAGTTTGTTGTTCACTTTTCGTCTCCTAGCTAAAGTTTGCATACATTGTTATCAGGTTACGTGGCTTTCGGAGAATATTCATCAATTAGTCTGATTAATAATGGCGTCTAGTGGGATCCTACAAATGCAAACTATCGTGACCGGTTCTCCAAACACTGACGTTGCTACAATTTAGAAACTTTGGCGCTGTAGTTCACTCAGTTATGTATATAGTTCAGTGTATTAAAAGTTGTGTTATCCATTAGTAAAATTTTACTTAAAGCTATTGTTTCCTCATAAAACTATCATTTAATACCTTTACACATATTCACTGAAAATAAATGACAGTAAAGAATTGGAAACATTATTTCTACAATTTCAATTATATAAAATTTTAGATGAGTTGTTCTTTCTGGAGCACGTCAAACTCTTCAAGTTCATTCTCTGCTTGATATATGGAACTAAAAATAACTTCAACTATATCAGTCAGAAGTATAAACTTCGTGACGTGTTTGCAGCTGGAAAGTATCACTATTTTCTCGTGCCAGTAATAGGTTGTTTTTTTTTTTAACTTTACAGTCAGCAACTTGCCCCATGGTAATTGATGAATATATTTGACTAGCTACGCGCGCAAACTTTTCTATATAACTGTATATAAATTGGTAGATTCCAAACTTTATTCTTTGTTGACCGAGAGACATCCTTTCATCTGCATTACAATCGGTGGACAACCGGAATCATTGTATGTAGATAAATTCAATTTAAAACTTCCTGTTATCATCGTAACGTACCAACTGTAAGTTGTTAATTTGTATAAATAACAACGGTGCGCACAAAGTTTTCATATATAGAATTAAATTATTAATATTTCTCAAAATGTGTTTTAAAATATGTTAAGCCAATCATGTTTTTTTCGTCTGAAATGCCGTAAATGTGTAGTATATCCGGTGTCGTTCTGGAAATACAACAATTCATGTTTGGAATTGAAAGATAGTATAACACGATTTAATGTGCAGAAATTGACGGCAAAAACATTCAGGAAGAATCCATGACGCATGATGTTCTGGTTCGTTTCACAGAGACTTGCACTTCTCGTCACTATAAATTTACTGTGTATGCTTTGGCAATTCTCCCATTGCTCTAGCATTTTGCTGGCTGTGTTCTTGTTGTGGTAAGCCTGACCACATCTAAAACATGTTTATTTTGTGTAATCGAGCATAGAACATATTTAATCTGCACCGATTTCCGCAACAGATTCTAGAAGAATTATTGCACTTTTCTTATATACGACGAATTTCTTTTGTGACGAAGTAAATGTAAACTTTTTTTTTCATTAAAATATCATTTTTCCATCTTGTGAAAACAGCGCTTCGTAGACAATCAAATTATTGACTTGACGTACCTTTTTTTTATATAATGATGCCTATAGCAAAACTCTCTTTGAAGAATGTCAAAAATTAACATTTTTTTATTAAGATAATTTTATTTTCTTTCTCGTCTCGTATTTTCGGTACCAGAATTAATAAGATTTCCAAGTTTTTAATTGACTCTGCATTGTCTTTCCAGAACAAAACTTTTCATTTCTATTTGTAATTGTATCATAAACTTCAAGCGAAAAAAAAAACGCGAAATAAAAAATATGGTTATCACCAGATCCTCATTTCCACCAAATCATTTTTCAACTGTCACTCAAACAGGAATCTTTTTTTTTTTTTAATAAACCAGTATCGAATGAACTAGTTTCTATAATATGTTTTTTTCGGGAAACGATGTTATGTAGTCTATTCATATCTTTTTATGAAATCTATTCATAAAAAAGTTTGCACAATATGCCAGTAGTAGCAATATTTGATAACAAACACTAATGATACAGTTTTTTTCCATTTTTTTTTTTTTTTGGTGCTGATAAACACATGATTGATGACTTGCCTGGAAAGATATGTTATGAATATAACAGCGTATCGTTCGCAGAAAAGTCGTAAACATATCTAGAACTCATTATCATGTGTGCTGAATTATGAATTTTTGTTTTCATAAAGATGAACATTTCAGGAAGGTATTATTAAGTTTTAGAAGCGTGTTGATTTAAACAAATCTGTAATAAATATTTTATGTTGTTTGCCCAAATGTTACGAGTTGAGTTTACTAGTTTAAAAATAACAAACATCTTGCTTGGATTCTAATTTCTTTGATGCGATATAAAATTGTAATTCGGAATTGTATGGGACTATTTTCGGAATGTAATGTTTATATTTATGGCGTCTATTGATGGCAATAGTCATAGAGTAAGACTTAACGATGGACGTTATTGTCCGACGAGACGAGGATGATGACGATAATAAAGTAGGGAGTCAGTTTATCTTCTGGAGTCCATGCGACTGGCGACTGGTAGTTTCACAGAGAATTCATTAGTAACATCCGAAATGGAACTGTTCCTCAACATAAAGCGTTCATCACTTCTTGTAAAAAGTATTTATCTTGCTGTCTCGCGTTTTCCGTTCGTCCCAACTCACGCTCGTTTCTCTTTCGATAAAGTTTGCTTCTGCAATTTTTCACCGTCTTTCGTCCGTTCCGGCTCAGGGACAACTTCCATATGTTACCGTGCGCGGCGTCACCGCTTCGCTGAGCGTTGCCTTCATGCTATCTACGACGCCGCACCGGAACGTTTCTTCCTGGGCAATTTGCGCGTTGTTGTTAGTAAAAGAGAGATTGCGTCTACATACATATGTGTGGGTTGTTTCCTTTTTTCTATTCCTCCGACCGAGTTCGCGTCCTCCGGCGTCACCAAACTTCCGAAACCAGCGTCAAAACAACTAATAGGATTAGATTTTTATGGACAATGTCATCTGTTCGCTTGCATTAGTATTACAGCAAGTTTCGTATCTTGTCCGAGAAAAACAGCATCGACATATTTTACACAAACAAAATAGACGTGCACAGAATCAACATGAGCACATTCCATCGAAACTGCTTTCCGTTCATCACATTATTACTTTTTTTTATTTATTACTATATTTTTCTACTCTTCTCCACGCATTTAGTCAAAGCAATCTCAGTTAAAATTAGTTTTTATGGTAATATAAAAATCTGCGGTAAGTTATTAATAATTTGCGGTTTAAAAATCATGAATATACACATATGTTTTCTCTTTGATGGCTGAAATGGAACAAGTAAACGATATGTTGTGGCGTTTTCAATCTTTAGACGCATCATTTGAAACCGTCAGTGTCCTAAGAACGTTTCGGTATCCCCGCAAATATATCCTTCAGCTGTCAGTGTCGCCAAGAGTAACACGCACGATTCGGAGACCCACCGCAATGTAGACTGACAGATAATGGCATCGTCTTCACTTTGGACAATGATCCCACAGCGTAGACAAGAGGCCGTGGTCCGTGGTGTGGTATCGTTGTGTGACATGTGCGGTAGACCTTCCTCGTCTGTCCGGTGACATTTGTCCTCGATCTTAAAATGTGTGCGTCTCACAAGACACACAGATAGGAGAACTTTGGTACGCGATGATACTTTATCTTTTTCATATTGAAGGCGATGATTCAACAAGTGCGCCAGCATCGCAATGGCTTCAATGAATTATTATCAACCCTATTGAAATATTTTACAATTTTAATTCTTTATTGTTGTTCAGAGTATATTTATTAAATATATATTTATTTAAAGTATATTTTCCAAGTAGGTTATTTTATTTAATATCAGTAATCTGAACTCATTATACATTGAAAATAAGAGAAAACAATAGTAATATTTTATTCTAAATGACATTGTTAAATAGCATAATATTTAAATAAAATGCATGTATGTATATAATTTCTCCGTCAAGTTGACAAATAGTATTTATTTTTTTAAACATATACATTACATACGGAACAAATTCAATATTGATTTTGAATTTAGGTGTATAAATACATATGTATTCAAGACATGCAATATAGGTATACTTTTTTTCATGACTACACAATGATGGAGGTGCAGTGTTCGCGCAGCACTGACGTAAAGCGACTTTCAATGGACATGTCTGTAATCTGTCATGATGTAAAACTCCATGTTTCAGTTTTGCTATGGTTTGTTGCACGGCGTGAACGAACGATGCCCGTCAGTTTTGCTTACAACCGTCGAGTGCGCTTGCTTGCTTTTCGTAACAAAAACTTGACAATGGTGTACGGAGATTATGACAGATTATGATAATCTCACGGTTCGTGGTGTGGCTATTGTGTTGTTGGCGGGCTCGAGCTGCCGTCATGAAGTGTTTTGCGCCGATTCTCTGTCATTCGTAGTGTGTAGGTATATATACATATATATATATATATATATATATATATATATATATATATATATATATATATATATATATATATGTACAGTGGTGTACGCTCTAGTATATAAATAGTGATTTAGTGATATCTAAACACACTGGATTTGTGTACTCTGTCGTCGTGCAAATATTGATCCTACATTTCCTTGTACGGATTTCCTGCGGTTATGCCGATATAAGTTAACACAACCCTTGTTACTATCTTTGTGGTAAAGACGATTTACTCACTCCTCCTCTATATTCTCTTATACATGAATACGTTTAGAATATAGTTACACATCTTTAATTTTATTTCCTTTCATCTGTTCTTATATTTGTCGCTTATTTATTAAATATATTTATATATATATATATATATATATATATATATATATATATATATATATATATATATATATATATATAAATAAAAGATTTTTTATCCTCGCATAGTAACAATGTTCTTTTTACTTTCTTTTACGAAGTAATAAGTAAGTATTGTAATCATGAAAAAATATATTTCTCGAGATTTTAACGGAAATACACCTTTTGACCTTCCCTGAATCGAGTCTAACTATTTTTGGAATGACGTCTGTGTGTGTGTGTGTGTGGCTGTGAGCGCTCTACAGCCTACACTGTTGAATATAAAATTATGAAACTTTAAACTTAAGATTTGTATATACCTGGGAAGAAAACCTCCTATTTTTGAAAAGTATATTCAAACCGGAAGTGTGTACTTAAGACTTTTTTTTGCAATTTCGGCAATATCTTCGAAACGGCTGCACTTGCAGTAAAAATAGTTAGAATAAAATTGAAAGATATTAATATTCTGCATAACTTTTGTTTGAAACATTTCTTCAAAAAGTGTACCGGTTACAAGATCTTATCTTATTTATATTGCCATAGTTACGTATGTATATCGCATCTACTAGTACTATGCATGTCAACTGTTTTAAATATTTAAATATTTTGACATTTAACATTTATTGTCACAAATAAGTTTAGTGAAAAAGCGTTCCAAAGGTTAGTAAATAATTAAAAATATTATATGAAAGTATTTTGTAAGATTTTATATTTTAATTTATATACTATCCAATCAAAATATACTGACTTCGTAAAAGAAAGTTTAGGGCCAACACATGGCCTATGTTTTAGTTAACTATTACGAATTATTAAGAAATATAGTTTTAATATAAATGTAAATTTTCGCAAATATGTTTTAATGAAAATATTTATAATTAAAAACAATAAACCGTATTTTGCATATATTGCCATAATTAAAATTGACATTCGAACTTTTTTTCCTGTAGTTATCATTTAATATTCCGAGGGGCAATATCGAGTGATATAGCAGTCGCATTATTTTGTATTCAGTTCAACATTGTCACATGTATCACTACCTATTTATGTGTGTTAGTTAGCTGTTATGTATCAGCTATATATCGCGATGCCCGTCACACGGGTCCGCTTCGGTATAATTTCCGGACAGTGCACAGCGCCAAACGCATAATATGAAGTTTTGGTTCGGAGAAACACGGATGCCTGCTGATAACGTTGTTCAATTTGCTTTGTGTCGACGCTCTCACTGACAGATGCTAACGCGTGCAATACACGTTTGTTGTTTCTCTTTCATTCCCTATTTATTTCGCACAATTATGTCTATTTGTCTTTTTTCAACGTGAAGCTACATTTACATATGTCGGATAAGTTATAGAAATGTTACTACAAGTTGATAAGTGGATACATAGTCTTTAAGAAAGTTCTTCAATAGTCTAAAAATAGTACATAGATAATTTGTATGTTATAATTACATCCTATGCAAACTAATTAATGCAGTACATTCTTTAGATATAACATGTTTGACAAAAATGTATTTTACGCTTGTTATCATTTTATTATTAAGGATGGCATTTTTTAAAAATATATATTTTTCTTCAATTCAAAATATTTCTGAAGTTATTGAAATAAAATAATTTTTTCTCCGGCGATAAAGAGACTCGAAGTATGTTTATATCTGTAATATGAAAATAAGAGATTCGAAGTATGTTTATATCTGTAATATGAAAATATGTCTGCTGAGAAAATTTCAATTAAAACTAAGTAATTGAAGTTTTAATAATGGTAGCACAGCTTCCTGGAAAACTTTTAGAGCAAATCAGAAAGTAACACGAATACAAGAAGCACAGGTTTTCAAGCTGCAATGCGCTCCAATCAAAGAAATAATAAAATTTCAATTTAAATTATTTTATAAAACATTACAATAAATGTGTGTTACCGCAAATATACTAATACTTGAAATTAATGCCGTATATGTTTCTCTAATAATTTAGTGGCAACGTGATACTGTATTTGCTTAGATGTTTGCGGTCTCTTCTGTGGAAGGAGAACATGAAATGTGACCCGTGTTTGTTTCCATTATAGAACGCGTAGTAATCGTATGGTTAACGTAAACGTGCACGTCAACTAACGTTTCCATCTCGTCGTCGTCGTCGTAAGTTAAGCTACTGGATAATATATAGCTATTTGCATGGCATTCGATAAGTCATTCGCTGTTGGATAGCCTGCACTCAAAAGACACGTTCAAGTGGAAATAATGTTTTCAAAATAGCGTGAATCGGCCGCCATGTTGCACGTTTATCCAGGACGCTTTAACTGTGCTTTACGCTGTAACGCCTTCTCGCCCGCGATATGTTATCTCTCTTCGAATACTCTTCCAACACTTGATTTATTTTCTAGTGTTACTGTTTTCTTTCCTATTCTTTCTTTCCTCCCTTCCAATAAATCTTTTGCATTTCTGATTGATTTCTCGAGGACATCACCACCTTATCCCTAGACGAACGTTTCAAATTCATGAAATATGGAAAAAGGAAACAATAGGAAAACGTTTATTTCAATTTTCTGAACCATCAAAAACAATTTCACAATACTGTCCAAACTCTAGAAGTTTATTTGTAATTTATATATCTGTGGTTCCAAAACATTTCCAAAACAGTCTACAAGGAAAGAACTAAGTATTTATATTTATTAGTTATAACAATGAGCACATATCTAACACCATCATTAATTTTTTTTCAATAATTTGCTTTGTACCAAACATTTTAGGACTTAGTGAGAAAATGGTGTTATTCATAGTTTTAAATAAATTTCAATGTAGTTCAGGTTGAAATTTGTAAATCCATCGAAAATAAAATTACTGTCATAAAACTTCTGGGTTGCATATGAACAGATGGTTCACCTCTCCCTAAAGATATGCACATGTTAAGTGCTCGAGGCAGGTTTGCCGCGCTGATTCCGTCGGTTCCGGGATGGAAATGAGATTCAGGCGACGACACATGTACCGTGAAACAACCGTATTAATATCGTATCACTCTTGCAGTGAGCACGATGAAAATGATTTAGGTCTGCATCGAAACCACGCTTCCCTTCAACATTGTTAGCGACTGGTGTCGTGTCATCATTGTATTCTTTACGTTGCAGATACACGTATTTAGTTCATGGATAAATAATGGACATTTATTTGATTTATACTGTTTCGTTCATTACTTGAAGTATAATCAAGTGCAATTAACACACTAAGTAAATATTTATTTTATTAGCACTCTAAAACAAGTTATTTATATATATTTTTGTGTGTTCTGGTAATATACGAGCATTTATTTATTTTATTACGTTGGAAAAAAAAGAATTACAAATAATGTCAAACATATAAAATACAAATATTTTTCGAGATTAATTATTTATATAGTAATTATATTTCATATTTTCTATAATTTAGTTTATTGTTTCTTATAGTGTAAGCTATTTTAATGTTCACAATATTATGCGTATGGGGTAAAGTAGTTCTTAGATAGTGATGGTTGTTATATAGAGGTAACCCGGTGATAACCCTATTGCGTGTATCGAAGCCGCTTAAAGAAAGTCCCCGTCCTCGTTGAAACTTCACCATATACACTGTTCCATTACTGGTAATGGCAGTGGAATTACTATCGTACAACCGCATACTGTCTCTATTTCGGTAATCATGAAGCAGTTTACTTGAAAGCCTTCTTGCATCGACGCATGGCTATGTCTTAAGCAGCACTGTAATATTAAACATGTGCCACTGTTCTCATAGACACATTAACGACATTCTCCTAAGTACCTACTGATACACATATGCCAGTGTACCTCAAAAGTTAACTAAGTTATTTCTAATGAATCTTCAGTCATATAACGAGAAAAGAAGTTTATAATGAAAACTAGGATAATCCGTCTATCATTTTTTTAATCTTATGATACCAATAATAGTATCAATTTAATAGTAACGTTGCAATCAACATTCATTTGTGCACTGGCTTTTCTCATGTAATAAACAGTTATTTTTGTATAGAATCTATCATGTTTTACATCGTTAAAGGTATTGAAAATAGCCAATCTAGGGCAGGATAAAATAGCCGATATTTTAATCGGATCAATGAATTTTATTTTGTGACTTTGTAATAGGTTTTACCTATAGAAATTTTATCTCCCATGAACAGTGCTTGCAGGCAAGTATGCGTTGATGCATGGACCGGATGTGTGGTTGTTTGTGTGCCTGTAAACAGTATCGGGTATCGTACACAGACTCACAACTGCGAACGCGCAGCAATTTGATATAATCACAGTTTTCAAATATAATCAAAACAAAAAAATAAAAACTTTTTATATCATTATCCGTACCGCTTTGTTGATATTTCAGCAGTTTTTTTGAAAATAATAATTATATACTTTATTTAAACAGTGCGAATATTTTTTACGGAAAGTATCTTTAGTTTTAATTACAGCCAATTCTTGTATATGCGGCATCGTTGTCCTGAATGAATTAGTTTTGAGTTTAGTGTGTTCAAATTTGGTTATTAGGAGTACCAATTCCCATAGACATAATAACATACATTCAATTTTATTTTCATTTTAAGTATAGCCACCATACATCATTAAAGTATAAAGTACTATATTTAGATGTGAATTTAGCTCTCGAAAACATACTATTATATTCCCGAATAAGGTCATATAAGTATTTTAACTATGGTCTGTAACTAAGTTACGTTTTCATAAAATCTTAAACAATGCTCGCCTGTTCCAGACATTTACTGCCTTATCTAATGAACATGTAACTATAATGGTATAATTTTGTTACAGGGATCGAGTTTACCGGCTCAACTTGAGTAACATCAGCCAATCGTATTGCGAGGTAAGTCTCACCAAATTCAGATGATCTCGTACACAGTAACTTATCTCTTCTAGTAAATACACATCAAATATTTTATTGTTATTGCTAGATATAAGTTACGCACATCTTCTCTAAACCAGTAGCGTGTGCCATAACTTTTGCGTGTGCGGTTTATAAATCGTAATATAAATGATGGTATTACAAGTTGAATGGGAAATGGGGTGGTGGGAAAAAGTTATGCCGACGCTGCTGGTGGTAATAACTAGCAGGTTAGATCGTAACCTTGTGATGTAGATGACACCTAACTTGTTCTATGTGTAAAGAACTTCATTGCTAGCGCCTTATTACGCCAAAAATAAGAGATATACTGTCTTTATGTCTTGTAATAACTATTCGTAGTATACTACTGCCATATACCTACTTTATTATATCAAAAAAAATATTTATTTCATGAGTTTCAATTTTAATTTAGCATTAAATTTTCATTTTATATTTTGTGTTTATTTCAATAGATTTATAAAGTTTGATATGTATGCAATGTTTATGTCATGTTTCCAATACGTACTTACGTTTTATACTCTGATTGCACCAACAACAATAACGTGCATTAACAGTAGAAGCATACCACTAGAGGGCAATACGTCAAGGTTTATTGAGGTGAACGACAAAAGGTGACTTTCTATATAGGTACATACGTTGCAGCTATTACATGCTGCTGCAGACTAAGAGTCGCGTTGTCGTGCATTTACCTTAACAGTAGCATACTGTATGTGGCGTGAAATTGAACTGAAAATCAACCCCGAAATTCAGGAGTGATCCTACCGGCTGTCTGAAGGTCGTTAGATAAATCAAGTGGCACAGTTTGGTGTCGCACAGAACTTCGACCTCCTCCATGCACCTACCGTCTTTGTTTATAGCTAATAACAACGACGACGACGACATCGATCCACTACTAAATTTATCGTTTCGTTTTTTTTTATTATTATTATTGTTACGGATTCATTTCGTTCGATTTATGGTTTATAAGACGTTGTGATTTTAAAAATATTATTACTGGTGTAAAAATGTAAAAAGATACTACATATGAGGATAAATTTGTATTTCGTAATATTCTTCAACAATTGTAATATATTTCATTGCAAAGCCATGTTGGTGTTTCTTTTTCATACTATATATTTCTGAAATACATTTTCTAAATATCTGAATTCGTCAGAAACTGACACTTAATTTTCAAATGTCATTCTGACTGACATGCATTATTACAGAAATAAGATGGATGCTATTCGTTTTGATTAAATATTTTTTTAAACAAAATAATTTCCGGTTTACATAGTTGTAAATCTATTTCCACAACTAATATTTTAGTAATGTTTGTAATTGGTGTATATAAAAATATTCTCTCTATTATTTTCAATTTGGGGGATTTATAGTATATGTAGCACCAGTAATAATAATAACGACATTCATAGATTCATGAATAGAAAACATTTTATGATTATTTCAATCGATACGCTATTGTTGCAATGTGTCAAAATCAGATGGCAACATTTCCAATTTATAGTAGAGTATCTAAATAGTGTTCATTGTGATGGTAAATTGACATTTTCATTGGGTATTGTAATAAAAAATAAAGGGGGCCATTGGACATTTGCTATTGACATTTTCAATGGTAGTTTTTATATGCTAATAACACAAATGATTACATCCCTACTAGCCACGGGGCTCTTAATTAAATTTTAATATTTTAACAGCGGCCATGTTGATTTGAAATTTATTTCACCCCTTATCAATTTTATTCATTGCACATATATTTGTTTGTAAATATATGTTTATGGATTATTTCTTATTTTGTGTCATATTGCTCTATAGTATTAAACTATTTGGAACCCCTATCGATACCGTATTGAATTTCGGTAGGTCGTTTTACCATTAGGAAACATTTTTGGTTTCAATGAAATTGCGTCCCCTTAAACTACGAATTCTCAAGAGATCATATCCCCTTGATGCATCAAACTGCAACCAAATCTCCGATCCAATTTCGGTTAAAATAGTTTTCATGTTAGTATTTTTCGCGCATTCGATTACCAGTGACATTTGCTATTTTTCCCACTCTTAAAGAACTTCAAATCACTTTATTTAATATCATTAGATTATTTTCCATTGAGTATATATTCAATAAACGTAGTTGAAATCATTTTTTAAATATTTTATTTTGGTAGACATGTACATACATATATATGTCCATCACTAAACTGTCAGGAGGAGTCCTTGCTATTCTTCACCAGATATTACGTTGGGAATTAAGCTGCCTACTCAAATAGAAACAATTTCTTTTCCGTTTTTTTTATTCTGATCCGAATACTAGAAATAAGCTGGAATATCGTATCACAAGTTTGACTCCCCAATGGCCTCCTGGCTGACTGGATAGCTTGTTGTCATAATGCAACGTCTAGACTCTTTCCAGACTATGTTTTGGGCAGGTGGTCACTTACAATAACAATGCTGATTTTATATTCTCTTTATTGCTAAAATCAAGTATAAAAAGTGGAAATTAATCACTTATCAGTGTAATTAAAACAATAAATGATATGAATATTAGTTTAAATCTGTTATTGGCATTTTAGTAATTTAAAATACCTGACATTTATAAAACTCAATGACATATTGTTCCATAATTGTTTTACATAAAAGTGGACAATACCAATGCACAATATGTTTTAGTTTAATTTTTTTATTTATTTGATATACCACCACACTTCATTCAAATTCAGAAAATACAATTATATTTATCAACAAGTATAACTTCCAGGCACTTAAATTCTCAGATTTAAACTCACAGCAACAATAGATACGGTACTTGAAGGTGTAGAATTGCGTGTATGAACAGACCCTTTCGCGGTAATGTTAAATTTACTAAATTATGGCCAGACAAAATTAAACGTTTGCAATAACAACGACGCGAGCATGGGCCACACATTCATTGTCATCTTATCAGCACAACATTTGTTCCGGCCAAAATGTGCAGACATAACCGACGGTGCGAGCAAGCAAGCGATAGAGTGCAAACCTTATCGAATTCCATGGGCGAGCGCGCGTCCGTCGTCGTCGTCGTCGTCGCCGTCGCCGCGACCAGCGAACCCATTCGCACAAATCGTCCGAAACGTAATCAACTGTAAATGACAAATGTTGAACATTAAACTGGCCATTCAACCTTTGCACTGTCGCGGTGGTTGTTTGAGGTACACGTTCATTCTGTGTCACCGCCTGTCTAAATGAGTTCTCCAGTGCCAGTGTTGATCGTGGAAATTCTGGACATGCGGCGAGCGTATAGAATACGGAAACGAGTCGTGGCTGTTGTGGCTGAGGGTCAGAGCACCGCAGATAAATGCAACATCGGGCCATATTTCATCACGCAACAATGGAAATGGAATTCGCAATTATAGGTGCGTTGTTGCCCCGCCTAGACCACCAATTTTCACCCTCCTGATCGTGTATATGCTGAATGTTATGATTAGGATATTGAAATTCTGGGAGATATAGATGAGGCGTCGACATTCTATACCCCTTCCAAAACACATTACGATAATCAACAGCAAACAATGCAACTCATGCTTCACACAGTTTAATACTGTAGTTTTGTTGTTACGAGTATTGTTAATTAATGCTACCTTTTATTAGAACATTGCAACTTTCATCAATACGCTAACAAACTCATGAATTCATATATGGCAAATAACTATTGTTATAAAATTACACATAATTACTACAAATAACAACAAATCAACATAAACAAACTCAGTATAATTAGATCTACGAGTATATTTGCTTTCTTTAAATTTGCAAACCACTACCAATATGTATGCTATAGCGGTAGCGCTTCTAATTACCGATTCTAAATATCTTGTATTTTTAGCTCGCCGTACGTAGTACCGAAGAGCTTAAGTGTTTGTCAGCATAATTAGTCTGTAACATTCTCGGATTGAAAAATTTCCTTAACAAAAAGTTCGTCATTTATCGCCCTGATGACGAAAATGTAAATATCTCAAATACTTCGTAACATGTTGGTCGCTCGCTCGCTCGCTCGCTATTCGTAAGATCAACCATCCTCGCCTCTTCTCCTCTGAAGATACTAAACCGATCTCAGCCAAATTTGGCACACATATTGTGTAGGGGCCCAATTCTATCCGGTCGTAAATTAAATCCAATCAAAGCCGTACTACAGGAGATGTTGGGCCCGCAAAAAAAAAATTACACCTTAAAAAGCACTTAGAAAAATAATAGTTATACCAAAAAAATCTACGCAAATTTCCAAATTTTTTGATGTATTTAAACATTTTTTAGATTATAACTGAAAGCCGTAAAAAATAATGAACATGATAATTTTTTAAAATAAATCAATTATAAAAATATTAGTTATACCAAACAATCTACGTAAAATTACAATTTTTTGATGTATTTAAAGATTATTTAAGTTATAATTGAAAGCCGTAAAAAATAAGGAAAATAATAATTTTGAAAATAAATAAAATCAATAAAAAAACAATTGAACTGTTTTTGTTTTTTTCCGGCTTGCGCAATACTTTAACTAATACATATGCCAGTTGATATTTTAGATTAATTACTATATCGTTGTTGATTTGATTGTTACTTCGATTATTTTAATTATAGTGCAATAATAGTTATTTATACAGAAATTCGACATGCCAAAGTTTAGGCAACAGCTCGCCGACGCCAAGTATATTTTTTATAATAACCAAGATATGAATAAAGATATCTTTGATTAATTACTATGCCATTGTTGGTTTAATTGTTGCTTTGATCGCTATAAATATATTCTTTATTTATTCAGAAACTCGCCATGCCAAACTTTAGGCATTGGCGTAGCCGCGGGCGAGCTCGAAGCATTGTATTTTGGAGATTTTCTAATCATATTGTTATGAGAAGTTAAGTTATACATATATTGAATATGATAAAAAAATACAGTTGTCTATCACGAAACCGGATAAGTCAAAAAATCTTACAACTTTCCTTTGTTTAATTATCCATAATCTACCAGTTCATAAAAACGTTCCATGTTAATTATGAGTCTGTAATTCTTATTCGATATAGATCTGTCGCCATGTCTGGACGGCTGACCAATGCACTGAACAATACATATATACAGTAATAATAGGAATGTTCACATTTCATGTCATACGTCAGTAATGGCTTCGGTTATACTCATATGTAAATAGTATAGTGCATATACCCGACTTTTGTTTTGTTTGTAAGTTTCTGGGAAATAGAGAAAATTATGTCTAATTTATACAGTGTCGATTGCATGCAATTTCTTTCAAATAAGTTGAAAATTCAATTTCAATTTAGAGCCTTTTGGCACGACATCGCATTTTCACTACCAGTACAATTTCTAATAAATCCAACTTTGACTCTCCCCAGTTTAACTCATTATAAATAATCGATACCCACCGTGTCATCTTTCAAATTAATCAAACCATTTGACTATCAAATCAACTTTTTTTTTAATATTGCAATGCTTTCTTAATTGCTTATTATTGTGAACAACAATCCAATCAATAGTTATTTTTTTGTAAGCTATTATTAATTTTCAAAATCGTATTAACAATATGAACTTTTCATATCTCGTGTAGTCTGTTTCACCGTCCATAAATCATATCGACTGTGGTTCTTTTGCTGGCAAAGAAGTTAATTTGTTGACACCAGGCGGGGGCATTTCATCCCATTTAACAAATCACCAACATTCTCCGTTGACTTTTTAATAAATGACGCACGTTTAACTTAAATTTATGATGTAAACACTTGGTCAGGCCACGGTGAAATTGCCCGTGTACTCTCTTTCTTACCCGCTGTGTGTTTGAGGCAATCAAATCAGGAGATTGGTTCATAAAGACGCCCGTATAGAAGAACAATGACTTCTTTACCGCTGCGAGCGGTTTTCAACATGATAGATTTTTCGGAAACTAAATTGTCATCGCCCTCGTGGTACCGGGAAACAATTTACCGTAAAATATATAGTAGATATTTTTCTTGTTATAAGTCTAGATATTCTTTGATTGATTGATATTCATTACCAATTTGTCTATGTTTGAAAATTTAATGAAATACTTCTATGAATTTGTGTGAGGATTTTTGTTGAAAACTTTTATACATTTCCAATTTGTTGCATACTTATTTAGTAGTTTATAATTATAATTAATTATTTATAATTTTGCTTTATATGTATACCTATCTTTCATCTTCTGGTAATTTTATTTTTACAATAAGAGCGCGAAAGATTGCTAGTGTAATGTTATACAAACTGCAACTGACAGTTTGAACGTTTTTTAGCTAAAAAAAAAAAAAAATTTACGGTTTAACAACAGTCGCCACGTGAACTCTTCGCTTCCGTGATTAAAACTCTTGTATATCAAAGAAAATGTATTACTCCCAGTTGGTAGAAAACCAAAACCTTTGCGTCAAGCAACGATTTGTTATACGTTCTTTAATCAACTACATTTATTCTTATTTACTTCCGCGTACAAACATGTAGATATTGAGCCAATGAGCATATTGCATCCTCCCCAAACATACTGGCACCCTTCTGAATTTCCCTGCAGGCACTTGTTCTTCTGACTGTACTACTCATCGTTGTATATATACCGGCCACTTGAAGCTGGTTCGTATCAATCATTGTCCAAACATTGACGTTGCTTTTAGACTCCATGAGCAACTAATATCATTATTTGATCTCTTTCAATGGATTTCGTTTACTTTTCTTTTGAACTGTTTCATTATTTCAATGAAAAAACACCCTCATAACTAGAGAGTTGAAATAGTTTTCTTAATGAAGTTTTTTTTTAAATTGCGTATATTATCTTTTGATGTAGTAAATAGGAATTTCAGAAAATCTCAAATACATTCTATTCTCGGATTCTCTTGTACTGTCTTTTGTATCATATTTACCATATATACAGCTCGTGTGTACTCGCGTACGCATTTTCTATGCGCACGATTACTTTTCGTTTCAGTTCTCCAGATTATTATTGACATAGACCTGCAGAACGTCATCCTCTGAAATTTAAATTATTATCCTTTCGTTTGAGCTTCGCTCAGGAATGAATTAAGATAGCTCGTTCTACGAATTTAATATTTTCTCTCATCTAATATTTACAAACGACAAGTTGTTTATATGATTTCACCGCCTATATAAGATGTTGGTTTGTTTGAAATACCGCATCATATTGCTGAATAAATATAAGTTAGCAAAATACGTTTTAATTGTTATTTATTTATATAGACATACTTATGTTTTATTAAATACTACAACCGGATATAATATTCATCGCAGCCGTTTGTGATTTAGAGTAAGATAGAAACCGAATTGAAAATTCCAGGTTCAACAGTTCAGCAATAACATAACCAACGCATTGGAAGGAGAAATGGTATCGTTGAAACTTACGATGGTTTCGTTCGCGTATGTAAGTTGCATTGGTTCGGACAACGTATTGCACAGTGTGAAATGAGTGGATTCGTTCCTATTCCAAGTGCGCTCATGCAGTATTAATCAAGGTGGGGTTCTGCTGTACATTTCCCAGTTGATCCGTAAAACGTGTGAAAAATTCAACACGTCTTGGTCAGTCTGTCGGGGGTCCGCGAACAAACTTGCTGGAAGAGTAATGCTTTGGGACCGAATTGTTGCCACATTCCAGAAGCCCAAAGGAACAGAAGGCTTTACACAAATACCCTAGTTTTCGATTCCCTATTCGTTTGGCCAGACCACTGCTTGGTGTAAGTATAGCTGTTCTAGGGCGTAAACACCAATACAAATTGTGATCATTTAACTAAGTCCATACGGTTTCGACGAAAATATATCAAGAATAATTGTGTGTTGTTAATACGAACTCCGAATCTTTATAGATCTATTGCTTCACTGTACTGATATATATATATATATATATATATATATATATATATATATATATATATATATATATATATATATATATATATATATATATATATACATATATATATATATATATATATATATATATATATATATATATATATATATATATATATATATATATATATATATATATATATATATATATATATATATATATATATATATATATATATATATATATATATATATATATATATATATATATATAATTATATTCAGATATATGTTTTACTGTCATAAACAGTTTATTCCAACAATAAAATGAGCCTTTAGCAACGAGGTAGTTAATATTGGAAATGGTTATAATATATTTTAGAAAATAACTATTTGGTATGAGAGGAATTTGTTAGTGTTGTGAGATTTGTCGAGCACGTCAGTGGAAAGAACACTGCGCCGCGCCGCACCCCGAGCATCCCCTTGGGGAGACGTAAAATGTTGCACTGTCGTCCTGAAATTCGATTGTATTTCCCCCACTTGGTGTTACCGTACCCATTAGAAAACATTCCATGCATCTATTATTCGAGTCCGCCCCTGGGATAACGCATCGCGCCTCTATGGTACACATAACGTAACTAACATATCAATTTACAATGAAAAATCGCTTTTACCACATTTTGGACAATGCTCAATGCACATTTACATTTTTCCCCCTTTATATAAACATATTCTGTGATGAATTCACATTTTTCTGGCTTTGTACCCGGTAAATTGACACTTATGTTCATGACACCACTCGCATGAAATATGAAATGTTTGTAGTCGCGAAATATTTGTACAGAGATTATATGCAAAACTTATAAACATATAAAATGAAATTCAAAAGCTTTAATCGATTTCTGAAGTTTAATTCCGAGTTTTATATCGATTCGAAAAGTTTTTCTTTTATCAGGATATTGATAATTTATAGCTTTAGGTGTTAGAAAAGTTCGGTTACGGTCGACATCTTTCTGCAGTACTTTCTGTTTATCTTACGCACCAAGTATGAAGATAAATGGGTTGATAATTTTTAAAAAACACAGTTCTTAGTTTTTAAAAGTTTAGAATTTATTTCTTTTACATTTTTCAATTTCAGTTTCAAAATTAAAAACATTTCATGCAACTAAAAGCATATCCTAAATTGAAAAAAAAACGAATCGCGAAATAAAAGCAGTTTTTATTAAACTATAAAAACATATTTTTATTTAAAACGGCAGAAATAATGACTAGATGATCTATTATAAAGTCACTAGCCGTGAAAACGAACACACAATAATAAAACATTGATGTGAAGTCAAAACTGATTCATCAGCATTTTTATTATTTTGATATTTGTTTAATATGAAAACAAATCCATGTATGCGTTTGGACGATCGTTCAAAATGCCAATTCATCATCAGCCGCATTGGTTTGATTTTCTGTATAGCGTGTGGATAGTATTTAATTAAAACACAACGTTTCATCAATTTTTGTTGTCCATTAAGCGAAAATGGTTTAGCACACGACCGGACCGGCGTGGAGAGCAGCGGCTCATCATCGCATTCAGATCTCGTGCCCAACCAAATTATCCTTCCGTGTATCACGCGGAATCCTTTTGAATATCGGAACAGTTAATTCATTTGCATATTACCTGCTATACACGTTCATGTGGCTTCAAATGCGTAGAGGTGTTACAAATGTTTTGAATTACAATAACTACATTCTCACATACAATTCTATTCATACTACAATCATAAACATTTCCTTGATTTTCATTTTATTGCCTTACCTTCCTGACATTCGTTATTGAAATGAAGTTGTTTTAATATTCTATATATTGTTATACTATGAGTACGAGTTATTTTAATTTAACTATGTGGGTACATTTAAGTAATTAACTTTGAGAATTCACGTGGAACATTTAATTTTTTTTGTACTTTGTGATGCATTTGTATAAATCGTCTGATGTTACAACAATGTTGTACGACTTTGTTTCATTTACATCTTGACAGCCAGTTGGGTAAATTTAGTTTGAAATTTACTTAGAGCGTTTAATGATTCTGACGTTTATATAATATATGTCTAATATCAGAATAGGGCATGCATACAGAATAAGGATAGGGAATACATGTCACAAAAGCTTAGTATGTGTGTGATTTTATCCTTTGGTGCTTTGGCTCCTTTTAACAAAGATATTTGCTATTCGGCGACTAAAATTTTTCGCATTAGTACATTTGAAAACAAAGCCTCGTCTCCGAGGCATCTGGTAGGGACGTTTGCAACTTGGCCATTCATTACGGTGCTCCCTGGACCAAGTCCGGGTTTAATCTGCGGAACTAACGCTAACGCTCCAACACTTCACCTTAAATTTGATTTTATACTAACAGTATCAACTTCGTTCATAGCCTTGTTAATCTTTTTTTAGAAAATGAATAAACATTTTTGATTCCTACCAAATTGGTAACCAACACCAAATATTACAATATGATTAAAATACGACGTTTTTTTTAATTTGAATTTCAAATTCTAGAAATATGATTTTTATATTTAATCCAATAAATGTAAAATAGATGCATCTGAGTAACAAATTTAACTTTTATATTTGTCCTAATGCTTTGATTCTATAGAAATTTTTTAATTTACTTCACGAGAGAAAATCTACCAAATAACCTAATCACGTTCCGTAACTTTCAATCACACGTTTTCCATTATTTTCCATTGGAAAATTGAAAAGTTGCCACCCACCGTGTAATTGGTAATTAAAATTTCTTACTCGGTACGTTAAGGTGAGCGGATTTATCACAAACATCAATCGATTTTCAACCTCATAAAAACCTTTCAAACGATACATGACCGCGAATAGGGCAAGCTTAATTTTTATTTAATTTCTATACCAATAAATGTTTGCTCGTATTGTTATTCAAAGATAAAAGCTTTAGTATACATGGACGTGAGAGTGCATTGGTCACACATGAAAATCTTTCATTAACGTTGATACATTGGAACCCTATATTTACTGTACGTGTGAAACATGATAAAAGTGAAAATTTTGAGCGGCCACCCTCGTTACCTACTGCTGGAGTTTGTTTTGCTAAATTAAAGGTGTTTTCGCATCAAATCATCAATGTTTAGTTTGGGATTAGTGATGAAATTGTTATTTATCTTTTTAATGGATTCGTTCGACAATCACAGCTTTTACATCCAAGAGTTTTTGTTATTAACAGTTCGCATGTATCTATCCATTGTCTGTTTATTCTTTTCATGGATAGTCATTTTTATTTAAAGCCTTAAATGCTAATTTTGAATAAGATTGAGAGAAACTATGAATGACTTCATTTCAAATGAAATGCATTGGGAATTGGTTTGGTGTTAATTTTGAGACGTAATCGGTGCAACAATGTGCCTAGAAAATGTATTGTGATACTAGAGTTAAATTGTAGCGTATTCATTTGGACAATGTACCTAATAAGTTAGATAATGTAACAAAATACCATAACTTCTGTACATATATATATATATAATATATATATATATATATATATATATATATATATATATATATGTATATATGGTACTTCAGAGAAGTTTCCTATGTAAAATAGTTGAAGCGTGTCTGGTCTGAATCGTATGCAAACAGCACGCAGCAGTCGAATTGCTCGAGAGGCTAAGAATATAATTAACTAGAGTCGAATTGCGAGTAACGAAAATTATTAATTCCATTAAGGAGTTTAGAGGCGACCTAAGTAAAAGTTATAAAACATCCAACAAGTGACTCTTACGGTGCCCGTAATTGCAAACCAACCAACTGCGGTCTGTACATTGCTGTAACGTTCGCCTCGGTTGACTTGGTAAGCTACAGCAAAACTTATCAAATCGCTACATAAATTACAGCGACGTGGTATTGCACCGCAAGGAAATATATCTAGAAAGGTTAAAACAACGAAAATTATTGTTCGTGCACCTATTTGGGTGTCGTTTGTAAGTCTCTGGCGCGCAATGCAATCACCGATTCCTCCTCCCCAAAATGACAGCCAAACGTACGTAAATTCAACGTGTCTCAAACTAATTAAAGTAGTTAATTTCACTTCCCGGAACAAATGTGCACCATTATTCTATCCCTTGTCGAGGGTCCCGTCGTCCGTCGGGACCTACGGCACCACTGACGCCGCCAAACAGGTACGCCAAAAATCTTAGAGCTAAGCGCGCGCATTGCACAAAACGACGATGGATACTAAGCTGCCCTATCGGCATCCCGTAGAGTTATTACCCGAATAAATCCTAACGAGTTTTGGGTTTCTCTTTTAATTACTACCGCACGATGTTATTTTCTATACTCTCACGATGTGGTCTTCCAAATTTTTCTTCGGTATTCTATTTCGCTTTTCAAAAACATAACGTATGTTTTCCCTAAATGGAAATAAGGCCACAAAACAGCAGTTTATTTATGATACATGTGTTTTGATTCACAATTTAATACGTTGTGGAATTTACTTTATGATCGCGTAATAAAATTATCCATTTATAAACATATTTTATTATGTTTGTTTAACTTGCGGTTGCAGCCATGGCATCTTCTGAGCAACCTTAATATTATTTACAAGCTTTCGTGGCTGTAACTTTCAAAGCAGTTGTTGTCGTTCCAAAACTTCGCGACGTAAAACCATATATTTTCGGTGTTAACGCTCATAATTACCGCGTCATAAATTAATAAACCTTTTCAGTGTTGTACGCTCGTCTTACGCGTGACATTTTTCGCTTTTGTTTCTGCTAAGTATATACAACAACAAGGCTAATACAGCTTGTTGTCGTGGCTGGTGGACGACGGTAGCGTTGTTGTCGCAGCTACCTCGTCGGCACGGCATCGTCTTACACTAACTACAAAAGTTTTGTCAGTAATTGTAAAACTTACAGGAAATTTGTGTGTAGCACGGCCCATTACGGCAATGTTTCTCACTTTCGGGGCGCTAACTTTACGGCGGTATCTAAATAATGCAAGCGTGCGGTGCGTGACGTATATGCCCACTTGATGGAAAATCAGTTCTGCACCCTCAAATAAGTTTCACCTAAATTAAAACATAAATTTACGCAAAAGAAACTTATTTGAAGATTATTTATTCCACATTTGTTAATCTTAAAACAAAATCTCTTTTCAGATTTTCTTGCTCGTCTTCTCGTTTAATGTAACGATATCAGAAATTGCAACAACAATGAACCAATTTGTCTTACCTTCAATTTCTGTACAGGTCATATGTCATATGCAAAACATGTGCAACACGATACATCTCATATATAACGAGTAATAAAAAGAATTTACTTTTTTAATGGTGTACAATTTTTTACAGGTCTGGTGACTAACAAATCGTCTAGTAGTAGCAGTTCACATTTACAAGGGTGCAGAATACAACAAATTATATATATATATATATATATATATATATATATATATATATATATATATATATATAGGGTGCTAAAGTTGCTTTTGGGGTAGTTGTAATTTGTCTGATTGTAATTTATGTTTTGGTCTGATTTTACAGGCGTAGACGGTTTAATTAAGTAACCAATAAGTTGGCAACGCTATTTTTCATCTTGAAGTTTTTTTTTCAATCGGAAGTCATTTGATTTATGTTACACTGTTTTTTTTTTAATTTTGCTTTAGTTCGTGAGTAGAAACACGAATCTATTAAATAGCTCTAACATTATTTACGAGGACATAGACGTAGATCAATACATTGAAGTTTTTCAACAAATTATGTGTAACACATCTTATAAAATAGTAGATATAAATAAAGGTTTTTTAATTTAAATTTTCTCATCATAATTTATTGGTATTTATTAAAAAAATTATATTCGTTTTCTAGAAAATTTAATTATTTAGCTGTAAATGAAAAAGTATACATTTTAACCAAACCCAATTTACAACCGTGTAGTAAACCTGTCGATGTTTTGTAATTTAGAACGTAGCTGATCCTTAAAACCTATTTATATTAATGCGTCTTCAAATTGTTTATGGGCGATCTCGCGGTGGCTCTTACGAAGCACATTTGTTAAAAATTCAGTTTTTGCTGTGGGTTGGTTAAAATTTTACTGCTACTAAAACCAGGGGTACAACCAAAATACAATAACTTTGTAACTAATATTTCGCCCTCGCCAAGAAGCAAAAAGAAGGGTAACAGTTCTAATTAAAAAAGTCACCCTCGTTACGTATTCTAGTCGCAGAGATGGTGCACAGGTTAAACTACTACCGCTGAAACTTGAGAAAATAAATACAGGATGATTTGTATATCGTCTTTCTGGCATTTATGCTTAAAGATGAGATTCATTTCAATGGTTATCAAGGAATAAGGGCGAGACCCTCATCTAGTTAATACACTTAAATGTTAGATTATTAGATTTTATTTTGTTCTTACTTTCATCAAACTATTAAATATAGAAACGGTAATAAATGGCGAACAATTGTTATAATAACGCTCAGATTGGGTCGTAAATATATATTGATACATTTTAGTGAAATTTAGCCTCTCAGGAGAATTAAAAATTACATTAAACAAAATCGCTGTTGCATTACATTTTTAGTGACCTCAAGACATATACTCACTTATCGATGTGTTTGTAGCTCGAATATATTATATATTTAATAAATTTATGTGATATATGTTATTTTTATTACACACATATTTACTTAATAAAAAGACAATGTATTTTTAATAACGATATATTAATTCGAATTTAATGATATAGCCATTTGGATTTTATTATTATATATAATTAAATGCCGTATTTTGTTGTCTTTGTTTAAAATTATATCCGTAGTATTAAAAGCCAGGAAATACAGTTACTATGAAATACTGATGCGTAATACTAAATGCCAGTACTTACAAACAATACGGCCGCGCGGCAACCAACATAAATCCTGCTAACACTTTGACAGTGAACCGTGAAATAAGAACGTGAACAGTTGGCACAAATAATAATATCGTTTCACTTTGTTCGCTATACTCTGTTATTTAATTATTGTGTTTGATTCATACAGAGAGTCTAATAACAACGCCACGCTCGGAATACAAATTGTAAATACAATTATTGAAAATTTACTCAATAGATGTATCAATTATTAACAATTTAATATTGAATTCAAATTTATTTATAAACAACAAATATATAGGTCAAAAAGAGCTTTAGTCAAGTTTTGACTATTTCAGTTTGAAGCATTTGCAGTGGTGAATTATATGATGCTAAATACGAAACAAATAATGCCACTGTAATATTTAAATTTTGCCGTTTATAAATTCGATAGGTCAAATAGGTTCCGACATTTAACATATATAAATCACGTTTCGCTGCAGGACAATGTAAACGCCATAATTTTCTACGTAACAAACGATATTTTGTTCGGCACACGAAATTTTGAAAAAATAAAATAAATGTTTTTATATGCGTGTGCACCGGCCTGCTACGTGATATGAAATTCATCTATTGTGATTGCGCGACGGATGGAACGCTGTACACGCAATTGTGAGTACTGCATGTATGAATATAGTGTGCTTGTACATTTTGACAATATGATTAATATGACCACATATGTTAACATTTGCGTTTCGCAGTTTCATGCGTCGCTGCAAATATTTGATGCAGTGTTTTATCTTCGGAAACTATACTAAAACCGTTCCCTTATTCTTAATTTTAAATCTTATCCTTTAATTGACAATGCGAAATCATCGTTTTGAAGTTAGATTGATTCATCCCAAATGATTTGCTTACTTGTAGGATAAGATCTAAAATTGCCTTTTCCCAGTTTTGATATAAACGAAAGTACTAACGCACCTTTGTTTTCTTTTTGTTACAGAGAGATGTTTTGAACTTGGAGCCAAGCAATGTCGCCAATTGCGTGTCGAAAGGAAAATCCGAGGTGAGTTATTTCAAATCATTACTATTTGGTCCAGCCGGTAGAATATCTGTTGACTTATACAATATACATATGTTTTTCGTCTGTCGTGTTTGTTATCGGGGAAATTAACATAATCCAAGCTTAGCTTTGTTTATACAAATGTTCTCTAATAATATCTCTAACGCGCGTTTGTTTTCATTGCCTGATTACATCGAATACTAGTTTATCTTTCGATTGCATTTAATAGTTGTACTGAGTTGATAAGGAGGGAGAGTGTATATTGTCGAAAAACACGACAACGCATTATCGAAGAGGGTTCAATGCGATCTGTATTATCGATACCAGTGACGCCCTAACACCCAGTGTTTCCGTGATGTAAACAGGCTTATCAGGTAAATTCACTTTGCCGAGCAAAGTCCATCATGGATTTGGAGAAGAGTTTTCACAGATGGGAAAGATGTCTGTATTCTTGTTTCTTCATTTCTATAAAGAACTTTTTCCTACTCATACTCCTGGGTCTTCTTCACATGCAATCTGAGACGACATACAAGTCATTGCATTTATATTTCTTGACTCTGTAGTATCTAATGTTGCTGCTTGCATATGAAGTTGTGGTATTTTGAATAATTTGGTATAGTAGAAGAACCTTTTCTGTTTCAGGTAATATTGTATTTCTATTCATTATTTTACTAAACTTGTAACTCTGAAGTGGTTCGAAACGTAACTTAACAAAAAAAACTTTTCTAATATATATTATTCTTCTTTGTAGTAATATGTTTTCCCGTAGCACCACAACGAATAGATAAAATTATTTGAAAATATGTCATATATGTCGGTTCATATATAAATTATTAACATTGGAGGACTGTCTGTGTTTGGAATTGTTTTTCCCCGTAGTAAGACAGTAGACATCTGATGAATTTTAAACGGAGTGAATATCTTACACGGAAGCAAACTATATGTAAATATAAAAATGAGGCAAAAAATGAAAACTGCGACAGTGTCACGCAAAATGTGAAATAGAACGAAGGAAATTGCATTTGGTGTACCTCAAAAATGTATGCGCTTCGTATCACCGTTGCAAAAAGCATATCATGTTTCTTCTTCTTATCTTTTGAAGCGCCACGCCAGCCGCTGCGGCGTCTACGTGCATCAAAAATTTCTTCTTCATTTCCCACTTGTGTGCGCAATATACAGCCTGCAGGAAATTACAATGATAATGTAACTGGGGTATAAAATTATCTTTTAATTTCAGCTCACTATTCTGTCAGCCTGGGATACTTTTATTAGCGAAAGATATTACGTTTTATAAATTTGAAAAAGGAGCTTATACGTTTTGAACAAATTGTTACTTTCATTTCATATTATAACAAACTCCAATATGTTTTTATCATAAAAGTTTTCTACAAAATTTTAATATTTCGCATGCTTAATCCCACTTCTGATGATGTTTATCTTTAATTAATTGAAAATTGCTAGCTGTTTCAAAAAAGTATATTTATGTATATATATATATATAAATTAAAATCGAATGGAAATATATATAATGAAACAGTTCGCATGATTTATATTATATTTTATTACGTGTAAATGTATAGCTTTTAGTCTATAAATCCTAACTTTTGTATAAACAAAACAGAAAATGGTAATATATCATTTTAAACAGGTGTAGGGAAAAAAGTATGTGTGGGTATTCACCAATCACAGTATTAGTGCACTATGTATACCCCATACAAGTCTATTCAAATATAATCAGTACACGTCAACAGATTAATACAATACGTTACCACCAGATGGGATCGAACGCACGACTTGTCGCGTGTCGCGATTCTTTGCTCTGACGTCATCACGTCTGATTGACGAATGACATGTCTTTCAGGCAGGTCCTGTATGTAGAGACGAAAAAAATACACGAAGTGTTATTTAATTCAATAGAACTTGTCACGATAACATTGACAAATGTGATTTTGAAAGGCCTGTAGGTACACACTAAACCTGGGACGATTATGTCCGTATAAACGCGATACGATATTTAAGCCGAGCCAGGGCGAACAGTGTGGAGGGATTTTATGCAATCGATACAACACGCGAACAATAGTTGTATTATCCTTGTTTGTACATTTCTTATCGCTTAGTTATTCCATGTCTTACAACTACTTATGCATTTTATCAACAATTGTATTCAGAATGTATTTTTCTTCACTATTGTTGAAACAATGTTTCTTCGTTGTAGGTCGATGTATTTTTCAAATAATTTCAAGATGGTCATAACAATTTCAATGTACCACTCAATTATTTTAATTTCGATAATATTATTCTCTTCATTCTTTTGCGTTGAAGGTATACAAAGCTTTGAGTAATTTTCAAATATTCGACAGGTTGCGTGTGAATTGTAGTTTATCTATACTGCACTACTTAAATAACTTAACAGATATAAATATTCTTTCCCTGTTGTTTTGTTTTTCGACGAATATTACTGTTATCCAGGCACCGTGCCAACACATAGAATAAACTATAAAATAAAACAATAGATTCTCTTAATATATCTAGTCGCCAAACAATATGATGTTCATTATTTCTATGCCTTAAATTCTCCAATATTATTACGGTTTATCCACCAGAAAAAGATGCTATCTTTCTAGATTCACTCCCATTTTTCATATCCCACTACGCCATACTACAATGTACAACGTAATCAAACTATTCTCCTTGTTCGTTCGTAGTTTTTCGTGATATGCTATGTGGCTTATTATTGCCACATTAGGTCACGCTATTCGTCCATTATCCGCCAGTTACTTGGTCAATTCGTCAGCGTATCGAGACGTTCCTGGGTTCCTGTTTCGTAAATTATCCGTGTAACGATTTCCTTACACCGTGTTGTGGAGGGCGGTGAGAAAGGTGAGCCCACGAGGCGTGGGTCCTGCAATGCCACATGCACATATGGCACTAAGTTCCCAGGTGTGTAATTAGTACAAGCTGCCTTCCCGTCATTGTTTCAGATCACGTTCGATTGTCTTCCACAACTCGCTTGGTCTTTCTTTACTACCAATTAATTGAGTGTTGTAAAAAGCCAAAGTGTAATTAAAGAATGAGTACTACTTCGTATTATCTGATCTAAAAATATCTGTTTCAATTTTTTATTTCTCATCATTCAAAAAAAAAATCAAAAACATATAATTCTAATTTAGTTTTAATTTTATTCATATGTTATCCAACGTACACGAATTTGATTGATTTTTTAATTAAACAATAGTTCTAGGTATAAATAGGTTTAGCGAGTGTATATTGAGAAATCAAAGTTGCATGTATTCTGGTTTGGTGGTCACGAATAAATTTTCACAAGCATGTGACATTCGATTAGACTTTTAAATGTAAACGCTCGGTTGAGACACTTGAAATTTGAAATTAAAACCATGCATACGACTGGTGGGTGAGTTAGCACGTGCTCGCTGTCAGTTCCGTATACTCCCGACTAGCGTTCAGGATGTCGTGTTACTTCAGGGCTAAGAACGAGATGGCTTCATATAACAAGACACAAAGACAAAGACGTGCACATACAGGAACATGATACTACATTACTACGTACTAACAACTGCTGTATACGAAGCAATGTGAGTCTAACTTGTAGCAATTTGCTATTCGCTTAGATTGCAGTTTAAAGTGCATTTAATGGATTGCCACTGAATGTAGTTACAAAGCGTTTCTCATGTGCTGCACTTCATAACGTCACGTCTGAAAGCAAATTTGTGTCTATATCGATCCAGTAGCAACTTCCCATACATTGTGTATAAACGTTATAATTTGTTCCTTGTTATGTCAAATTTCGCCTTGATACCCATGATCCTTCATGTTAATCTCTCTCCTTGGAGACGCCGCCCCGTCAATGCTAGTAGATAATCTTCGGACGTGCCCTCTTATCTAATGTCTCGCGGCCGTGGCGCATGTGAGTTGTTTTCACGGACCATCGAATGATGTATAAGCCAAAACCGTTTCCCTTCTGCCCATGCTCAGTTTGCGTAACAATTTGCAACGATCGTCGTTCTTCTTGTAACGCCGCGCACCTGCCCTTTTGTATCATAAAACAGAATTTATGTTCTTGCAAATTTTCATGGCATTCCATTTAATTCGAAAGCGAAAGTAATTGGTTTTCTCCTTCTGTAACTCGTCATCGGGAATTGTGCATGTAATCGAAACGGGAATGAAATGCAGCTTAACTATTTTTATGGTTACGTTTGGAGAAAAGCGATGATAGTGTTCCATTTTCATATTTAATTCATCAGAAAATGATTTAAGTTACTATTTAAAATGTTGTATTTTACAACGCATTTAGAAATAATTATCATGTGATGTTTTTGAAAGTACTTAAAGTTACTTGTATGTTTTGGAAGCGGTGTTTTTCAATAAAAGGAACGAAGCACATTGTTTCTCCGTACTACAATGCCATAACGAACCTCAACGGTATAAGTGGCTTTTGAGAATACTATGCCGCCGCCGCAAAAGAGAAAGTACACAAAAATGCTTTGAAAATTAAACGGATATTATACAAACAATGTAATTATGAGAACAAACGTATAAACGAACTTCAACACATACTGTATCTCATTTTCATGAACCTTTGATATTCTTTGCTCAATTACAAAATGAGTTCACATCGATACCGTTTCAAAACAACTAAAATACCTGCTGTTATGATTAAAATGATTCTATTCTTTAACCGACTACATAATATTACAACGTATACAATAATACATAGTTTGTAGTTTAGATACAGATACTAAGATTTATGTGTCTTGGAAAAATTTTCATCGACATCTTCGTGTAACGTTAAGAGCACTAAACTTTAAACCGGTCGTATACTAAAATTACTTCATTAACTTGATCTTATTTTATTTTCAATTCTTATCTTTCGTAGACGCCACGACAAAATCTATTTCCACTTTTTATTAGTTTTGATATTAAAGATATTAGCTTTTCCGAAACAGAAAGAAAATTGAAGCAATCGGATAAAACTATAATTGAATTACAAAAATCAGTCGTACTATTGAGAAACTTATGTCGTTTCTTTTTCCAAAAGAAATTTACTACCATTATTTCTAAATAACTGTTCGAGTCTTTTATATTTTTGAAATTAAATATTGTATTTTGTACAATCTGCACATGTAGCATTTGTATAATGGTTATTACAAAGCGGTGTTATTTTGTAGATTGCAACAACACATGAATTTATTTTGTAAATAATGTGAATAAAGTAGTACAAAGTGAGATGGTACTAGTTACTGTGGTTGAATATTCCATTTTAATTACAAGTGATAAACAACTTCATGATTCTCCAGCAATAATTCCATTTGCAAAGCGAGCGGTTGCATTTGTGTTGGCTGCGAATTAACCTCATGGCCAAACTGGCCCTTGGTCCCAGAGTCGTCTCCGTGAGAGTAACAGTCGACTGGGGAATCAGTACAATCAAACCACTTGAGGAATTTATTGGCCAAAAAGAAGAAAATTTATATGTAATAGTTGCAATTTCAGCAGTGCGCATTTTAGAGATTTTTGAGATTGTGGTTTTCCAAGAACAATACTAATTTATAAATAAACCGCGTCTTTCAAGTTGCATTTTATTATGCCATTAACGTCGAGTTCGCGTGGAGTAATTCGCTGGTTTATGCGAGCAAACTATCTAAACTTAGAACAGTAAATTATGAATGGAATGCAGCCAAAGAGCATTCGAATGTGCTACAACATAAACTGTGAAATTATCAAAGTGATTATACATGTTGTATAACACTCATCTAATGAGTTTAAAATTGAATGCAGAAATTCATCAAGCATGTGATCTTATTGTACAGAGGGATGTGCTTCGAATACACGTTAAAACTTTTTACTTTACAATGTTCGTGGTGATCTACCTTTGTACGATGGATTGAAAAGCTTTCAGCTATAAAACTTTTGTCTAAAAAAAGCGTGCAGAGAAAATAAAAAGATACAAACTGAAATTACTTCAAAAACTGGCGCTAAACTTGGTTCCCATCAGCGAAGCACGAACTCTAGTTTATCGAGTACAATCACGTACGATATTTAGACTAGAAGATGCCTCTGTCAAACTAGCAAACAGTCTCCCCTAGGACATGGTGACGTCTGAAGTCAGTGACAGTGGGTATTGCTGCGGATAGAGGCTCAATATTCTGTGTCAGCTTTGTTTCCTCAAATACAGCTCGAAGAGTTTCAACAACTGTAAAACTGCACTTTCGCGTACGCCAAGCAACGGTTCACGTCGTGCACACAAAACGATTTCCCGTTGTAGTCGAAATGTGAACGTGCAAACGCGCCCCAATGTGTCGAGATGGCGAAACAATGCTGACAATCTCTCCACTATTCTTCCCGTCATCGCTCTCATAGTACGGTACAGTACGTGGCCAAGATTCAACTGAGTTGACATCGAGAGCAGTCATTTTAAACCTCAAGAATGACATCTTATATACATCGAGCTAAAGTGGATATCATTGGAACTTATCTACTCGAAAACACTCGAACGATAATCACAATAAAGCTGGTTTTAATTAAATTTAAACATTTCTCTGATTTCTCAACACAGAAAAAGGAAATAGAATTAGAAGGAGAAATATTGAAACAACGACAAAAGCAAGATAAGATGTCAAGGAGAAGAAGTGCTTTTAATCGATAATAGTATTCAGTTCTATTTCATAATTAATACATACAAAGTATATCATCTCAAACTCTAAAGTTTTCATTATATCCATTAAAGACACACCCATCACATTAGGTTCTAATGGTTCTCTTGTTTACATATTTTATGTAGACCTCTTCCGAGGTATAACAGTAAATATAAGACCATCCACCAGAGTTGGGTTATTTCGGTCAAGGTTTTAAACATATTTTCACAACCAGAAATACACAATATACATATTTATTATGATTGACGGGTAACACCTAGATTATTTTGTTTTTCCAGTAAAACAAAAGCACCTGTTTGAAAACCATGGAACAGGTACAACGTGTCGGCGTTATATTTCCAGTGCATTAAATAATCGGTACACTTCACTCGCGGAGAGATTTACATATCTTCAATATTACTTCCCGTGGATGCTATTCCATTTTCTAGCACGTCGCGGTCGAGAATCTCGTCCTTATGCCCGTGTTCCATGCGGCGAATATCTCTGCGAATAAAACATGATTCGCGCAGAGAACTCGCAGAAAAGTTACTTGTTCTCATATAAATTTGACCCTATAACGTGACAATTTTACATAGTCCCTACTTTATATTCTGGATGACTCTATATATTGGGAGCGGGGGTCTAATCCATCCCTTCTTGCTCTATAACTTCCGCGAAAATGAAATGCTCGATAACAAACCAAAAAATAACGCATGATTTATCGTTTTATCTTAAAATTTTAGACCAGATTAAAATTCTGCGACACTTGTAATCTAACCATCGTATTTTTCGTCTCCTGGTTTTTATTGCCGCACCAAATTTACACCTTATGTGGAACTTTTAACTTATTGATTAGTACTTGTGCAAAAGCTTTAAAATATGTTTGCAGTATTTTACGATACTTGGCGCACAAGTTTTTAATTAACTTTTATAATATGCTTCATTTCAATTGCTATTGACTTTTGGTCGCACATGTCATTTCCAGGAAATTTTCCGAATATATTTTATATATTATCAATTTTGCAATGAAAACAAATTTTATCTGTGGATTTCCCTGAATTCTAAATTGAAATTAAATATTATTTGTTTAAATGATAAACCACATAAATAAGTTTTCAATTTGAATTTGTGAATTTTATTTTATTGTATTGTTGGTCATCATTAGCAAATATAATAATGGTGATAATGCATGTTGCATTCTCATTTTATTAATTCGATTACGTAATTTTGATAATTAAAATACAAATATTTTATGCAAACTTGAATTTGCTATTGTGATTCGCGTTTGATGTATCAAATTGACGCAACTATAGACTTTGGGGTCTTTGTCATAAACATATATACATGTCAGACAGACAGTGAAAACTGAACACATAAAGGCCTTATATGATTTGAGAATTCGCAATAGATGAACACTTTGGATCGCCCCAGAGCCGTTTGTTTGAAGCGTGCCTCGGTTCGACTGACATGCTTGGAATAATTACAAACAGACGCTGTATTCTAAATTTAGTTCTGTCTGCTGTGATTAACTAGCGACTAGCTAATGTTTTATATATTTGTTTGTGAACTCTCGACAGTGGAGATTATTTTTTCAATTTCTCCATTTGTTTTCATGTAATAAAATAGTGAGGGTTTATCTGGGTTTGTGTGGGGTAAATATTTATTAAAAAATAGTACATGTGTCGGTTGGTTTCGCAAAAGTGCAGAAGTCACGTAAATCTAGTGGTGGTAAATATATAAATTACCAAATGACCTGGGCACAAACACCCGCTGAATTTATAGCCGATGTAAAAACCTAATGAAAAGCTTTCACAAATAAAAGTAAAACGTGCCATGGGCTATAGATTAATCTCTCCCCGTTCCAGAGAGCTATTTCGATATATAGTATATCTGCCGTTACACTATATATATATATATATATATATATATATATATTTGTATTTCTATTTTTATTTTATTCTATTTCAAAAGCACTCTTATGTTGTAGTAAGTCGTCCGGAGAATATTCAAGTGAATAGAGCTCGTGTACAAGTCGCGTATTTTATGTCTCGAACGGTTAGAAGCTTTATCCCAACTACTTCTTATACTCTTTCAAGTACATAATACTTATATTTCTTCCCCAGCTAATATTGCGTTAAGCTCCTCTCTAGTGCGAAAATTATTTTGATGTATCGTTTATTTCGAGTGCTACTCCAAGGAAATTTCTCTCATAAATATCCGGTCCAAATAGATTTATTTTCATGTTGTTTTAGTGAAATCTTTTCAAATGTTTTCCAATCCTTGACTTGTTCGTTTATAAAACTTTGTTCATTTTAGTAAGAATATGTTGCAGATAATCGTAACAAAGATTGCTATCACATGCAATACACTTTTATGATATCAATAAATGGTGTGAAATAAAAAGCACAATCTGAAAGTGTTTGTTGAGAATCAAGTGAACATTCGCCATCGTTGTAACATATAATACGTGACCTATAAAGTGGGTATGCTTTATCACAGTTATCAGAGCATCCCTGGGCGGTAATAAAATTTGTCCAAGTTTTTACGTTTTTTAGATGATTTTTTATCGGGTTAAATCAGAGAAGACCTTCCGGCAAAATGTGTAAAGTCAAGATTTCGGACACATAAATATTGCCATCTTTCTTGGAGTACGAACCATTTTCAGAGAATCTTTCGCGAATGGTCAATATCCTCCTAACATACAAGCGAAAATGTTATAATTCACCATCTTTAGAATTTTTCAAGCGGCAATATATTTAATTCTACACTTTCATTTATTAATGTAAATCTGAGAAAGATTATGTATGAAACTAAGTTGCGGTGTTTTTATTCTGCTTAAATTGTGAACAATGATCAATATTCGACATTCAAGACACATCACAAATAATTTGACTATTTAACTTGAAATGGTTGTTATTATGTAGTTGCTTTGTATTAGAAGTCAAACATCAGCGAAAAAGTACTTTGTTAGAAAATAGTAGCTCTTCTTTTAAATAGATAAATAACGATCTTCTTCACTTAAATAGTGCAAACCACTGACACACAACCCCATATACAAGAAATGAAAAACGTACCGGAAGTCTTGGACGAAATCGCGCGCGCTAACAGCACTTAACCTCTGACCGTACGAAATACTGCTTCGCCGTTTTCGCATCGCTTGGTTATATATATATATATATATATATATATATATATATATATATATATATATATATATATATATATATATATATCGATTCCCCACGGGAACAACTTCTTACGTTGTTTGGAAAAAAAAGTTGCGGCCACCAAATACCGCAAAAAAGCACTGATCGTTTGCTCGATTGGTTTAGAAATTGGCGTGTTATTCGCTGACCATCTTATCGACATGGTCGCATGGGACCCGTACATGATCTACCCTACCTGCGTTCCAATGAGAAGTCAATAAGGGCAAATTTTTTTTTATGGTCAATCCCGATCTTATCTTTGTTTTAAAGCACAAGAAAATTGGCACACAACATACATGTATACTATATTAATTTTAAATATATTGAAATAAACTTAAAACTAATATATTTTTTGGATTGTTCTGATGTTGATATATTTATATTAAACTGATTTTAAATTAATTTTAATTTTAAACTCAAATCATTTTATCAGTATTTTTTAATTAATACTAAAATCTCAATTTGTAATCTTTAAAAACATAACATGTTAGAATTAAGACGTCTTCGTATTATTCGCAAAATTGTTCCTTTTTCTGTTTATTGTCCATTTATATCCATGGCTATTCTCAGTAGCACACAATGGCCAGCTTGGTGACACGCTCTGTCGGATATTATGTCAGAAGTGCTCTATTTTGGTGCTAGAACCAGGAGCATCATCGGACATTTTATCAATCGGTTCTTTTATATAACATACTTGGAATACATCTTGAGAGTTTTCTAGCATACTCACATTTACACGTTCACTATGATTTATATGTGTATATACGCGAATTTCTGTTTATATCTATATATGTATGTATGTATATTAATACATTTTCGTTTTTCTCTTGTTGCAGCACTTTGACTGTCGAAATCACATACGTGTCATCCAGCCTATGGGAGATGGTAATCGAATTTACATGTGTGGAACCAATGCTCATAATCCTAAAGATTGGGTTATTTATGTAAGTATCTCAGGTTATTAATTGTTTGTGTAGTTTAGAAAAATAATTTTGTGATAAATTACTATGGGTATGTGTTTTATTTCTAAACAGTATCTAATATATTTAAAATCATATTTATTGTAAGTATAATACAATAGAAGCTAAAATTACATATAGGTACTTGAAAAAAAAATAGATTTAAACTTATAATTAATCTTCAAATGAAAATCAAATTTGTGTTGAAAGATTATGATTTTATGGCTGTTGTAATCATTCCTTATTTCGTTGCAAATGATATGAGTTGCTTCCTTGTGTCTCCCCGTTAATTGAATGCGGAATTAACGTAGCCTATATATTGCGCATCACTGCTTCGTAACCGACTAGACGACGCGACGTCCATCGCGTAGACAGGTTGCCTAGCGGTATAGAGGTTTGTGCAAACCGCCGCGCCGCCGGGCTTGAAATTTCTGTGCGCCGCAAATCGCTTCAGATTAATACCATAACGACGCAACCATTGTAATGTGATCCGGGTTTACGTCTGTAATTTGCTTGTGTCATAATCCTTTGAGCGGTACAAATCCTAACAGTTGCAAACATTAAATTGGTAACCGTTTTCGATGCTTTGTCTGTCTTGAGACTGGCAGATTTCGCACGTGGTTGTAACTAGGAGGTTATGCCCGCGAGTCGAATATACTTTACGCGTGTCCGCACGAATGTGTGTACTTAGAGACAAAGTAAATTATTATGAATAATTAGCGCGTGTTGGAGATGGTGGTGTTAACGCGTGCACAACCCGTATAACCACACTAGTAAGTGTGACGCGTTATATTTTTATGCTTGTCAAACTGGAACAGCAACCAACTAGGTTCATTTGAATAATGAAATAACACACACTTTGTGAATTTTCTGTGTGTACATTTGTATCTCAAATCTGCATACGTGCCATGCAAATTATTACGTAAATCTAGGGCGTTTGTGTATTGTATTATTTATATTTCACTGCGTCGTAAAATTTTATATTTATTTCTGCTAAAACTTGAATTAAATTGTAAAACTTCATGGTTATTTTTCAAGTTCTTTTGACGCCTTTTGTTTCAATTTGCACAGTTGAGGTATTTTCAAATAACTTGGTGTGAGTAACGTTCCATTAAAAACCAATTTAAACGTTTTTCGCTTCTCATAAAATATATTGAAAATAACTGTTATTTAAGGGCGCATTATTTATAAATACAAATTACATTTTATAATTAGCGAATATGTAATCATGTGCTTGAGCATTATTACAGACAATTTTTTTTATTGTCTATAGCGGAAAACTCAACAAGAACAGTATTTGTATTATGTAAAATAATCCTCTTTTTCTAATTAAAAAAATATAATTAGAGTATTTGCGCAAGCAAATGAAAATTGCTCGCGAATGATTATATAGGATTAAATTTAACGGGACGATTTAAATTTAACTGTGTAAATATCACCGGTTGGAATAGGGTGCCAGCTACATTTTCATCTTATCCACACCCTTACTCCTGACCTTTTTAATGTGTATGCCTCAAGTTTATTTCGACGAGTAAATTGAGAATCAAATTTTTTTCAAACGTCCCCCTATATTCATAAACGATCGTCATAAATGTTTGCCTCAGGTTCTACCTATGTATATGAACGCAGCAAAGAGATATGGTCATACGACTGTTTCCCTCTGATATTCCACGTTTTCCCTTCTGCATCTTCTTATCACATTCCATTTCATTGCTCTTATAATACTCCTCCTCTGTCATCTTGTAGTAGTAAACCCTCATGTATTTTACTTATTTATATAGATAATTTCCCTGCCATCTTGGTTTGTTTATAGTAATGGTGATTATTAAAATATTAATATTCGAGGGGAGTTAAATGTGTATACCTATATCAGTTAGAATTCTGTTTTGAATATTTTAATTGATATCATAGAACGTCGTGTTGTACAGAGAAATGGGTCTGTCTCTATAAAATATTTATCAGTATCTACATGAAATAGGTAGGTATATAAAGAAGAATAGTTTGTCCTTGAATATAAATAAAAAATTGTCGCACGACAATATTCTCATTATTATTTCTGCGTGGTGTAACAGCTTAAGAGTGTTGGACACCTCTTCTACGCTGCAGGGTTTTTATGAGGTGTAAGGATTACGCCAAGTACACCCTCAACTCTACTTCTTATCCGGTCTGTGGGCCTCTGACATACAGCTACAATGGATTAATTTTGCATGCGGGTTCTAACCTAACCTAACCTTCGTTCGTTCTCAACGTGGACCCCTCGTCGTGTAAATAGTCACTAGGTGCGTAATTGTGGACTGCTGCACGGAATACGAAACGAACCCAGCGAGCCGCCAAGAGTTACATGTTTTAATAACTACACGCTCAGATATTTTAATTCTTCTCGAACGTGCTAGGCGAATACCATTATCTTCAACATATACAACCACTTTTTAGTTATATTTTAATCAAAATTTGATGTAAGATAATTACAGCAAGTATATCTACTACTACGGTTTAGCTAACGAAATACATATTTGAATTTGTACTACCACAACTGCAAATGCTTGTACTAGATCCATGTTTTAGTATATATTTGTTTTATTTTTCTTTGCCATTTAGTAGCTTTATAGTTTTTAATAGAATTTCCGATAATATGTCAATTTTATTTGCAGGCGAACTTAACACATTTACCGCGTCATGAGTACGTGCCGGGCATTGGAATGGGCATAGCCAAATGTCCCTACGATCCCCTCGACAACTCGACAGCCATTTGGGTAGAACAAGGTAATCCAGGTGATCTCCCAGGTCTCTACTCTGGCACCAATGCCGAATTCACGAAAGCGGACACCGTAATCTTTCGCACGGACTTACATAATTTGACCACTGGCCGTCGGGAGTTCAGCTTCAAACGAACACTCAAATACGACTCGAAATGGTTGGACAGTAAGTCTAAAAAAAAATTTATATATATATATATATATATATATATATATTTATTATTTATTTATAAATATTATTTGATCAGAACTTCCTTTGTTTTACGTTGTCATTTACCAAATGTTTAAACATTTGTTTTTATTTAAAAGATAATAGACACATGAATGGCGTTTTCAACTTGAGTAAACGACAACCTTAATTTGTATCCACAACTATTTCCATTGCATATCAACAATATAATAAAAAATTTGCATTTCTTTGAGTTAAAATTTGTAATGCTGCATTATAATAAGATCGTTATCATCTTATTAGATGCGCTCTCAGTTGAGTGGTTTTCTGTGAAGTTCGATACATTTTCATCAAAGCATTCAATTATTTTTATATCGCTGATGCTATTAAAAAGAATACCATTTCAAAAGTACTAGAATAATTTACAGTACATTTAATGCAGACTGCTGTGTTCTGTGTCTGTTGAAGATTCTCACTATTAACTGTAAGAAAAATAATTATCTATTTGTAATTTCCGATTTTTCTCATCGTTTTCATAAAGAATACAGATTGCTTTTCATCGCATACACAATAGAAGTGTTCATGCATAAATATCAAAGAAATATTATTTGTTTTGCAAATTGAAACGCATTGATATTTAAATTATTACCCAGACAAAGATTAGTAACGTAAACGAAAATTGGTCATTAAAAATGGTTCACTCTGCGAATGAAATATGCTCTAAATTATATAAGTGTGCAATAAAAAATAGCAAGTATATATATTCTCGATGGGAGATGTTCTCTCTGAACAAGTTTTTGGATACGTATATCAATCTGAAAGTTCACGTTGTTTTTTTTTTATATATATGTGTATTGGATGTCGATTTCACGAGTTATCGACAGTTTTGCGCGCATGGCTCTGGCAAATATCTATCTCGTGCGGTTTTGGCGTGAACGTAAATGATAAACTAAGCAAAGCGCGCGCTTGGATTTTCATCCATCAATCGGACGCAATGCTTGTCAAAATGCGATTCGATTTACTGCTAGAGCTAGACCGGTACTGTCTACAAACGTACTTCATCGTTGTCAAACGACGATAGACAGATTTAATTTGTATATTTTAAAAATAAATGAATACAATTTATAATATACCTATGTATGTGTAACAAAGATATTCTATACGCTCTTCAATAAATAGTAAATAATACAAATAAATAACGCACTTCGCGCAAACGCGGTTGTCTGTTTGTGATATGTTTTATTTTATTTTATTTTATTTTACATGTTAGACAAATAAGTACATAAAAATGTTCATCAAATATTTAGTTTCTTATTTATATATTGTTGATTATCACGAGTGACATAAGCAAGCACGTCAGATATTTCATAATTCTTAACTGCGGATGAAAACAAACTTTTCGTATAAGGAACATAAGTCGTATGATTGGATTGCCTTTTACTGTTGACCATGCGATATGTACTTTTTTGCCCTACCATTTCACAAATCTCTTCGTTGATTATATGTCTTTAGCCAAGTTTCTCAAATGTAATGTAGACAGCTTGTAGTTATTTTGAGAAATGTCACTTCTTTTTCCAATGAGAGGATTTCGAGGAGTACATTTTAAGTATATATCGAAGTTCAAATTATTGTATAGCTACGTGTTAGGTTTTAGAATGTTCATTTCACACAAATATGAAGATATTAATTGAATATTAATTAGTTCATTTGTTCTGATAATGGAAATATTTGACTTGCGCGAACTATTCATAAACTTTTGAAAATTCAAAGATATTCAGTCATTTCCTCAGGAACACGTTTTTATGTGTTCGCATTGGCACACATTTTGTATATGCGACTCGAGGGATTCTTAATCATAGAAGATAATTAAAAGATTGCCTCAACTTCTTATTTTGTTTCCACAAACAATCTGTTGGATAATTTCTTCAGGAACACGCTTCACGTGTTCGAATTGGCACACATTTTCAATAGTATGTAAAAATGTATATGCGACTCGAAGAATTCTCAATCATAGAAGATAATTAAAAGCTTGCCACAACTTCTTATTTTATGTTTCTACAAACAATCTTCTGGGTAATTTCCTCAGGAACACTGATTTACGTTTTCAGATTGACACACATTTTCAATAGTATGTAAACATGTATATGCTACTCGTAGAATTCTCAATCATAGAAGATAATTAAAAGCTTACCTCAACTTCTTATTTTATGTTTCCATAACCAATCTGCTAGATAATTTCCTCAGGAAGACATATTTACGTGTTCGAATTGGCACACATTTTTAATAGTTTGTAAAAATGTATATACGACTCCAAGAATTCTCAATCATAGAAAATAATTAAAAGCTTGCCTCAACTTCTTATTTTATGTTTCCACAAACAATCTACTGGATAATATCCGGGACTTCGAAGGATATTATAATAGTTGCAAGTCCAATTTTATCTCTGTAACATTTTCAACCTAGTAATTAATTTCAAATATATTCTATTCTACTTCACAACTTTTATCTTATTATACGAAATCTAGTTCACATATTTTTAATACTACTACTCAAGTTTAAATCATTATTTTGTCAGAAGTTCATTTCTCATTTTGAAATAAATAATTATGATGGTGATATTTCAAAAAAGTTTGCATTTTTGACAAATTTTATTAAAATGACGGTAACAGGTGACGCCAAGTTACTTCAACATGAGACTTTTAAATTACTTTATCCGTGATTTTTTCAATGCATTTACATATTTATGGATCCAAATTTAAAAAGTTTTTTTTTTGTATTTCGAAATATTTTATATCAGCATATTCTTATAAATAGACAGCTATTTTTCAACCAAGTCCAACTAGGTACAATTAAACTTTTTACCTATATTTCTGTATTCAATGCCTAGCAATCTTTCATTGCTTATATTTCATAATGTTTTATATGGAAAGTTATTTTATACGTCTATTAAGTGTAAATTGGAATAAAATATGTTATATTACGAAGATTCAATATGTATTCATATTAAGTTGGTTATTAATAAGATAACTGTCTGCCAATTAAGTTAATTGTCCCTTTGTGTCGACAAATTCTAGAATTGTATTGCACGTTTCGGAATATACCTAATATTCCGAATTCCAACAATGTTCGAAACTCCATAAACTTTAAACTTGTAAAGAGCTAACTTGCATAGAGATTAAAGTTATCTTTATATAAAACTTACAGCTTCTATCGCCAATATTTCAATTTACAGTGCCAGACTCACAATAAAATTCACCTTTAAAATAAGTATATAGTTCTTTTATAAAGTAAAAATAAACCCATGCAAGCAAGCATCCAGAATACTTATGATATATTCGCTTGTTCACACTTCTATAGTGTAAAAAAAGCAATAACGATTTATTTTATTTCTAGAACCAAACTTCGTCGGATCATTCGACATCGGAGATTTCGTATTATTTTTCTTCCGTGAAACAGCTATTGAATATATTAACTGCGGAAAAAATGTGTATTCTCGGGTGGCACGTGTCTGCAAAAGAGACACCGGTGGAAAAAATATCCTCAGTCAGAACTGGGCTACATATCTGAAGGCCCGAATCAACTGCTCCATACCCGGAGAGTTTCCATTTTATTTTAATGAAATACGTAAGTATAAAAAAGATATAAACCTACAGTTTCAGTTTAGTATAAAATATATTAACGAAAATAAATTTTGATAAAATCTCGGAACTTATTTTATAAAATAATGAACATTTTAAATTACTAAATAAAATGGCGTTTTTAGTAAGTAGCAATATTTGTTTTTGTTTTAGAGAGTATTTACAAAGTCCCAGGTGATGATGGGCGTTTTTATGGCACATTTACAACTTCAACAAACGGCTTAATGGGTTCGGCGATCTGTTCATTTAAATTATCCGACATCCAAGCTGTGTTCAATGGGAAATTCAAGGAACAAGCATCTTCGAGTTCGGCTTGGTTGCCCGTCTTAAATAGCCGAGTGCCGGAACCGAGACCAGGAACATGTGTGAACGATACTGAAACTTTACCCGACACTGTACTTAACTTCATTCGTCTGCACCCGCTTATGGATTTGGCTGTTATGCACGAAAATGACAAACCCGTGTACTTCAAACGGGACTTATCCTTTACTAAATTAGTTGTTGATAAAGTCAAAGTGGACGTTCTCGAAACTGTATCAGAATACACTGTTTATTATGCAGGAACAAGTATGTTTTCAACAATTGCACCACTGTGAAAGGTGTTATAAATGATTTATTGAATTTATTTTTAGATGACGGAAGAGTTCACAAAATTGTCCAGTGGTACGACCAGAATGGAGAATCATCTTCGATACTTTTGGATGTGTTTGATGTGACTCCTGGTGAACCAATTCAAGTTATGGAACTCTCACACAAACACAAAGCTTTATACGTCGCCTCAGACCATAGAGTTAAACAAATCGATCTTATAATGTGTAATAGACGTTACGACAATTGCCTACGTTGTGTGCATGACCCATATTGTGGTTGGGATAAAGATACCAACACTTGCAAAACATATTTTCCAGGGTATGATGGTTGATCTCTAGCTATTACATATTATTATAATTTTGTATCCTTATAGATTACTTCAAGATGTTTCCAATAGTACTGCTGATGTCTGCGACAGCAGTGTGGTCAAGAAGAAGATGGTCGTTACTTGGGGGCAAAGTTTGCATTTGGGATGTTTTCTAAAAATGCCCGCAGTACTTCAATCTCAAACTATTACATGGTATCATTACTCCAAAGAAAAAGGACGATACAAAATTGTTTTTAGGTAAAACTATTTAGTTATTATTAATTAAATAATTAACAGTACGTATAACTAACAAAACTATATTTATAATTGCAGGCCTGATAAATATATCAAAACTTCAGAACATGGATTAGTGATCATTGCTGTCACTGAAGCAGATGCTGGCCGATATGATTGTTGGATGGGAGCGTCTCTTCTTTGTTCTTACAATGTAACAGTGGATGCTCATCGATGTGCTCCACCTTCGAAAAGCAATGATTATCAAAAGATTTATTCGGATTGGTGCCATGAGTTTGAGAAGTACAAATCAGCAATGAAAACTTGGGAAAGAAAACAAGCTGTAAGTTAGTCTACAATTATATAGATACATATTTATCTATATGTTTTTAGAAATTGTTATGCATGCGGTATTCAGATAACCTTAATATATTTTTATGTTTATTTATTTTGGATTACAGCAATGCAGCTCACGTCAAAATGATAGCAACCAGAATATCCATCCAAATGAAATCTACCGACCACTAGTCTGATAGCTGATAAATCGTGGTCTGTTCACAATCACCCCCCTAGGTTTACCGTTGCATTGGACTCTCGTATTATTTGTGTAAATACGTTTTACTCGTGCCGAGAGCAACGATGGGTATTATTATTTGAAATTTTGTTGCTAAAAATATAAACAGTTAATTTTATGGAAGTGTACAGAGATATGTTGTACAGTGTACTGTAATTGTACTTAAAATAAGCAATTTAATAATGCAAATGAAAATAAGAAGATATTCACGATCTCCTGAATAAATAATATGTGTTACTTATTAATAATCATAATTTGACGATCAATATTTGCCGTGAGTAATATAATTTTATTTAGTCATAAGAGCTTTCCCACAATTGATATCATCTCATCCCGAATAAACATTTATCCATTTTCACTATTAGTATAAACTTTATTGTGTACATATGAGGAATGATCAGAAATGAAAATGAATAATCCTATAGAATACGCAGGGTTACTTAATTTAAAAATATAGATCTTTATTGTAAAAAAAAGGAACGAATTAATATGTTCATTTGATAACTGTAGCATTTTTACTAAGCTTGTTTTCTGATTAATCCTTATATATTTGTAAATAATTAAATTAAAAATAAAAGTTTGCAATATATCCAGAACATTCGGCAAATTAATAACAAAAAAAACATTAAAATTAAATACCTATTCTGTAGGTCTGTGATATATCTGTCATCATTTATGGAATTGTATAATGTTTTATTTAATAATAATAATCTGAAGTGTAAAAAGCCTAGATAATCACTCATTGTGAAAATTGGACCAACTGTTTCTGTTTTCATGTTTCAAGCAAATTTTCTTAAGCATTAAAGCAACTTTAATGTTGCAAGTGTGTTATTAAGCAATATCTAATTTTTCTAATGTGTTAATTCTAATTTAACGTGTGTGTGTATGTTGTGATTTATGCATTTTTACCTGAAGTATTTTTGTAATTATCATAATCTCTTCAGTTATCATAAGCAGGTCCATAATATTAGTTTACAACATGCTATGAGAAAAAATGGTCGTTATATTATATTAGGACATAGGTTGAAGTATCATTCGTAAATTGATGCTGAAGAGAAATACATTTTTAAAGTCTGAATTAGTGTAAAATGAAAGCAGGTCATTTATTTTTTATTAATTAATTATTAACATTGGCGAAAGTACCTTGTATAAATTGCAATAATGTTTTGTATAAAAAAATATTCAATAGTTCGGGAATTTACATTGCTTCTGTGAGGTGCATTATAAAGGATATATAATTAAAACACTTGACATTTAAAGCATGTAAATTCAAAATATGGTTTTAACGTACATATTTATGGACTTCTGATAAGGGTGGCCAAATTGTGTATAAACTAATTTTACTTAAATTTAAGAATAAATTTTGTTATAGAGTATAAATTTTTTTTTAACAGTTATGTACGTGGAAATTATGGGTAAGGCACAATAATACACCCAGATGTTTATAAAATTGTAAATACCTATGTATAGCGTATATAGCTATAATCCATCTTTAAAAGTCGTTTTAGATAACTTAACATTTAAGGATTGTTAATTAGATTATTTTAATAACGTATAAAATAATGTTAGAAAACATTATTTACTAAAGATAACATTTTACTTGTTTATTTTTATTTGTTTCATTTAAAAAAAAAAAACTTGACAAAATATATTTATAAGTATATAATATTTAATGTATATAATGTTTAATGTATAACATTTTCTTTACTAGTATTTATTTGTTAGCATATAGACAACACAATATGGACATTGTGATGACATTATTGCTTTTTAGCTTTGCAACGGTAAATTATCCTGATATTAATAAAATGCGTTTCATCAAAGTAGAATTTTCATAGTTCAATATAATATTTAAACAAATACAATCAGAAATAAAACATATACAGTTTCTAATTAATATAAACTGTTTTATTTATATTTTTGTTTCGTTATATATAATCGCTCATTGATATTATTTGATTGATATTCAACTAGTTTAGTGAAGATCTACAATAGCAGGAGTGCTATTATATGTTTTATTTTATTAATATAACAGTATTCCAGTATAAGAGTAAGTACAAAAATATATTTCATAAACATATTTTAATATATATTCAATATAAAGCGCTTTATTTGGCCGTTATATATCAAGTTATATTTAATAATAAATAAATAACACAGTACTTAAGGAGCAGATCATTGTTGTTGATCGCGTGCTATAGGTAGATTCTCGGGTGTTTGCACTCATTCTGGTCAGATTTTTAATTCGGGTCTCGGGTGTTTTGGAGTGGGCGGTTCGCGATTTAAGTTATAACGCTGATATATTTAAGTATGACTTCATCAACATGTTAACCGACTTTAGTACTTATGACTGCGTCACATCTCGTCCGCCAGCATCGATACGGATGCTGGAGATGCTTAGTATATGCTCTCATCTTGGGGCTCATCACTGGCATGCCGCCTATCGTCGCTCCTTTCTGTGTCCTGCTTGACATTAGTACGTCGTATTGCGTTAAACTGGTGGTTGCAGCGTACCTCTCGGTTGCATATTTCGGTAGGATCGTCATTGCCAGTGACACAGATGGTCTGGAATGAGATGTAAAAAGGGGCATTAGCTCGTGTATGTGCAGGGTCAATAAGTGCACGGTCGTTTAAATGAGATTGGTGGCACTTGTTAATATTGGCGTGTTGCAAACAAACGACTGACGAATCGTCCAAGAAAG
>JADQWA010000509.1:0-10425 GCA_018344505.1 Nebria ingens riversi
ACGGAAATCAAACAATATATGAAATACCATTTGTCATGTCATTAAACGAGGATTCTAACACAAATATTTATATGGAAATAATTGTATTTTTGAATTGAAACAAAATGTTCTAAAACAAGGAAATTAAGAGTGACATTTGAATGTGATAGAAACACGCAATAATATATAAAAGATATTAATAAAATAAGACGTTTAACTACGACGTATATCTAGGTTTTATATTGTGTATCTCAAGGGCACTATGTATTATTTTATTACTCGTTCTTATTCATCTAGAAGTGTAAACACGCAAAAGAAACTCTATATTGATATAAGCGAATCTCATATTAATTAAAAGTTATAATTGACACACCCACAATAATTGTACTGAAATTATTCTCCTGTAGGGAACCTTAAACCTATTTATCTTCTTTATAGTATGTATGGTACCTACGGATAGTAACAAGCGTTACGCCACACTTTGCATGATTAGTTGTTTAAGCAACAGAAAACAAGACATTTATTTATTTTCGTGTTTGATTCATTTCTAATTTGGACTAACTGTAATTAGAAAAATGTCTATAGGTACCAAAAGCACTTTGTTCGAATATACAGTGCCCTACTTGGAACGCTATTAAAAATCATCTATTCCCCTATATAACTTATAAATGCTTTAAACCATGACGAATCATTTTCGACACATACCTATAATAAATATCAAAGATCACATTATTTCTAGCAATCGCCTGGTTGACAATCACAAAAATCAGAGATGCATTCACTTTTTCTCCCCGTTTATAATATTAATAATAATAATAAGTAAAGAAGTGAGTGTTAGTTCCACCACCAGAGACACAGAGGCAGCGAACTCTTTTGGCATTCAGAAGAGAAAACCAGGAAACTGAACGAAACGAGCAACTGGTTGCATCAGTCCTCATTCTGTACACAGGATCGCCGCGAATTAACCATGATAAAGATTCAAGTACAATGACCTCTTTCCCCATTGCATTTTACCCAACCAACAAACAAATAAAATAATAACAGCGCATGCGCACCGCAAACACACTTTTTTATTTGTGTATAGTAGGTACTATTTTACAATGAATCAATAATCGATTTTATTCGGGTTGTACAATAAAAAAGAAACGGTGTTATTCGTGATTGTATACCATGAAAATATCACATGTAACCTAAGTTACAAATATATCGAATTGATTTACACTCTTTTTACTTTCATATACGAAGTAATAATCAATCTCTAGATTTTAACGGAAATACACCTTTTGACCTTCTCTGCTTTCAAAATTTCTAATTTAGTATACTAGCTACTACGTATAAGAAAGTCCAGTATGGGACACTACATATATTTAGTTTTTAGGGCGTTGTATTGCAATCATTTCATTCTAGCATAATGAAATAAGAAGTATGTGATTAATTGTCATTTAAGTGTAACAGATAATGTTGTTGTATGGGTTGAGTTTCCGGTATCGTATAGACGAGAAAGTTTGAGAACTGCAGGTCATAAGGGATCGCTCATCATAGACACATATACATATGGTTGTAAATAATATAAAATCGCTTCATAGAAATCCTGCACTGCGATTATATATATGTGAAAGTAGGAAATGTTGAGTCTCTGACGAAACAACGCGTATTTTAGAAAGTGAAGCAATGCCCCGTTGTCACACTAGCCCACACCGAATCGCCATCATCGCCATGTCTCACCATTACGTGAACGATTCGACGTGGTTGATTGTATTATTTATATTTTCGATGTTCGCCCATTGTCAAGTTTGTATATATAAATATATATATGTATGTATATACGAATTGGCGATATGGCCTAATAATTATCTCTGTGTGACCCAAACCTTTTATGAATAGAGAGAAAGGTCAGCTAATCTGACATCGGCCATAATTAATCAAGTCCACATTATTTTCGCAAATCTTTCATACATACATACGTACATACTCGTACTGTATTTCTAATAGGTAAAGGAAATTGTCATCATCAATTTGTTTGACATATAATTCAGTCATTCCATTAATTCTATACTACTTTACGTAGAAAAATGTAAATTTTTAAAAATTATTTAATAATAAATGGAAAAGTACTTTATGTCTAATATTAGCAACAGTTATGCCTCTTATTATATACAGACAGCGAGATTGTATCCTTGAGACGGTTGCATTTGCCAAAAACCCTGACCAACTTAACATCATCATTTGCTATTCGTGAAGCGAATTAGATATTTGCTTTGGTTTTCTCCATGCATGTCTATCCGTAAGGTTGCTATTCACATTTGCACGAGAAAGAAATATCAAAATTGTTGATGTACTTGTGTACTTCTTCATCTGGGTACAATATAAAACTTACTAAATATATACCGGAAAAACCACTAAATTATAATTTACCCCTACCTATATGAATAGCGAGTACCCCATCAAAATAATTTGTATTTATTTCGATAAACACAGTTTCAACAACTTTACCAGTACAACTGCTAATAGTTGCAGTTCCCGATATTATATCACAATATTTAAAATTTATTTATATGATCATGAATTACCTACATATGTATAAAATCTGTTTCAAGTCTCCACGTAAGTTAAACGCAATAAAACTTGCACAAACTTTAGTCCATTACAATAGGGTCAATTTGTTTATAAGAAGATTAAATAAATTGTATTAAAACGAATCGTTTGATTCAGTAAATTCAATAGATAATTTATTCTAATAAACGTTAGAGAGCGTAACGATGTATATATTTCGGTTAATTTAGACTGTTTACAATTTATTAAATTAATCCAAGCAAAAAGTGAAATTACGAATGTTTTGGTTAGATACGAAAGTGATACTCAAAAATCTGACAGCAATTATATTTGGTAAAATTTTATTTTCAATTTGAGCGTAAAAAACGACTATTTTCATGGTTGAAATGTCGTTTTTAGGTCTAGACGAACGGAATAGTTTTAGAAAGTGTTTATGATTTAGACAAATAAATAAATAAAAATAATTTTTGGTAATTGTTTTTTATAACATCACGATATGGTTTTAAAACTGCATTACGATGGAAAGTAATTTTGTGAAGACATTCGAAAGAAGCAATCAGTCAAAATTAGAAATTTTTAATACAAACTTTGTATTGCACAGGTCACTTGATTAGGTGTTCATTAGCAATGTGATTTTTCATGCAGATGTTGCAATATACATTTCTGTAGAAACAACTCGATAAATCAAAAAGATGATAGCGAATCTTCTTTTTGATGATGGCAATTGTGTGGAACTCGCAAGTAGCTTTTTTTTTTTTTAGAAATATTTATGGAATTTTGTTATTATTTTATTTAGGTATTTGTCTAAATCATATACACCCAAAAACGCTAATTTAACTATGTTGAAAATAGTCATTTTTTACGCTCAAATTAAAAATAAATTTTTCCTTGAAGGCTTTTGTATTTAACCAAAACGTTCATATTTTATAAATTAATCACTAAAAGTTTGTTATTAACAAAATGGTAACTGGAGAACAAAGGCAGATTGCTACACAAAAATCACCATTTCGAAAACTGAAAACAATTATTGTATTTGTCGCGGTTTCATTACAAGTCATTAGCTACGAATTGAATAACAGCGTTTAGAATTAAATGTATAAAATTACCTAAACATCATTCGAGGAAACGTACTATTAAAACTTATTACACCAGTTACGTAACGTGAAAATAATTAGAAAAAGAAGTTTTACTTATAAATATAAAAGCAGGCAACATTCTTAAAGAGAAAAATCCTATACCTATTAGTTGAGAATTTTAAATAATTAATTAAATATATAAATAATTTTAGTATCCTGCACAAGAAAATAGTCAGTAGGAAAAAAACGCCTAACGATTTAAAAGATCAAGTATATTTTTAGTGGTGTTATTTTTGATGCGTACATTTGTTGATTTCAAATGTTTCAATGTTACGTGTTACAAGTTATTTAGTACAGAATGTCCCCGCGCGTGCGCCCTAGCGTACACCTCTCAATACGCGCTCTTTCGAAACACCGAATGGCAATAACACATACGAAGGCCACTGGCATTATTATTACAAAAGACCACGGCCATTCACATCGTTTTTTAAACAGCACATCTATTTAGCATTATTATTTCATTTCATTATCATTTACAAACCGAAAACTAAGGTTAAGGGTTTAACAATCTGTTATATCATAATTCGCATTTTATTACGTCAAACACCCTTAAAATCTTTCGCAAACAAACGCATATTATGTAATCTTAATTATTTATAGCTTCAAAGGCTCAATGCTTTATATATTGTATTTATAACCATTATACTACATGTTAATTAGAGTATAAATATATATTTGGCAAAGAACAAGCTCAGTTGATTTTTTCTTTTATATATTTTTAATCGAATAGCGCTGAATAAAATAATAATAGCATGACATGGGATCGATGAGTTTTCTGATCGCAGCGCTACATACTGGGAAAATTTGAGCGGGAAATGATCGAGCTATGCACGTATAACCGTGGTGACGTCACATGACCGCCCCCAACTCAGGTTGTTGACCTCTAGAAGCAGGGAAAATCGATAGGGAAAAACCGCGTGCGCGTGGATTCGTTTGTACACAAGAGTCAGCTGCCTGTACCACCACCATCACCACACATACCAGGACAATGCCGGCCATTGCCTTCCCCGTGTCCTCTTTCTGTTTCTTTATCTTTTAGCCTAGCGTACCCCAGAATACAGTATAGTAGGACACATTTTATTGTTCTACTTCTAAAGTTCGTAAAAATCCTCTGTTGGCATCGTAGTTTATTCATTTTAGTTTTGATGAAACAATTTCAAAAATTATTTTATTTTAATTGTATTGAAATATGCGTAATATGATGAATTGTTTATAATTTATGAATATTGTTGTCAATTTCCAATATTCAATTGAGATACAAGATTAATTTATAAGTTCTATAATTTGAGTGAATGTTCTATAAAAGATTTGCTACATTCAAAAAAATGTACGTGACGATAAAAAAAGCTATCTATATATTCGCATCTGTCTTTTATTTGTCAACTCACATTATACATTTCGTCATCTACACGTCAAAATAATCTAATTGAAATAGTTCCGTTCGCAAAGCGAATTCCATTTGAATTGCTTTGAAATATATTATTAACAGTAATAGATAAAATTGTACGGAATAGAATATGTCAATATTAATCGTAGTGTGTAAGCCCCCCCCCCCCCTTGCACCCGGAAAACCCTAACATTAATATTATTATCTGTTATAAATGTGTAGAACAATGTATTCGTGATTCAAAACAACATCACCTATTCTTCTTTGGGCCTCAGGAATAGTTATAATTGCATATCTATTGAATTTGAAGCCTACAATAAGTACCTCTTGTAAACACACGATATTGTGTTGGTTCCGTTGCAAGGAACACGATGGTCTCGAGGATATTAGATAAATAACCGGTCATATAAAAGCATCTGTTCTAGAAAGCTCTTCCTGCATCCATAAATCAATACCTAACGTTGCACTTTCATTATTTATCTAACCTGTCAATTAAATAAACATTATATTTCACTTACACATCCTATTAATATCACTGCATCACATTGTGATCTATCCTTTCTATAAGAAAAAGAATTTTAAAAGTTTCATCACATTTATATATTCTTTTTCACACTGATGAGTTGTTTTTCTTTTGTTGAAACAAATATATATATATATATATATATATATATATATATATATATATATATATATATATATATATATATATATATACGATATATATATATATATATATATATATATATATATATATATATATATATATATATATATATATATATATAATTTAGAAAAAATCAAAAATGCTCTAAGGTGAATAGATGTTTATATTCTGGAAAAAGTTTAAATAAGGATTTTTTAAAAGCACGTATAAAATTTGTTTTTGTCATTTTGGTTTATGCGTTAATTTGTGAAAGAAGTTCGCCACTCACACATTTTTATTTTGAGTCTAATTTAGCGACGCGTTAAAATTATTTGACGCATGTGTTTAACATTCTCGAATTTCAACCACTAAAACTTTTTTCTTCAATTTTTTTTTATGTAGAGAAAGATGAAATAAAGTTAACGTATGGTAAAATAGGTTTCTTTTTTAAAATAAAGTTGAAAAAAAAAACCTGCTCTCCGCTTCGTTTGAAGTATATTTAGCATATAATCCATAAAGGCATATATTATTTTCTTTGCTTATATGTTTGTTTTCGTTTTATTACTGCTAAACGATATTTTTTAAATATTTACTGTCAAATAGATTTAAGCAATACCCATTTATAATATTTTAAAACATTTTAATCCTTTTAGCTCATATTTTCTAAGTAGCAAGTATGGTTAAAAAAAACTTTCAAATACCATTTTTATGATATTTTTTACGTTATAAAAACCTTTTTCCAATTAATTTTCATTTGATAACGACATTTTCTCTACCATACGCCCATATATAATGTATATCAATTTCAGATAATAGGAAAACAAAATAGAAATTGTAATGCATATTAGCAAAATAAATGTGCACAAAAAACAATTTGTATAATTTATTTTTATGCGTGCCTCAGTAAATCTATATAATTTTACGCTTATGTTAAAAATGTATTAATTAATTTTTATTCCTTCTTAATAATAAGTATATCTAATCATTTGTAGAACCTATTATATAAATAACATAAAATAAGATGTCAGGTTATAAAATAAATTTCGAAATAAATATATTGTAGTAATTACAAAAATGACCTTCTTTCAAAAATTTCATTTTCTAATCTTAAGGCTTGAGCCTGGAGTGAGACCTTGCTTTCCACACACGACGTACCTACCGCGAAATGCACTGCAATAGACATAATCATTTATTTGACCTGCAGCAGCCGCAAACGGATGAAACATTTTATTGCAATTCTGTATTCTGTAATCTGATATTATTCGCTTCTCACCTTGTAGTTTTACGATAGACAATTCAAATAAAATATAAGAAATACGGAAATTAATAAAGCAAGGTGTATACATTAAAAAAAATTTACCATTGCAGACAAATAAGTGAACATATCTCCGTTAAAATGATGTATAAGTGCATAAGCGCATGCGCGCAAATCATATATAGGATGAACATATTCGGGTATCATCGCTTGAGTTCAAATATGCCAACTACAAAAATGTTGCAATTAGTCTCGGAAGTAGCCGAATGCGATCGATGTTAACCGAATATTTTGTTTTGTGCATCTGTTACGCGCATACTTGATAAAAAAAAGTATATACAAGGAAATTAATGAATGTAGTATCATTTTACAATTATTAATAATTGTAAAATGATATTATATCTATTCAATGTTTTATAAATAAAACTGAGGTTTGTATGTTGGTTTTTTTTTGTGCTATACTAAGGGCCTAAGGGGCTGATATCTTTTCAAAGCTTCTCAATGTAATTATCATATAAATAATTAATAATATAATAATAATTCAGATGTAACGAACTCGACCAGAACAATGTTTAAAATGAAAATTTTTTAGGATAGTCTACAAATAATGCTTAATTTTTTTTTTTTGAGTCATTGTTGCATTTCACGGATATAACGATCTGGTGAAGTGCGTTATATTCAAGCTCCACATACATTAAATCGTATAGTCTGTTGTTATGTTTATGGGTGGGTAATTTTACACTATCATCTAATATTTATTGTAACACGGCATGGTTAGAACGCGCGGGGCGGTGTAAAGGTAATGTGAATATGCCCGTTTGTATAATATGTATACAGATGAATGTAGGACACTTTCTCTTGTGTGTGCGGAAAAGTGAAACCGCCGTTAGATTTTTTCGCACACCACTGACATGGGGCCAACAACCTTACCTATTCACTACAACTTGTGATTTTTAGCTCTCGTGATGTTACGTAATCTTAGCATCGCTCGGACAGGTTTACTTCCATGTGTGCGGTTTCGTTGGGTTCTACATACGTCACTAGGAGCACCTTCCCTATTTATTTTATTTTTCATTTATTACTGAACTATATATATATATATATATATATATATATATATATATATATATATATATATATATATATATATATATATATTTTAATTTCATATATAAGAATTTAAATAACTTTTAGAATGTCAAAGGTGATCATCAACTATAGTCGGAAAGAACTTTTCTTTTCTCTAAAGTTGTTATATAGGTGGGAAATGATTTAAACAATCGCAATTTCTAAAGTGACTTAGCAGGAATCAATTCTTATCTTGTACAATTTAATTTAAATCTTTAACAACGCGTGTTGGAATAAAATAAATATAAATTATATTCGTGGCAATATAATTATGTCTTATTACTATCATTTATGAGTTGCAACATTTATATTATTATTAACGGTTTTTTTTTTTGTATTTCAACAATTAAATAATACAATTATGAATTAGGTGCTTACGCAATACACAACCAGTTAATTAAATGGCAAAATGAAATATAATAAAAATTAATAAACGCAGTCATTTTATAAATTTTGATAAAATTATAAAAGGTTCTCAAATATAATACCTATCTAAAAATACAATTTGAAATATCTAATAAAAAAACAGTTTATTTTTAAGTCAAGTCTAAAATTGTCTAAATTTCAATTTAAATAATGTGCGAATAGCCCTAGAGGCTGTTGCACCTAAAATTTCAAATCCTAACGTTCATTTTAAAAAATAATTAATGTTGAACAAAAATAACTATTGACTTGTCAACATCTACATTAGTTTTATTTTCACAATATCATTTGACACGTTAAACCCGGTAGAAGAAATTTTAACGTAAAATTTTAGAAATATTACCAATTTGAAGTCAACTTCTATAACAGTTAAATTTCCAAAATTAAAAAACGAAACACAACATCAAAATTCCATGGAAAAAATATATATAAAAACCAATTTCAAGTGACAGGAGTAGTAAACGTCGAGCAAGTATTTTATGTTGGTACATTTTATAAACAAATTGAAAACAGCTAACTAGATCTATAAAATAAGTACAAAATTGGACTGTTTCCCAAAAATGCACTTGCGCAATGACAGCTCGTTGTAAATTGTTTTGACAGCTCCTACTTCGAAAGAAATTTTACACTTTCGTTCTCTGTATTATTATATAGACTATCATTTATATTTGAAAGTAAAAGTATTGTTACTTTTAACCTTAAGTTTATTATTGCTATTTTTGTATTTTATGATCTAGTAACTTAATAATCTAGAACTAATTGATTTTAAATTATTAATTTTACGACGTGTTCTTGTTTTCGATAAAATCAGAATTGTGGTAAATATCAAATAATTTAGATAAACGTTAATCTTTATTGAAAAATTTAATAGTATTTATCGACATTATAAGTTTAAGTGCAAGTTTTATTATTTATTTAAAAATTGCACTCAATTTTCTATTCATATAATTATTTTATATTATGTTATTTACTAATTTGAAAATGTAATAAAAAATTAAATGAATTGCCGAAATGTTCAGTTGTAGAAAAATATAATTATAGAGTTGGTTATAGTTACATATTAAAAAGACTGTTAAATAAAAAAACTTTTATTTTTTTAATGTGAAAATAAATATTTATTTTTTGCATTCGCAATATATTCATTCGGTTATACCGAGGCAGTCGTTATAAATCGTGTTAATTCGCGCGAATCATGTGTGTTTTTGATATTTTTTTCATGGCGTATAATTAGCGCGTTATTCGCTAATTTTGTTTTCAATTTAAAAATAGCCTGCGCGATATCATTTTTCGTATGGGCCGATGAACTTAACATTGAGCGTCTGTTTTTATAACAAACATACGTTTGTCTTGTTGGCCCACGCATAATAAATTTAATGTTATCGCAAATAAATACGGAAATAACAAAAAGGAAACCATTCCTTGTTGTTTTCAATTGACTTAACCTTTGCCTATACAAATTCACTTGAGAAGTTTCATTTTTAAATATCAAAACACTGACAAATTTCACAAGGAAAAACATTTCAGTCACAGTTCACGAATTCGCTAAATGCATCAACTAACATTTTTACTATTTTACTCAATAAGGAAATCAAACACAAAAATAATATTTGCCAACACAAATCTATACAGTTTATTTAAATTTAATATTTTATAAAATTCGACACGAATAAATTTCATATATTATGAGCTATAGTGAAATTTAATATCGTACAAACGAAATTTAGTTTATTTCAAAACATCAAAGACTATAGGTTAAAAATACAATACGGAAACGAATTCTAAAATAAAAATTCTATATTCTGTTAAAACATTGATTTATTGCATATGGGCCATGAGCTGTTTTTTATTTTTCTAATGTTTTTTTTATGAATATCTAGATTTGATATGCTTTTCTCAAAATTAATTTTCCAGTAAGTAA
>JADQWA010000512.1:0-47495 GCA_018344505.1 Nebria ingens riversi
TATATATATTAATTACTATACATCCCATTATATATTACATCTAAATTATATGTATATATATTCAAATAGAATCCATGTAATTAAAATATATAATTGACTCCACATCATTATCTTAATGTTGAAATAATAGCAGTATCTGTCAGAACTATAATGGATTCTTTCCTATTTATGAAAACAACAAATAAATTATCTTTATAGATCAATATAGTTAGACGTATAAATTGAAATTAATTTAAATAGTAAAAAAATAAATAAAGTCTTAGATATTCGTAAATATTGTACTAAATAAACTTATTTATTTATTTACAGTGTGTAGAAATTAAAAATTGTGAAGTGCTTTTTTTGCAGGAAGGACAAAAATCTAATAATGAATTAATTTTAGATTTCAATTTACAGAGTACTGTGTACAATTTTACAAATCAAATACCTGGACTGGAGTGGCCTACACTCAATTCTCTTGTACGTACGATATTGAACTATTTTTGTTTTGAATTTTAATATGTTTGATCGCTGTGTTCATTAAAAAAAATCTATAACTGAAGAAAAAAATATTATTTGAATCTAAAGTAGAATTTAGAATTTTATTTTAATAAAAAAGTTGAACGAGCTAAAATGATACTTGTCCTAGAGTTATTGCACTAAATACATTTTGAAGAACTTAAAATTGAATACATAATGAAAATACTGACACTATAAATAAATACAAATTTTATTTATTTACCATACTAAAATAATTAATAAATTATCTGCAAATCAGCAAAAATGTTTTTATTCTAAGTATTTAATAAAGAACAGTTTTGAAATGAATTGAATTGTTATATAATTGCTTGAATTGAAATACATAAATATCCTTTTAATCTGTGAAGCGAGACATTCCGTATTATTGTGTTCAAAGTGTTATATTCCAACTGTAGCAAAAAGGCATAAATCTAAGCAAAAACTACTATAACAATTCATCATCAGCATTGTTTTCTATAGGAATCAGAGCACGTATAAAGCAACGAAAAAAAAGCAGGAATCATAAGCCCCCCGTACTCCTTGTCGTGTTCCATACAGAGGTCAGGTTAATCGATTGTTCCTTCATAAAGGTTACAAACCGTGGCAAATAAACACGAAACGAAACAAAAAAAGAGAAAAACAGAAAGCAACAGCAATAAAGCCAGATAGAGAGACAAGGTGCTAAATGAGCCGCAAAGTGAGGAGAAGATATCGATCTGTCTCAATCCGGGGGTCGTAAATCACCTAGCGGAGAAGCTCTGGACGGCGAGACAAATCTATACACCGTTTCAACTACAATCTACACAACTGTTGGCTGAAAAGCAAATGTTGCTTTGGGATTCGAAATTAAATATCTTTAACAATATTGTAAAAAAGTCAGTCAATAATTGGGACCGTTTTTGCTAAAGTCGATATCTACAAAATGTTAGTTTCGAGAAAAATAATGCCTTTATGTCTAATTTTCTCTAAACTAAATAGTATGCACAAATTCAGTATATAAATATAATAATTAAAACTTTACGCCATTTTTTTGCATTTTAGCAAAATTTTACTTCTCATTTTCTTTCAGTATTTATTACGGAAATGTTTTTAGAAAATAATTATTTAATTAGATACGTAGGTTTTTATTTTAAATTAATTAAAATGAATAATTATTTTAAAAATAAATACATGTTTATTAAACGAAATAAAACTTTGTATGAAAATAACAAAAATTAATTTTGTTGTATGCGTACTTATATAAAATTTAAAAAAAAAAAACGAGTTTAAAAAAAAACTGCAATATTTGTATTATTTGAGATAAAATTATAGAATTAAAATTATCTTGTACCTCTTATACGATTTCATGTCTACATATATCGTGATGACAGTCTTCATGTCATGTTTTATTAAAAGCTTGTTATTGAGTTTTTTGAGAAATAAGTGAAATAAGCTTTATAATATATAATTCATTTAAGATTACTTCTCACACATTGATTCCGCTCGATATACGCATGCATTTTTAAAACATCAGATGGTTGTGGCAGTAACAGAGCCGCTTATGTTTCGACAGTTTGCAACTTAAAATATAAGCTAAATATAAATTGACATTGTTCAATTATAACTCTACACACATCACTAATGATTCGCTTGTCGAGATAAAAGTATTTTGCTATATTCATTAAAGAAGAACAAAAAAAAAACTGAGGAGGCTTAGAATCTACACAAAGAGAAATACTATTTTCAGAACTATGGGTGGTTGTGACAGCTTCCCAAGGTTTGCAATGATAAATATAATAACAAAGTAAAATTGTCTTTTGACAATTTTCTAACGAGATTTTCTTATATTGTATGTATTTTACTGCGTGTATTCTATTATTACAAAAATAATAATTAGCGTTATAACTAATAACTTCTCTGTGTGGTAAATGATTGGTTTTTTGTCTGTTGAATTTTCCAAGCCTTAGTATGGTAATATTATGTATCCAAATTTATCGCATAGTATGATGATGAATTTGAATTTCAAAATATGTGTTGCTGTTTAGAAAAAGTCTTAAAATCATGCAATTTCAGCGTCAGGTGTGCAGGGATCTCGTTGACCCCCGGTTGAACACGCCACTGATGTATGGAGAGATGCTGTAACAAGATACAAAGTTTATATCTGCCTGTCATCAGGATTCAACCCACGAACCGCTCAGTTAACCGTATTACATCGTGAAAATTGAATCTTGGTAACGATACGACGCGACGGTACGATACGCAATGTAAACTTTCACCAGGGCCTACTGCATCACAGTCAAACCATGATCAACCATTTCAATAAACTGTTAATTCATTACTATGTAAAATAAAATTGATAATTAGTTAAAAAAATTGTAATTTAAATTTGTAATTTTTCACCACATCATTTTATTATTTATTAGTACTTTAATTAATACGAGATGTCGCAGTTACATTTCAAAGACCAAGGTGATATGGTGACACTTTATGTCTTGAATTTCAATACTGTCATAAAAATGATAGCATTGCAATTCCGTACATACGTAAACTATAAAAATTGTGCAATTATCCCGAAAATGTTTTTCTATAGATTTTAGAAACAGTTTAATGATCAAATGAAAATATATAATAGATTTTTTATCGCTGTATAACAGGGTGATTTTACACATTAATTTTCATAATTAGCATCTGTGTAAACGTAAACTTGTCTTAATCTTTTGAAAACTTTAGTAATTCATTAAAAAGTAAACTCTAAAGTTTTCGAATTGAAGCAGAAATGAAACGGACTTAAAACATATAACTCCTTACTTGGTATAAGTAATTGAAATATATTCATACAGAAGAAAATCTAACGTAGGCGATGTAAAATAAAAAATCAAGGATAATCCAGAGGATGTAATCAAATAATCAAAAATAACATTATTTTGATATTGTTGAGCTGCAATTTGAATACTTTACAACAATAAAAATATTGAGGTTGTGTGAAAAAAGCATTGTATTATTTTCATTACAAAGCAAAGGAATGGTGAAAAGAAATTGGTATATAAATTATTATTATGTGATTCGTTGCCTGTAATTATAGCAAATGCTATCAAAAATAAAAATTTTCGTCATAATTTTTGGGAAAATGTAATGAAATTTACGAAATTTTCCTGTCGCACTAAAATACCGAAACTGTTGCAATCGTCATTAAATAACAATCATTTTCATAAATTTATTATATACTTCAGAAAGTAAATTTAAAAATTATTATAAATACCTCAAAACACATTATGTGGTTTTAAACTGAGTATAAATGTATTCGGCTGGCAATGTATGTACAAAATACTAAATAAAATTTCAAATCAATACATTTTATTATGAATAAGAAATAAGAAACGATTCCAAAAATAGATTTATAAGCATCAGACTGTTTCTATGTGTAATTCGAAGTTGCAAGAGTAACTAGGTAAGTGTTAAATAATTAAAAATGTTTCTAGAAGTGTCTAAACCTGTAGCAATGTAAGTAGTAAGTAAACAAGAGTTGCTACACTGTTAGTTGAAGTAATTTCTTTGATATTAAAGGCGTACACCATAGAAGACGAAGACATGCGAAGTTCGAGCCACTATTACAATGCTTAGAATTTAGAAGTAGTTTACTTCCTTTTCCGTTTTATTCTGATTTAGATAAGACCGTTGTGAGCTACAAATCTCTTTGGTGTATTCGCAACAATAATGGAGAGTATCAGACAAGACTAGCAAGACACAGGTGGCATAAAGTACTATTATAATTGGATTCATGTATGTAATGTTGTCCTACAGCTCTTACTGACAAAGTGATTTAGACGCAACGTTTACGCCTAAGCTTATACACTCACCTACTTTAGTTGGTGTAAGATTATGGTTTAGATATACTAGAATCGTGTTTAGGGTTTGCTTATATATATATATATATATATATATATATATATATATATATATAAATATATATAAATATATATATATATATATATATATATATATATATATATATATATATATATATATATATATATATATATATATATATATATATATATATAAATATATATATATATATATATATATATATATATATATATATATATATATATATATATATATATATATATATATATATATATATATATATATATATATATATATATATATATATATATATATAATACTCTAATACCTATGTCTGTATTTGTATAAATTTATAAACATCGCCAAATTACAACACTCACTGTAAAAGGTTGAGGTTGGCGTTCTGTGCCTGTTGCGAAGGGAATTTGAACTATTTGAACCTCAATTACCACAGTCAGCCGCCACGCCCATTTTAAGGGGTCTATGATATGTTGTTGCTAATGCATGTAATACAGTAAAAGTTTGCAAAGCTAAATTTAGGGGAAAATCGTTGTGCTACATATATAAAATTGATAGTAAATACATTTCAAATTATCCTTGTAACTGTCGCAAACTTATATTATTCAAGTATTAGGTTCCGCAATAACGAAAAAAAAAAACAGGCACGAAGATTCGTGAATTTGGCACTAAAAGTGTGGGTGTAAATTGTAATTTTGAATTATGTATAATGAATTATGAATAAATTACGAAAAAAATATTTTTAATATATTCCAAAATATTATTAAATCAAGTCCGTTTTCAAATCCCTATAACTCTGGAAATATTGTTACAATATATTTCCATTATCAAATTTAAACTTTAAATGGTCGACTTTTCTTATGCAAATAAAAGAAATTACATGCCAAGCCGATCAAAATAGATGTTTTACTCCCAGACAGGTTGAAAATATCGTATATTATGAAATGGAAGAAAATCATATTTATATATTTATGAATACCTACTGCATTCTTGCTATTCTCCTTATCGTCTGACTTTTCTTTGCTCGCCAAACTTTTTATTTTTCTATAAACTTTATACAGGAAGGGGAAAATATTCAAGTCCATCTTGGAATGTTCCAAAACAGGTTAAATGGCAATAAAATAGAACATATGTTGTGTGTAAATACCGAAACGCTGCAATGCATCAACAAAACAAATATCGACTTCTGCCCGAATGCTTTTCTACGTTTGTTTGTTAACTACAATTCATCTTGAAGGAAAGCATTGCTTTATCTTCTAAACAAACATTTCGTTTCATCTCATCCAAATGGTTAACTCTTAAAGAAACGATTTAAATTTTAATATCAAAATATGCAATTATAAAATAATTTTTATAATTATTTGATTTGATGATACACGCATTACTCACAGATAGAAAGTAATTGGGCTTAAAAAATGTTATAATCGGATTAATGTGAGATACAAATGTGAATTACAGGGATAGATGAGTAGCGATGATGATGGAGAAATACCCTATAATCCATACTAGACGAACTACTCACTGACGACGAACATTTCACTAACTTTGCATCGAGTTTCGCAAACCGAAACTTGGATCAACTATCAATTTGTAGCATCTTCTTACTTTGACCAAACTTGTCTAAAGCCCTATCATCATCTGTATATATGGAGAGGATACCGGTCCTATTTATATATGTAATGGATATTCCTATGCGGAAACATATAGAAATAGAATTGCATTCAAATTCACACACACGCGATTCGTAGAAAATTGTACGTAACATATAGAACGCGAATAACATAATGTAATAACACTCAATTGCTATTCCAGTCCAATGATGTAAAACAGTATGTATTTGGCCAAAACGTAAGTCCAATTCTACAGAAGTTTAATATAGTCGAATAATGGGGTAGGCATACTAATTTTTGTTTACTTCCTTATAAATAAAATAGATTTGTATGACTTGGACATGATTGAAGAATAAATATGTGATACATTTCTAAATATATGAAGAATGATTTACTTAAAGGGCATTTAAGATAAGTTCGGATAAATGAATGAAATATTGAATATATGAATAGAAAAATATTATAATAATGAAATCAATTTAAAAAGATTGTCTTTCATTTAATTACGTGAAGTCAATTCATCTTAACTCTGAGAAGATGTTTGCTGGATGAAATATCATAAGAGATGTCTTTTTTTCTGGAAATTTCTAGTAATAAAATAAAAATAAACTAAGGAAAATATAACAAATAATTTAGAAATTTTAATAATTTTTGTGATTCAAGAATTCGACTTCATATATAATATCTATGGTGTTGCGTGCAATGGAAATCAGAGTATTATTTATATTTTTAATAAAATTCGCAAATAAACATGAAATAAAATACCTTATCGTACAAAAAAAAAAACAAAACAAATTAACTTATGTAAGTGTGTGTCCAATTTGAATAATGATGTTTTCAAAAATAAATTCAATCATTACTATAAATAATAAAACTAGTTCTAACTGATAACAGTGCCAATATTAGTTATTTTCTTGTATGTGGTATGACGTGGAAAAAACGATTATTTAATAGAGAATTTTATATTTTAGCACTCACAAATGTTTTATTTAGTTTTTTTTTTAGAAATATTAAGGTGAACCATCAGGCTCGTTTAGAAAAACATCGTGCGTGTTAATATATTATATTTAAATGAATACAATAAATAAAAAATTAAACAATCTTATATCAAAAAATAGAACGAAAATATAAATAAAATAGCCTACTTTTTATGAAGTACGTGTGTTTAAATTTCGCGCGCTTTAGCAGTGCGTACTCCGGAGTCAAGTCCGGAATAGTTAGCTACTGCCGGGGGATGCCACGATTAGGAATACAGCAAAAATAGGAGATCACCGGCGTCGCATGTCCAAGTCAACCCTTAGTGGCGTCCGATCAATAAATAGAAGGGGTGTAAACCGTGACCCCTCTAACGCTCCGCCTTTTTATAGATTTTTTACCGTGATTCACACGAGATTTATTTGAATAGGAGAATTAAAACTTTTTCAAAATATTCAGAAATCAAAATTTACATAATCTTTATTTTCTATACACTGCAAACTTTGTCATATAAAATATTAAAATTAAATAAATACTCGTATATGTTTAGAAGCATATATAGTAAAATTGCGATTTCAAACTGGGAAATAAAAGACTTTGTGATATGAACACTAATAACGTAAAACACAAAATGAATACTGACACTGTTTTTTTTTGCTTACCATGAAAAGTGATCGATCGTGTGTCTGTAGCATTCTTAGATTCGAAAATAAAAATTCGTATCACACCTCTCAGATTACGAAAATGTATATAACTAATACTTGAATGTACGGCGCATATTGTGCTCTCGCAAGATAAATTTTATAGTCACTTTTTCTGTAAAGGTAAAGATTTTTATCAATTTTGGTAAATAACTACAATGTGACGACTGGTTACCTTTATACATTTTTTATACAAAAAATAATAATAACCTACAAAATGATAGAAAATTTTTAAAATAAACGACATTTTTTCGTATACTAAAAATATTAAATTTTGTTTTACATATCACAATAATTAAATTATTAATCTTCAAATACAATAATGTTAGATATTTTTCATATATAAAATAAAAGATATATATTGTAAAGGTTTACTTGGCTAAAATTGTTGATTTTCGCTGAATTAAAATATAGAATTGGAAATACTTATTATAAAATACACTTATGCTTTTTTTTTAATACAAAACTTTTGGTAAAGAAGCATTTGCTTCTAGTCCTCTAAAATATTAATTTAGTGAAGCGTTATTACAGATATATCCGATAAAGAATTGTATGTTTCTTTCGCAACTTCTTCTTTATCAAATTGCACATTTCCTGTAGGAATGAAAAAACCTGAGATGACTCCAACTGCAAGAAATGATATTTAAAATTGTTGGTTGTAAGTAATAATTTCAAATAAAGACTTACTCGATAATACAAGAACAATAACAAACAATGGAATTTCACATGAATGATCCAAAAGTAATCCTAAAACTAAATTACTCACAACAGCTCCCAGCCTACCAGCTAATGATGTCGTACAAACGGCCATTGCACTAAAAATCTTAATTTATATTACATTATTTCTTATAAATATACAAAAGCGAGACAAGAAACTTGCAACGTTACTACTTTTGTTTAAACAATAACTCTATATATACCTAACAGAAGTTGGAAAAAGATCAACAACAACTCCGTTCAGTATGTTATTAGCCGTAGCCATCGAAGCTTGGAACAAACTCGCAACAATCAGATGTTGCATCGATGTGTTCAACCAATAAATGCCAGCGGCACTTATGGCACCAATTGTCATTGTTGCAATAGGTAAAATTTTCCGATTCAAAATTCCAACTAAATACGCCGATAATATGTTTCCAATTAAACAGCAAGCACCCATAATTATCGTATTTATAAATACAGTTTCATCCATATCTTTCGCTGATCTAAAAAATATAGGTTTTTTAGTTTATTTATATTATTTCATTAAATCTTACAATACATGCAATAATAAAGCTTTTAGTTGTTATTTATAAAGAAATGGTTTAGTATGCAACATAACTTATTGGCACCATAAAATGGCTAAAAACAAACCCTCTTTCTGGTATTTCGTAGTTGTAATATGTTTCATTGGTTATAGACTCATTTTCTAATAAGTTGAATGATGTCAACGCATTGTTAAATTCTTGTATTTCACACAAAGTTATCTTCTTATTTGGATATGAATGATTATATTCTTCAAATTTCATCAAAATTTCTGGCAGCCATAATCCTAATCCTAAATACCTATAAACATAATAAAAAAATTAATGAAGAGAGAGAGAGAGAGAGGCTATAGAGCACAAGTAATGATGCCCAATTCTGTTTATCAATATGTATTCAACTTTTAAAAAAATAAGCAATAGAGTTACATAAAAATAAGTGTTTAAAACTCTTTTACTGCCAAATTGAAATAGCAATACATAAAATATGGTTGCACTGTGTTGGTATTTAATCTCTCAGTCGTAAATGTCAAGATAAGTTTTAGTATATAACGGTGCGCACATGAGAACTTATTTATATAACTTTTGATTCAAAAAGCATTTCTAAGCATTTATGCAAATGAAACTTCAATTGCACCTTTATGTTAACATTGACTAATTAATTCACACAAAATATTACTAATATATGAAAAATACGACACTTACAATTAAACATGAACTATTTCATATGAGAAAATATAGAATATTTTTGCATAAAATAGAAAAATATAAAACTTAACTTGACATTTACGACTGTCAGAGTTTAAGTACTATTACAGTGCTACTATAGTATATTTATTGGCGTTTTAGTTTTGCCGGTACTCAGGTTGTTTAGTCGGTAGTTTTACCAATAAGTTGGTAGTTTTAAACATATATATATATTTTTGTGAGCAAAACTTCTATCTAGTGCTTTTATTTAAAAAATTGGCATTTATATTGGCTCTCCCCTATTCGTATTCAGCATATCAATCGTTGAAGTTATAAGAGATGAATTTAATTTAAAATATTGAAGTTTCTAAATATTTATATACAGCCCTGGATATTAAAAATAATATTTACTAACCCAAACACGTTGGTAAACAGCATAATACTTGTTAAAATAGTCAGTGGTAACAGAGGAGTGCGGAATAAACGAAATGCTTGTTCTATTGCTTCATTTACAACACGAACAGTTTTACCACGTCCACTTGTTTTTAAGTTTTTAATATTGTCAACTCGTTTCAAACAAACTTCTTCCAAGAGATATTTAACCTAGAAACGTATAACGAGGTATTTAATCATTTTAAAAGAAAATGACAAGTGTTACTGGAAATTCATCTGCTGTCTGATTGGTGTTTATGGAAAACATTTGTTTGAGAATTAGAAGTGCTTGTTTTGATTCACCGCGAGCGAGCAGAAACTTAGGACTCTCTGGGAAATTAAGTAACCAGAAACCCGCGATGCACGAGGGCAAAGATAAGATTATGATAAACAGCCTCCAGGAATTGAAGATGAATTCGGAAGTATGGAACTCCCAAGGTAAGGGTATTATAATCCATGCGAGTGCTGAAACATATTTCATTTATGTTAACGCGAAAGTTTTAAGTTCTTTTTTACTTTGTTCAGCATAATATTTTTAGTACTTTACTGAAACTTTATTTTAAGATGATTGTATCATCAATTTTAAATAATGAATACATTTATAGACGAACGTTTAATTAAATTGTTTTAGTGAAATAAACAAATTGCTGTTTTCTAAATATAGTGTATGAAATGACATTTATTTGTATGACAAAGAGTCCAAATTTTGTTAATGTTAACGGACGCTGATATTTATGTTAATCTTAAAATACACTTTTTAAAACATATTTGTGAAGTTTCTAAATCTAGTTATATTTGTTTAACAAGATTTAAGGTTTTATAAGCCTATACGACGTCGTTGGAATTGAAATGATTTCTTATATCTCGAAAATATAAGCTAATAACCGAATACGAACATCAATAATAATTTAAGCAACGTAATAATCAGTTTAGTGATCCTTTAAAACCATCATATCTGTCTTTAATTGACAGGTTATCAAAAGAGGGGTTGATTATAATGACAAAGTACAAAATCAGCCCCTCGAGATTGCTTACTGGGTAACAGGAGCCAAGCTACTGTGAAGAACATCCCGATAAAGCAAACTCCCTTGGTTCGGACTCGTTCCGGTTGAAATTCAGCAAAGTACGAATATATTAGTGTTCCGGGCGCACCAATTAAAAAACCATTCAGAAAACGGAACACCATTAGGGTTAGAAATGTTTGCGAGAGCCCAGCACAAATTGTAACCACCCAGTCACTTAACAGCGTATAAATTAGCACTTTTCGTCGCCCATATAAATCTCCCAATAGGCCCCAGAGAAAAGCACTGCATATACCACCTAAAACATTGCAAAAACAAACAAAGAATATTAAAATACACGCCCATTATAAATTCATTATGTTTCTTATAAATAATAAAACTAGAGCGCGCTGACACTCTTTTTCATACGATCGATTATTACATTTTTAAACTGCCCACGTTTTTGCTAACTTCCACAAAACTTTCATACATGAACTTTTATTTCCTTCGTTCGGTAAAAAGTTTTATCCAAATTATATTAATCTCTTGATTTCACGAACGTATTCACATTCTTACACATATAAACAGCAATATTCAATTAATATTATATCCAATGTAATTGATTGATTAATTGAATCTATAAATTATAAAATAACGTAACAATATCAACTAAGATAGTTGACTAACTATCGTAAGTTGCATATGCCAAACAATAATAGCAATATGAGAAATAGACCAGAAAACATTGTTTTATACGTCACAGATGTAAAGAATAAATAGTTGTTAAATTGGCGGAAAAATATGAAAAAATATGCAATATATATTATTATTATTTTTGATGCATATTTTTCTTTCATATATGTCCGACAGAACCATCTCATCTTTTTGTTGCATAATTTGCTATTTAAATTCAAATACATACCAATCAAAAATGATATATTCAGGTATCCCATTTCAGCTGATGTCAAATTCAAATCATATTGAGCTACCGGAAGTATATATGCGTTAAGGCCATTTTGAAAACCAACTGCTAAAAGTGCAAGTGAAGAGCATCCTGCTAGAGAATAATGGAATCGTCCATAACCTAAAATATTAAAAATAAAATCATTTATACTGTTTTAAATTGTTTAATAGATTCACATAAAACAAGAAAACTTCGTATGCCACTAAAATAATCAAAGATCCCCAAAAAAAAAAAACTATTTAAAATACTTGAATAATATTTCTAAAATCTGATTTTAAATGCAATATTTATTTCTCAGTTAGAGCAAAGAATAAACTGATAATATTTTGTTTAGTTTAACTAAGAATTGATGAAATTTGACCTAAGTTGCAAAAACAGTTTGCATACAAAATTGTTCTTAATATACATGATATTTTTATAATAAACTTGATTACCTGTGAGAGTGATCGCTTGTTCAAATTCTGCAGCACCACTGATCATTGTCAACTTAATATAAAATGTAAATTATAACTGTATGATTGCATTCATTAATTATGCTGTTGACAATTGAAATGAGTATACATAGCATTTAAAACATTACTACTTGACCGGCGTATTGCTCAATTTTGCACGGTTTTGCAATTTTGAGCACTCAGCATTTATTACATTCATACGAGTGAACCAAACATATTTAGTAAATATATATATTATTTATATAGGTATTCAATTCAGTTTGCAACACAATTTAAAATAAATTTAACTACGTATATTAAAATTTAAAAAACGAATCACCATAATCTTCAAACTTTATAAATAAAATTCAACACCAGAAAATTAAAATATGAACATTACACGTGACTGTTGCAATGGTCAATGCCACTATGATGTTTGGATCATATCGAAACTTCTGCAATATTACAAAGGTAAATGCAAACAAAGATAATTAATTGGTCGCATTATTTATTTTAAACGTTCTGACATATAAAACGCGTACTTTTCCGGGTTGTTATTGGGCAAATATTGAACAGGCACAGTAGCATTAAAATTATGAATCTTGAAAAAATATTTATATTTGAAATATTTGCTATTATTTTTAAAGATTTAAACGTTCTGAATACAAATATATAACTCAAAATAAAATAAAAGATATAGTTTATATAGCAAATAATACATATACGAGTAGTTTTCAAAATATGACTGAGTCAGTTTCTTGATTACTAGGCTCGAAAAGTATAAATAGCATAACAGGTCATATTAGTTTATTGCAATTTCTTTACTGTAATAAATGCATTTGAAATTAGAAAAAGTACAACCCTGATACGATGCAAGTGTTTCCATAAAGCTCAAGACCTTCGTATTCAAACAAATAGTAAATTATAAGGTATAAATACTTAGTCTACAATACTAAACTTTAAATATATCCATTCATGCAACTTTATTACCTACTTCAAAATGATTTATCGACTGCAAGCTGATTTATTACACAAATGTTTCCATACAAAAATTGTATATATTCTTGATATCATGAATCGATAGACTCTTATTGAAAAAATCATTAAAATGAATACCAAGTTGTCTCAGTAACAATTAGATTTAAACAACATATTTACGGTCTTGACTTAATTCCAAACTTACTTATTTCCTATTTGGATTAGTATAAAATATAATTGAATTAGAAATTAAAATATATGAAAATAAATTTAGGAGAAAATAATTTAAACGGAATAAATTTTTTTTGTAATTATTTGCATGAAAATTTGTTTAGATATGACGTGAGCATTTGCTGTTAAATAATAAAATATTGCTACTTCAAAGTTGTTCTTCGATTATAAAATTTAATTTATTTATTTTGGCCAGGTTTTGACCTGAAATGATCTAAAATTAGGTAAATTTATACAAAATATATAAATCAGTGTGCATACATTTGCAGGACAGAAACAAGTTTCTCAATTCACACCTGTCAAGTTCAAAAGGTCAGATCGGTAAATTCCTGCGAAATTATTTTATTAGGAGACTATAAGTTGGAAATGTATCCATTCAAACATTTCAACCCTTAATACCTACGAGCTTTCAGCATTATACTCAGGAAAATATATCTGACATAATAATACGATATGTTTTATTTATTTTTATACATGGATATAAAAATAAATAATTACATTCAAAATAAATAAATTTACATTCAAAACTAATACCAAAATCTTTTCCAAAAAACCCTAGATAAACCATGTTTATTATGAGTGAAAATTCGCACCCTATATGTCATAGCTCCACTATCATTATACGCAATACTATAGCAGAAGAACTTTCACCCCTCGAAGGTCAAAGCGGTAACTTCGAGTAAAAGCCGGGCACCAGGGAAACATAACATGCATGGGAGAACGAAAGCTTTCTAAACAACCCCAAAGAAGCTTTTCATCCTGCAAAGGTCATATCGGTAACTTTAGACACCATTTTTCTGTCAGGATAACATAATTGTAAACAGTGTCGGAAAAGCTCGAGCTTGCGTTTCCGCAAAGAAGCTTTTCTTCCGGTTAAGGTCATATCGGTAACTTTATTCAAAACCTCGCTATCCGGGGTACATGAATACAAAGCTAGGAGGGTTCCAATACTCTATAAAAATCAATATACTGTGACAGTTGAATATCAAATTCAACTAACTGATGTTTTGTATTGTTTATTAACTGAAAATTAATATTTAATGCGTTATATATTGTTTATAACCAACTTTTATTAAATGTTTAGTAGGACAGCATAATTTGAAGAACAAAATTGGATTATTTCAAAATTATTAAATTAACTTTCGCAATGAATACGTATGAAAAAGTACAAATTGTTATTAAACAATTAAAAACAATAATAAATTAAAATTTATTCTTTTTAAATATAAATGTTCTTTTATTATTAGTTCTTCAAAAAATATTAAAAATTATTATGAAATATATGTAATCCGCACAGTTATTACGGATACGTTGTAAAATAAATAAATTGTTAATATCAGAGTACGTTGACAACAAAATGTTGACAATTTATGTCATTTCGTATGTTGGTGCAAAGAAGCATAATGAAATAAGATTTTCGGCCAAAATATTTCATTTATTGCAAACACCTTGTTCGTTATATATCATGCATTAGCAATTACGTTAATAAAAAAAATACTAGACTCGGCACACATTAAATTATTTTATTAAATAAGTATCTCGTAAGTGACACTTATTAAATGTGCCGTCTTCATCTTTGAATAACATTTAGAAACCAACAATTTTACAAGATATCTAATAGAGAGACTAAATTTTAATTAATAATCAAATTATTTGTTAGAAAATTAACATTCTTGGCATATTGTATCAAGACGAAGATAGTAACTAAAATTACAATTTTCACTGTCACATGCATAAAATTTGGAAACTACTTGACGCAATATGATATATTTAGAGCCAAGTGCAGTGGTCTTGAGTTATGATAGTTAATTTTAAATATCATGAGATCTGGTTCTAATTCATCGTTTTAACAAACTCTGAAATCTAAACGATATACGTAATTTAAAAAGATAGTGTAAATAATGACTATGTCTATAAATTATTATTTATATAATTTAAATATGCATAGTTAAGAAATATAAATCTTGATTTATGTGTAGTTAATTTTAGTCAAATCTAGTATACAAATTTGCTTAAATTTAATTTACAATTGTTCGTGATAACTACAATGTAAATACTATTTTTAGGTGGAAAGTTTATAGAAAATGATCAACCTAGACTAAAGTTAATAGAAAACGTGCTTGATGAAAGTGTAGGTGAGTAATGTTTAAATATTTATACCTATTCAAGACTGACAGCTAATAGTGATTTAATTGAGTAATAAATGATTTATCGAACAAATATTTTATCAGTAATTAGAATTAATATGGAAAAATACGTGAGTAATAAAAAAAAGTATAACAATTTTTCTGGCCTGTTTCACTAGAGCATTCTATTATTGGTAGCAGAATGGAGAAGCCTGTCGATTTTGAAGAGGCGCTTCAAGTTACAGGTAAGTCATTATTTGAAATATTATTTAAATAGATGAGCATGATTGAAAATGAGTTTAATGAACAGCAAGTTATGAGTATGTAAAAATGTATGGTTTAAGATGAAGTTCATGAGGTATGGTAAAAATAATAAAGATGAACATGTTTGAAAATAGTTGTCTGTTATTCCATATATGAGAAATGTCGTGATATGTGTACATGAAGCTTCTGTATAAATTATCAGCAGTTATAGTGCTTTCTCGTTCGATTGATTATGTCTTAATTATAAAAGCAGATAGCCGATGTATATTTGGAGGTAAAACAACAAAGCAAATAAACAATTTTAGTTAATACATAATTTGATTTGGCAGAAGAATAGTGACGTAAAGTGTTTGGTAACTTATTTAAGAGATAAATATTGTTTCGGTAATTTAGTTATTTATAGTTATAGGTGCTATTAAACATATCTGAAATAAACTTAAAACTACAGCATCAATACAAACTAAAATTTAAATGTTATCGCTGGTTCAATTTGTTATTTATTGCTCACCTACACGTAATTTTTTATTCGACATTGATTTGCCACTTATTCAAGTAACAAATGCGTCATTTGAACAAAAATAAATTTTATAAACCATGTCAATATTCAGAGTATATATGCACTTATATAACAATATTTGATCAACAATTGGAATAGGTCCAGTTGTATGAAACTTTCAATTTTTCTAGTGCTTATAGAGAAAAATAAATATGTATACAAAAATACTAAACACTATATTAGATAAATTGTTCTTTACTGTATCTATCTAATATAAGTTTTTCTAATATAAGAATGTCTCTTATCTTTTATGTAATAGTTTAATATAATAGATATTAATTAAAATAATGGTGTTTGTAGGTTACGGAAAATTCAACATTGCACTTTTGCTCATATGTGGAGCATGTATGTTCACAGTCAATACAGATGCGTATTCCATGGGTTACCTCTTACCAGCTGCACAATGTGATTTAAATTTGAACACTGTCGACAAAGGAATATTAACATCTATGAGTTTTGCAGGTAATGTTAATATTTGAACTGATTTTTGAATATACATGTTATGCACCTGTTCCGTTTTATTGCGTAGGAATTATTTGCAGTTCGCATATGTGGGGCTTCCTCTCAGATACCAGAGGAAGAAAAAACATAATAATTATAACATTATTACTATCGTTTTCATGTACATTATTATCTTCATTTGTCGTTAATTTTTGGATGTTTGCCGTCATGAGGTTCTTCAGCGGTGTTTTGTGAGTCTATTTTTTGCTATTTCGCGTTTATATATTAACTCAAATCCTATTCGCAAGACAAGAAATTAAAAATGACGTTTAATAAAGCCGCAAGGCCATAAATAGAGACTAGTCTAGAAACCTCAAAATGAGACATGTTTGTGACGTCGCTTTATTAGAGCCTCAAGCTTATTAATTTCGCTTTGCAAAATGGAATATACATCATCGATGTAGTCAATATGAAAGTGCACCAATGAACGCAAAGCGGTGGTTTTAATTTAATTTCAACCAAACTTAGTTTCAATTTTATAGTGTTGCTAGGTAACTGGATACATTTACTTGACGTTTTATTGCTTTACTAGCTCCAGCGGAAGCAATGTATATACGTTAGGTATTCGTGGTTCATATTGATGACCTTGGAGTGCCCTCTCTTAAAAATTGGACTGCTCATTTTTTATATATACGAAACGAGAATAAGTAACATTCAATTTCGATTTGTAAACTATACACCGATAAAAATATTTATTATTTGTAACAACAATAAAATTTTATCAAAATTTAAATGAAACTATTTGAAATTGAAATAATTGTATATGCTATAATTGGAATGATTTTTAATCAATTCGATTCGTAAGTTTCGAACGATAAAAAAACATATATTTTTGGTTTTAAAATATATATATGTATGTTTTATGTTCACTACTAAGTGGACCTTAAATTAAGTTGTACCTAAGCCATAAAAAATATTTATAAGTACATCTCTTGCATATAAAAGAAATTGCTAAATGTGTTTATTCTAAATGATTGTATGCAATTTTAAAAATTGATATATCTACAATATTGTTTAATTTTAGTTAATTAACTTATTAAAATGTTGCAGCATAGCTGGACCATCTGCAACCGTATATGCTTACTTGGGAGAGTTTCACGGTGCTAAATATCGAACCATAACAATTACATGCGCCAGTTTATTTATAGCTATTGCAATAATTGCATTACCAGGTACTATGTTTACATATTTCTGGACTAAAGTAATTAAATGGTCGGAGAGTATGGTTTCATGAAAACTTTATTAATGTGGCTATGATTATAATTGCTATATGATACATATACGGATTTATAGTGGACATTTACCCGATTCATTGCACAAATGTAGTTGCATTTAGACACAAAGTAGTTAGTTATTATACTAAATTCATTTATAAAACGATTTATTTTATTATTTATATGTATTCATGTATGTATTCACATTTTAACTATTTTTTCCAAACAACCCTCTGTTTACGAACATCAAATATTTCATACTTCCTCTTCTATTTCGCTTGCTCAAAATATTTATTGGATTTTATAATAATGAAGATACTCCGAATCTTCTTGAGAAAGCTAATAAGGGATAGATGCCTCAATAGTTTATAAAAAGTCCATTAAGTGACTGTATATCAAAAATATAATTTGATCATTGCAAAATCTAAAAATAAATGTTTACTCATTTCTGTTTTGTATTACGTCAATCCATATTATATTATGTTATTTTTCAATTTGTAGGTTTAGCATGGTTGATTATTCCACAGAAATGGAGTGTGAATATATTCGACTTGTTTGAGTATAAACCATGGAGATTTTTTCTAGTGCTGTGCTCTCTTCCCTGCCTGCTTGTGGCTATGGCATTACTTCCGTTTCCGGAAAGTCCCAAGTTCCTGTTGCTACGTGGCAAGCGACCTCAAGCACTTGCGGTGCTCAAGAAAGTATACGCTTATAATACCGGTAAAAAGGAAAACGATTTTCCGGTATGTATACACATTTTCCACGTATCTCTCTCACTTTGTCACTTCAAGGTTAATTGAATTGAAACATTTCCATGGTAAAAAAATATCAAAATAGAAAATAATTTACACACTTCACAAATAATTTTATTTCGCGACGATCGTTTCGATGACCAAAGAGTGTCTAAATTATTTTCTATTTTAACTTGTTTCACTAACCAAACACTAAAATTTAAAAAAATCCTCCTGAATATGTTTCAGTATTTATTTCATATAAATATTTTTATTTTATATTTAATAAAAGGTTCAAGATCTTATGGAAACTTATACTGAGCCATATGTTTCTAAAAAATCACGATTTAGTCTTCTCATATCAATGTGGAATCAGACAGCGCCATTATTTCGTAAACCACATTTGTTGAACACCTTCGTTACTTGTAATCTTCAATTTGGTTTATTTGCTGCGTAAGTACAAATATTTAGAAACCTATTATTTCATTTATAATTGATAGATATTATTATAAAAAAAGACTTTGACAAAATTGTTCTTGATTATTCCGCTAGTCTACAAATCATTATGGTGTATTTGCATCGAAGCTGTTATATTTCACTAGCTATGGAAAACAATAGAAAGCGATCACAATTGGCACTATTTGTTTAGGTCGATGTTTCTATTCCGTACAATAATTGTAACTTTTGTTTAAGTTCAAGTGGACTTTTATTGTGGTATCCAGAAATAGTGAATCAACTTGCAGAGCATTCCAGGAAACATCCAGGGAGTTCGATAACAGTATGCGAGGCAATTTCAACTGCTAGAAATGTAAATACAACTCATTTGATACCGTGCTCTGATGCTATTGATATTTCTGTGTTCCAACAAAACTTAATTATCGGTTTTGCCTATGCGATTGGATTTATTGTGATTGCGCTGGTTGTCAATATGCTAGGCAAGAGAACATTACTGGGTAGGTCTTGTTATACATCTGTTATTGCCATACAAATAATAACAGGTGTAATTAACTAATGAATGAATACATACATACATAACTTCATACCTATTTATATCAAATAGGGTGGCAGAATGAATTATTGAAATATATATTTAGCTTAAGATAAATAATTATTAATTTATAATGAAAATATAATATTTGCCAAGTTGCAAAAGATAAACATTTAATATCCTACAAAAATAAAATGTGGATTATTGCTTACATATTTAATACTATTTAATATAATTTCAACATATTCAGAAAACATATATCGTTTAAGTAACTTGTTAAAAATGAATTAATCTAATTGAATTATTTAAACTTTGACCCGAGAATTCAGAAATGTATTGTCATTTTTTAATATTTTTTCCATGCATATCGAATATCTTTAAGAGAGATATATGCTTAATTCTATGCGAACATTTTGCATGCGCCATATTACTTTATTGACTACATTTATAAGGACTGTTCATTGCATAAATTATTACATGATTTTATTTAGTAAATGCAATCAATGCTAGATTTTTGATTTATTTTAAATACTTTAAATTTTTATAGATTCTTCTTACAAAATAACAGATTATCTGTATGTGAATATTTTAATTTCAAAAAATATATATTAGATTGTTTTGAAACAGAAAATACCATGCTTTATTTACAATTGAGTTAATTTAGCTGATTTCGTACAGAATTAAAATATTTTCTTTTATAAGCAGTGGTTTGTTTAATACAAATGTTTTTTTTGCAGTATTTTGTCTGGTTGTATCTGGTGCCTCAGGCATTGCTCTATGTTGGACGAAATGTCGATTAGTTATTGATTTTCTCTTCATTGGTCTTCTCGTATTATCTGGTGTGTGCGTTTCTATTGTAAACGCAGCAGTTGTTGAACTTTTTCCAACATATCTAAGGTTTGTACATATTCGCCTCAAATGGGGTATGATTCTCAATCCTATTTATAATTTATATAGTTGCCAGTTTATTCTTTGTCGTTCAAACAAACGGCTCATCCTATCTCCATTTGTTATTCAGTATATTCGATAATCAGTAACCCATCTTCCCATTGAATGTAATTAATAGGTAAAATTTTGTGTTAAAGTGTCTACTGGGCCTATGGTTTATTCAATCCGCGAATTGACGGTTATGTGTGTAAATAATTAATGATTTCAGAGCGATGGCAATGTGTATATCACTAATGAGTGGCAGGCTTGGTAGCGTAGTAGCAAGTTCAACTATCGGAATATTACTTGAATTAAATTGTATAGCTACATTCGTCATCTTCTCTGCTATACTATTTGGTAATTACAAACAAAATTCCTTATCTGCGATATATTATTAAACTTATACATTTTTCATTTAGTATGTGCTGGATTAAGTTTATTCATCCCAAATCATGAGGCGACAACAAAGAAATGCATAACGTAAACACAAATAATAAATAAATATTTAAATTATTTTAGCAAATATAAAATTGTAAATATTGTTTGTTTTTTTGTTATAATTAGTTGTTATTTTATAATTGATGAATAAACATTTAAAATTCTATTTTTGGAGTAAATAAAGTTTTGTTAAACATACTTATATTAATATCTATTTCTTATAATAATTTTGTATAATACTACAAGCAACACAAATAGCGAATTGCATATGCCTTAATATCAATATAAGGAATAAATATTAACGTAAATCTATATGTTATCTTTCACAAAAAGGAAAACTACATGCACAAAATATAAAGTGCACATGTATGGATGTAATGAAATCGACATTTTTGACAGATTTTGACTAGTTATTCCATAAGATACATTTTAAGTCCCATTGTTTATTTTTCCCGGATTCATTGTTATGATTTGTTTTCCCCGATTAAGTAACCTTTTAAATAACCATTGCCATTTTATATTGTGAATTGCTGACATGATTTAGTATCATGTTTTTACTATTTACTACAAAACCAGTTCAATTTTGATTCAAATATGACCCAAAACAAAATTATTTTCTCTGATATCTATGAAATTAATAAGTTGTAAATATAAACACACGTCATCAGTTATCTTTTAGTTGTTTATTTCTTAATAAATTTCAACGAAACATAAATTATTCACAGAGCAACTAATGGTATAGGATAAACAAAATTAAGAAGAAATTTTGCCTAATCATTTATGACAAAAATATTTTATCTTACAGCAAACTTTTTGAAGGACGTGTAGGCTGATTATCATCACTTTACTATCATGTATAGAGAGTGTGAATCAGGTCTGCAGTTAAAATTTTAAACAGCATTAAAATGATTTGAAGTTTTCGTAGAGTGTATCTTATTCAATTTCTTTATATAATTTGGCTAAATCGCGTCTGTGGGTTGCTAAATTTAAAAAAAAATCATGCGAGAAAAAAATATCTCAGGTCAGTTTTCTATATCGCTTCAGCTACAATATGAAGAGATTATTTTAAATACATACATACATAACATCATGCCAATTCCCATCATATGGGGTGGCAGAAATCCATTTACATTAGTTTAAATCAAACCATTGATTTGCATTGAAACAAAATTTTTTTTTTATCTTTAATTAACTAATGATCAAATGATAATTCATCTTTTCATAATTTCTTTAAAGTAACTTTAGTTAAATGTTTATATATATATATATATATATATATATATATATATATATATATATATATATATATATATATATATATATATATATATATATATATATATATATATATATATATATATATATGTATATATATATATATATATATATATATATATATATATATATATATATATATATATATATATATATATATATATATATATATATATATATATATATATATATATATATATATATATATATATATATATATATATATATATAAATAAATATTTTCACCTTTTTCGAAGAACGAACGTTTGTTCATATTTATACTTGTTTTTAGAAAATGGTGCAGTGGAATTCGAAGATGCAGTTGCTTATACAGGTATATCAAAATCATTTTTAACACATTATATTTATTTTATTTGCAATAAGTTCTAAGGCACTGCAATACTACAGCATCGCTCCAGTTTGTTTGTCACTGAATAAAATAATATTCTGTTATGATAAACAAATCTGTTAAATAATTTTTTATGTAATATATTTTTTAACTATACGGACAAATATGATATATGCCAGGAGGTGTTGCACTGTAGTAGTGCCGTAGAAAACAGTTTTCTTTCTAATTTATATATATATATATATATATATATATATATATATATATATATATATATATATATATATATATATATATATATATATATATATATATATATATATATATATATATATATATATATATTCATGTTACTTCTGTATATATTTCGTATACTTGTTACAATAGTATACTGGAGGCAAATATATATTTTACTTCTTGAAGTTAACCTATAATTATATTGCAGGTTTTGGAAAATACAACATAGTCTTATTAATAGTATGTGGAGTCAGTCTTATGTCTGTAATAATGGAAACTTTAAGTATGAGTTACATACTTCCAGCAGCACAATGCGATTTACATCTTACGTTGTCAGATAAAGGATTATTGTCTTCTGTGGGATTTTTAGGCAAGGATTTAAATTGGATTTAAAACTTTACTGGGAACGTGGAAATTTTTATGAATTTAACTGTAAATATATATTTTTATTTTAGGCGTTGTACTCAGTTCGTTGCTATGGGGATTCATTGGGGATACAGCAGGAAGAAGAAACGTTGTGTTAATAACTTCATATATTAGTTTTCTAATGGGCGTCATCTCAAGTTTATCTCCATACGTATGGATGTTAATCGTCTTTCGATTTCTTAACTGTTTCTTGTATGTAAACATAAAATAATACGTATTTTGCTGAATATATGTTGTGTATACGGTGAAATTCGTTCATATCTGATTCAAGAAACAGATTTTAGTATTCCAATTTGGAACTTATATTTAATGTACCGAACAGTCTTTCATTTTTGGCTTATAACTGGTTCTTATTCTTTAAATTACCAAAACCTCAATAACAATCGTTATTTAATTATATTTTCAGTATTGGTGGACCATCAGCTGTAGTAATAGCATACCTAGGAGAATTCCATAGTGGTTTATACCGTTCCCGAGTTATATCATGGTCAGCAACATTCGTAGCAATTGGATCAGTAATACTACCAGCATTTGCCTGGTCTCTTTTGCCAATGGAATGGGCATATCCAGTGCATATATTAGGGATCACAATGCGTCCTTGGCGATTACTAATTATACTCTACGGCATACCTAGTTTCATAGCAGCAACATGTCTTGTATTCTTGCCCGAGAGTCCGAAATTTCTGTGGGCCATCGGAAAATCAGACGAGGCGATCAACATATTGAAACGTATCTATGCTGTTAACTCCGGTAATCCAGAAGAAGATTATCCGGTAGATACATTTAAATATATATTTTCATTTTATTATTACTTGAATAAAAAAGTGTTTTTCAGGAATGCAGTCAATTGGTAAAAATTATTTTATTAATCTACTCGACGTTTCGACAATCACAGTTGTCTTCATCAGGAGGCTACAATGGTACATTATCTTTTAATATTTAATTGTGTGATAAAAATTAATTAATTTTGAGAAATACTTACAAATTAAGTTAAGGTGATTTTTAGTGTTATTTGTTCACAACGGATAGTTATTTGTGTAAAATGTTGTTTGTAAATAGTTACATGGTCAAAAATCAAATAATAAATAAATAAATAAGTTAAAACAGACATATATCACAGCTCATTTTTAAATCAAATTATACAAAACATGGCGACTTTTTTCTTATAAACAAATTATTGTTAATTGCTTAGTAACGTTGTGAACAAATAACACAAAAAATCACCTTAACTTAATTTGTAAGTATTTCTCAAAAATTATTTATTTTTATCACACAATTAAATATTAAAAGATAATGTACCATTGTAGCCTCCTGATGAAGACGGCTGTGATTGTCGAAACGTCGAGTAGATTAATAAAATAATTTTTACCAATTGACTGCATTCCTGAAAAACCCTTTTTTATTCATCAAACCAACCGAACAAAATTTATATCATTATTACTTGACTTTATTTAGGTTTCAAGTTTGATCCTGTCAAAAGAAAAAGTGTATACAAGAGAAAATGTTTCTGGAGAATTAAACTCGAAGCTCGTAGCAGTTTTGCAAAGGTTCTGGGTGCAATTGGCTCCAATATTTTGCCCACCTCTACTGCTTAGGACATTTATGACATCTTTCTTACAGTTTGGTGTATTTGCTGGGTAAATATTTAAACGGTAGTCACGCTATAAAATTGACATTCGTGCAATTGTATAAGTTTGTTTTAGATCAAGCGGCTTACTTATGTGGATACCTGAAATTCTAAATAAAATAACATATTATATGGATAAAGAACAAACAAGTTCTGTTACTGTATGTCGAGCAATTGATTATAAAAAGAACTGGACACAAATTGATCAGGCAAGTGTATAAATAACTTTTGAGTAATTATCTTAAAATTTATTCTTTTCATACCCTACACTAAATGAGTTTCTTTAAAAAATAATAATACATTTAGTCAATATCCAGACTATTTTAATAATTTAAATAATTATTTATTTTTCCTGAAGTTTGAATATTTAGAAGTTGAAGAATGTAATGACAGTATTAACTCAGATGTATTTAAATTGTCATTGATGATAGCTGCAGTATTTGCAATTACATATATGTTCATTGGATCCGTTATTAATATGACAGGAAAAAATAAGCTTTTATGTAAGTGTTCATTTATCCCTAATATTTTGAATTATGTTAAGACTTTTTTCGTTATTACAGCTGGTCTATTACTGATTACTGGTATCGCTGGTGTACTAGTAAATTTCATGGAAAACTATACAATGATCACTGTGCTTGCTGGTTCTTTTACCATCGGTGGTGCAGGCGTGACAATACTGAATACAGCAGTTGTTGATCTATTCCCAACACAATATCGTTCGATCGCAATGGCTGTATCATTGATGGCTGGTCGAGGAGGAGCAGTAATTGCATGCCACGCATTGGGATATATTTTGGAGTACAGTTGTAATTCATTGTTTTTCATTCTAGGAAGTTTATACATTGGTAAGTTTAGCTAAATAACTTTTATACTTTATACCAAAATTAAAAAGTTAGACAATCATATTCATACATTTAATGGTGTTGTTAGTTTTAGCTTTATTTGCGTTACTGCTGCCAAACCACTAGAGCAAACTACTAACTGGAAAATATATCCAGTTTTTGATCGAGTATACTTCAAATTTAGGCAATGACTACTTAATGACTATGTAACAATGTGAATCTATGTAAATATAAGACAAAATAATATAAATGTAATTATGTAAATAAAGTTTTTTTTTTATTTACTTATGAGTCATTTCTAAGACCGTCTACCCAAACGTTATAAAACATTTTATAGATAGGATTAAAATATGTATAGTTACGTAATTAAAGAGTTGAATTTAAAAATTATTAATTCATGACTATCGCATTTTTTATGTAAATCTCAAAGTTTAACGGTACTTCGATGTGAATTCACTTTATTTTTGGCTTTGACCTATTTTTGAAAAGGTCAAGTAAAATTAAATATGCAGTAGTATTTCATTATATTTAAGATCCATATTTAATAAAATCAGCAAATTTGATTAAATGTAATCAAGAGTTTCATTTTCTATTCAAATTATAACACATATAAGATTGTCTTAAAGCAAGCTAAGGTGTTACGGTTAAATTGCAAATGGATTTCATTAAAATCTAATGCAATATTTATAAATAAATAGAAGCAAAGTCGTAATAATTCATTTTTGCGCATGGGAAAACAAAGTTCTATTAATAAACAATACGATTATAAATTCATTTTTATGTAAATTGTGTGTTTGTTAAAAAAAATTACAATTGAAATGAGAAGTTAGAAGTTATGAATTATATATATTCATGTGATTATTTTCATTTAATGCAATATTGTTATTGATAAAAATGAGTTTCTTTCAACAATTGAACTATCAAATAAATATGTATTGCTAGTTACACCGCAAGTAAAATTTAGATACAAAGGCCATTTAAATATTAGGGGAAATCATCAAATTCAATTTATTTAACATAATGCTAGTGTGTATACAACTGGACATAATTCGACAAATTATGACGTATACTATTTACCGGTTAAAAAACAAGACCCCCACCTTAATTAAGTTAAAAAAACATCTGATACCAACATTTTAAGCTACCTATTGTCTAGCTGGTAATATTTTCTCGTTGTTAAGGTTGGTTTAGTCAATGTTCGTTGGCTAATTCATTTGTGATTGATTCGTGTAATATGTTATAATTTTTTTAAAGTTACATTTTATAATATTAGTAATATAATATTTATAAAATATCAATAACATGAGTGGTTCAAATCAGGGTAAATTGTGATAATATTATATAATTTATAAGAGTATAGTTGGGTTTTTTATTTAAAGATGCTGATGAGGATGAATTCGAAGATTTGATCTCGGCCACAGGTAATAAACTTCTAGAAGCTTTTAATTGGAAATTATATTTAAATTTATTTAAATGCAAGCATTTTCAACTGTGCTTTACTTTCTTTTATTTAAGGTTTATATAAGAAATACATATTTAAGTAATAAATTAAAATTCGTCCAATCTTATTCATTCATTAGTTTCCGCTAGTAAAAATTATTTAAACTTAACGTTAAGTGTACTTGAAATAGCGAAAAAATATGTTTTATACTTGGGTCTTCTCACATAAACTCTATTAATTATTTTTGATTAGGTTTTGGATGGTTCAACTTTGGCATATTTCTTACCTGTGGAATTAGTACCTTGACTATTTATACAGATAGTTTAAGCGTGTCCTATATAATACCTGCAGTACATTGTGATTTTAATTTAACATTAGTTGAACGAAGTACATTATCATCGGTAAATTTTATTGGTAAATTTACGAAAAATTGTTGATATACATACTATACAACGCGTTTTATATCTAGGTATTATACTAAGTTGTATGATGTGGGGTTCAATAGCAGACACGTTTGGAAGAAAAAATATTTTAATTATATCTATGTTTGGAGGTTTCATTTGTTCTATTGCATCAAGCATTGTACCATTCGCATGGTTATTCACATTGTTGAAGTTTATAGATGGGGTTTTGTAAGTAGTTTTGTTAAATATAAATATCAGTTTAAGTCTAATGTATTTGACAGTCATTCATTATTTACGACTTTTTTCATATTTAATATTAATACTTATGTATAAGGTGACTATCAAATAGTTAAAAACAGTTCACTGTTGATACTAAAACACGTAAACATCGTAACGAAATACATAAATTCGCTCAAATTATAAATAATTCATATTAGCATTTATTTTAAAACTAGACAAAGAACGAAAATAATTATTTTTTAGTATGGGCTGTCCATTTGCAGTTCTTGCACCTTATGTGGGTGAATTTCAAGGAAATGCTTACCGCAGTAAGATTATTTCGTGGCTTGGTGTATTTATGGGCTTAGCCAATCTTTACATAGCTGGATTGGCTTGGGCCATTTTATCTGTGGACTTTGCTATTCCAATTCCAGGACTAGGTATTATTTTGCGACCTTGGCGAGTACTTGTTATTGGGTACGCCGTACCAACTTTAATATCAGCATGCATGATCATGTGTTTCCCAGAGAGTCCTAAATATTTATGGGAAACAGGGAAAAGAGATGAAGCAATGGTTATTTTACGCAAGATGAATAGAATTAATAATAATAATAATAATACTATGAAGCTCGAGGTGAGATTATAAAAAAAAATAAAAAACTGAAAAATAAATTGTTTTAATGGTATTTTAAAGGCAAAGAATTATGAATCTACTGTGAAAGCCACCGATACTCCTAGATCAAATATTTCTCCAAAATCGATGCAACGCATAATACATCAATTTAAGGGTGTGTGGGATCAACTTATTGTATTATATAAAAAGCCGTTACTTTCTCATTCAATAAAACTGCCTGTACTTCAATTTGGATTTGTACTTGGGTAATTATGCCCCTAATGCAATCATATTTATCCACTTATTCCACACCATTCATCTCGCCCACGTAAATATTTTTTTTGTTAATCATTTATTCGACATTCTTTCAACATTTCTACGTACGACACTTTTTACAATATCGCACTGCTCATACACCCACGTATTTTTCTTTCTGCCTCTCTTTGATACACCACAAATACCACTTAACAATTTCATATTCACAACAGTCACGCGCTTTTTATGCTTAGTTTGCTAAACATTCACTCCCATACATCAACGATGGCATAAATCAACCATTGTACAAGCATAACCTTGTATCCTTAGAAATGTTGAAATTTCTTGCAAACATTCTTAAAGCCCCTAAAATCTGACAACCAGTAGAAACTCTTCTCTCAATCTCGGAATCATGTTTTCCATCGCTATTGAATAAATTACCTAAATCATATTTATATAGCTTTTGCATAAACTTATTTTAAGTATTTTACAGGGCAAACAGTATTTTTATATGGACTCCACAAATTCTAGAAGCAATTACAAACATCCATATAAAGGATGCATACTTATGTGAAGCATATACTACAATGTCACATATTAATGAAACAAATTTAGAAATTGAATGTAATGCTGCAATCAATGAAAACACCTTTGCAGCAACTTTAATTATTGGAATATTCCATTCAATTTTTTTTCTTATATTAGGATCCATCATAAATCTTGTCGGAAAAAAAATAATTTTAGGTAAACATCATATAAAAATTAATCTTTTTGTAACTTGTCTTAAGGTCGCGTAAAGATGAATGATTTGATTCATAAATGCAGTCATACATTCAAATGCATCATTTGAGGAGCTCACTTCGTTAACCAAGAAAATAACAATAGCTTCGTTTAGAAGTATTAAAATTAAAATATTTTTTCACAATTTTCTGACAATTGTAACCAACTAGTAGGGGTTTTTTTTCAAATCAATAAAACAATTATTATTGTCCATCATTAATGGGTGCAATAATACAATATATAGTAATTCGATTACGAAAATTGCAATTTAAAATACTGAAAAAAATACTTACGTATTGTTAATTTGTACTCTAAATTCGTTACTTTTTATTAAGAGTAATTGTAAATTATGTTATATAAATTGGCCATAAATCTGTGGCTTTCTCGGCACCATTGCATATAAACAGTTACTATTAACTTTGTAACCTTAAGAAATATTTTTTACTGTTCGACGCTTATAATAATATATACGATGCAGTTATTAATTAGACTATTATATAATTTTATGACTGTATTAATTATTCAAAATATTGAATATATTAATATTTTAATGAAATACAAATTTTAAATTAATTATAATTATTCTAAATAATATACATTACAATATTTCTTTCTGTTTTAGTGGCAGTACTCATCATAACAGCAATTGCAGCAATTTTGTTGAACGTGCTTAATTCATATTTACCTATTGCTTTTTCATTAGGTATTTATACTGTAGTTGGACCATGTGTTAGTGTATTACAGAATATTGTTGTGGATTTGTATCCAACAAAAAATCGAGGGATGGCTATGGCCATTAATCAAGTGTTTGCCAGACTAGGATCTGTTACTGGAAATTACATGCTTGGATATCTTTTGGAATTTGCATGTTGGATAACGTTTTACGTGTATGCAGCATTGAATTTCGGTAAAATGTTTTAAAACAAATGTTTCAATAATTATGAATCTGTTTATGTTACCTACCTAATTTATCATTTTTGTTACAGTTTATATAATATTAATTTGGTCATTGCCTTACTCATGGATACCTTCGAAGAAAATTGTGCCACAATAAATTTAATGCAGTTTGCGAAATGTGTTTAGCTCGTCGTCGTACATAAATAAGTCGCATGCTCGCATTTCATATTCTCAGAATCTAAAATTATGTTGATGCAATTCATTCTACATGCTCTTGATTCCGTAATATAAATTATAACATATGTATGTATGTTGATCGGTTGAATGTTCGGGCGCTCAGCCGTTACAGAATAATTCTTGAGTTAACAAATATTGAATATACAAATAGTAATAATGTATTTTATATACATATGTATAAAGTTTCATAAAAAGTCATTGAATTCAATTTGAAATTTATAAATAATACAGTTGCTCTTTTACTTTACAAATATCGACAGCCTTGCGAACAAAATTGTAAATATTTGTTTTCGATTTTGAAAAATCATTTTGCTTCTATAACTAGTGGTAAGAAACTCCTAATAAATTAAATTATGAATTGTCTATATAAAAAGATTTTTTTTTTAAATTGCCTAAACCAGACTTCTTCTAAAATTTGCCGATTTAAGAAGAAGGATAAGGAAAGGATATTTTCTGCTCCTTCGTCCGAGGCAGAACGAGTAACCTAAAAGGGTACCAAACTAACCGCGAAGTAAAATGAGTGTTTGTCGATGGATAGAAATTTAAAATATTCTAAATTTGAATTTGAAAGAAACTACCTCTAGTTTTAAACATTTATCTTACATAAAATTAACCATATCAAAATAGAATATAATGGTTCAGCGTACACCGAAATTTAAATAGTTTAGTATTACATTTTGATATTGTTATTGTAATATTAATTAAGTATTATTATAATATATTGATATAAAAAGAAATTATTAATCCGTTTTATATTAAATCGATGAAAAGAAAATTGTTTATCTAACAGCCATGTAATTCTAGTTTTTACAAATTTTTGGATACTGACACTGTATTCTAGAAGTTACAAATATTAGTAGTAAAATATAGATTTCTTTCTCGTAGGGTAGGTACAGTACTTCCATCAGGAGTCTGGTATATATTTACTAGAAAGATGGCACTGTAAATATGCGACTGTATTGCGATCTAGGAGCGGAAAGACGAAACTAGAACCGCAAATACTTTTATCACGTTCCATACGCCACCAGAAAATAATTTGTAAGTTGCAGGAATAAATTTGTAACTACGGAAAATGAAAAAGAGATCGGTAATAATAATACCTAGAAAAAACAATTGAAAAATTGTAATTTATCTCATTATATTTCTTATTATGTACTAGCAGCTGCATAAATAATTTAATAGTTAATACATAATAGATAAAAATAGTTAATAGATACACATAATAAGTTACATTTAAAATGTGATCTTGATTATCATAAGAAAAGACTTTAACGTGGCAAAAATAAATTGAACATGTACTAACAAATATAGAATTTTTAGGAAGAAGATTATCCAAAGTTCATGGGTGTAGATAAAATATAACTGTTGTGATATTATTATTCATTAGAAATTCTTCATTATTAGTATATCCAGGATTATATCGTTCACGTTTATTTTAAATATTTAATTGGCGTTACTGTTTTATATAAATTCAAATTATTATCATTGAATAATAGGTATCTATATAAGATAAATGAGTAGCGATGTACTCAACTATGGTATGGTAGCGCTCTGCATGTGCAACTGCTGTGCTTTCAAAGGGACTAAAGTTAATACTTTAGCGCGAGATACATTGATCAAAGATGTCAGCACTATTCACAAAATAGTTCTAGAAGTTGAAACCAAAATCGAACTACGAGATTTCAAATTGAATTAGCATTCATTTAAATTATTTTGAATGAAATATTAACGCATAGATAGTAGTAGAACCATTAGCTCATAATTATGAAACGAAATTTAAAAAGATATAAGTATGTCATTTCGAATCACATTTATCTAATAAATTTGTTCACCTATACATTGATGAAATAACATAATTGTGTATAAAAATGTAACATCCGTATTTGTAGAACAATTTAATAGGTGCTTTTAGTTGAAGTAACTATAAAACATAATTATTCGTAATATAAATTAAATGATTGATATCTTTTAGGAACTGGGACTTTTTTAAGTAATTTTAGGGATGCTATGTTCTACTCAAATATTAATATTTCAAAACAAAAATTTAATAAATCACTATTTACTTTAAATATAACAAGTATATACTTAGTAAATCTTGGACAAACAAATCTCACAACTGCGTATTCAATTATTTGTTTACCAGCTCACAGAAATATTTGCGTATTTACTTCTCAACGTTGTATTTTTCAATTTTGCTTGAAAAAAGTCAACTCTTGTCCTGACGAAGCATTTTAATAAAGCGTTATATAAAAACCATTAACCTAGTTTAAAACTTTTAATAAGGAACGGTTATGAATCTTCTCATTTTGAAATAATAAGAAAGGAAAACTAATATTTCATGAAGATAGAAAAATGAAAATACATGCACTCAAACGAAAAAATCTTTACAAATGTATACAAAAATTTTAATTTTACATTAGAGATCATACCGGTTTTATAACCGGTATTATGTCTAATATAAAATAAAAACTGAATTTATTTGTTTCTTTACTTAACCAAACATGAAATGACTTGAAGTTTTAGCCTACATTTTATGCTATAGATGAACAAATTAACATAATTTTGAACAACAATAATATATTGATTTTGTTTTACTAAAAGGAGGAATGATGGTGTGATATTTCGTCTAGTTTTAGATTTGAATTTCATTCAATTAGAATTAGTTCCAAAAACATGAAAAACTTCTAATTAAAAAAATAAAATCGCAAAATATACTAGAAGATATTTTTGTATATTTCTATCTTCGAATAAAATCTAAAATAAACAATCTGTACCATTGCATAGTAATCTGTAAGGTTTATTTGTTTGATAGTTATTCAGAACTTATTCCAAGTAGCAAAAACCATCTCTTAAATAAAATAAACAAGACGGTTTGTTATAGCAGCATTGTAAATTTCTAGCTACCTGCCTGTTATTTTCTTCATCTCGTTCGTGTTATTTGTCCCAATAGTACAATTGACAGTGAATGTAACAGCATGGTAGTACTTTATTCGAATGTAATCTTTTCTCACGCTGAGCTGATGGTATTCGCTGTTTCCGGGTCATCGATTATAGAGACCAACCAAGTCTGCACGTATCTGATAATTAAATCTTCAAACTAAATTTCTTCTTACAAATCTCAGTGTTCAACACATCGACATTGTTTTTTGCTCTTACTATCATGTTATAAGTCAACGGACAGAATTTATTGGAGTTTACAAAAACTCACACAAATGAAACAAGTAGATATGAACTTCATTGTTATTCGACTATAATGAACATCTATTTCATTATGGCCTAGGGGAGACCGGGGTTAGATAATTAAAGAAGGAAATACGAAAATACACGATGCAGCTTTACTTTGTCGTATGTATTAGATTTCTAAAATTCTTTGCCAAATATTTGTTTCCTGTCTCCCTGATGTATATAACTTGGGCATATATTGGTCGCTAACTAACTTAATCGCTCGTAAGACCCCATTTCCTTAGAAGATACACAACCGATTTTAAGCAATTATAAGATCAGTTCTATAATAAATAAAATACGCATTTAAAACTATTACAGGTTTTTAGATTACGATACAATTCTGAGCTTGTATGATAAATCTATAGATTTAAAAATATACATATAATAAGTGATATTGCATGTTAATATCTTACACTATTCGTGTATGCATTCTCTAACGACATTTTATGAAGTAAATAAGTGTCGGTTCGTTATGTGTATTTAAGTTGTAGCGGGGTGAATAGTAGTGCAGCGCACCAGTGGTTGTTGGTAACTAAACATTCGCGGGTGGATTTTATACTCTTGCTGTTGCGTCTGATGCAAGAGTAGGTGGAGGAAGGTTAGGTATGCGTGGGTGCACCAACAATCAGATAACATCTTAGATAAACATGCTGACAGGGTCGGCTCTCAGAAATTTATAAAAAAGTGTCTGCTAATTAAACAGATAACATCAAAACAATTAAAATGATTTATACGTAATTTAAATAACACTATTATAAAGATGTTTTTATATGTGGTACATGTATGTTTTAAGAATTAAATTTAAATAAATTAAAAGAATATAAATATATATGTATATTTTATTATCTAACAGCGCATCCAGTTACCGCTACTGTAATTCATCTCACGGCGAGATATACACTACCGAAATTAACATTGTGTTTTGCAAAACATATGTAAGATATTAACATAATTTTCTTTAAGCTGTCGTTGACCTATATTTCTATTTTGTGTAAATGTTTTATTTTTTGCGTAACTGATAGCCAATATAGAAAAATGGTGATATATGACCAGAGACAATATTAGAAGGTTATTTTACTACCACTTCAATTATCAAAATTGATTGATTTAAAAGGAAAACACATGTCCGTGTTATGGCAGATTCTCATATTGGCTATCAATTCTGCAAACTTAAAATATTTATGTTAAATAGCAAATTTAGGTACACGACACTCCAAAGAAAGTGATGTTGATGTTTGTAAGTGCGCTACTGCAACATCGAACTTTAACTCTTTTGTATAATTTGAATAGATATTGATTTTCTAATTATAGGAATGACATTTATCACTTGATTATATCTCTAGATACACAAGAGAATTTTTTTTGTTTCAATATGAAAGAAATATATATTTAATCATTTTGGTTTTGGTAATTTTATAAAATTTAATGAAATAAATTGTAAACCTCTATTTATGGAGTCCTGTACCACTGTACCATCACCATTATGGTCTTACGAGGGAAAAGGTCAAATATAAATCCATTTTTGTTTAAAATATATATATATATATATATATATATATATATATATATATATATATATATATGTATATATATATATATATATATATATATATATATATATGTATATATATATATATATATATATATATATATATATATATATATATATATATATATATATATATATATATATATATATATATATATATATATATATATATATATATATATATATATGTATATATATGTATATAAATATATATATATATATATATATATATATATATATATATATGTATATATATATATATATATATATATATATATATATATATGTATATATGTATATATATGTATATATATATATATATATATATATATATATAATATTATATATATATGTATATATATATGTATATATATATATATGTAAATATATATTTTTAAATATTGGTATGGCTTAAATTTACAAATTCATATCAACAGGAATAAAGTTAAATAGTTTTTAATTAAAATTGTGATAAATATAATATAACATCCAAATAACTACATAAATATAAATATGAATATAAATTTTTAAATTGTTGTTTCATTAATATATTTTAATTTTTCTTTTAATATACACATATGTATCATAAAAGGCTACCTATGTTATGATTAAAACAAACTCATTCTAATACTTCTATAGAAATTAGTTTGATTGTAGATATAGGTACAGATACATCTATATACCTATTTCAAACCCAAATATTAAATATAAAGTCACAAATAAAATTAGAAATTATACATACCTACATAAATAAATAAATTATAAGTAAGAATTCAAATTTTATTGACGCCGGCTCTGTAGTTGATCAAGCAATGTAACCTGGGCAGGGCATGTCAAATCTGCTACAAAACACAACCACACATCCATACAACAATGTAGACATGCATTTAAGTAAACCATAAGGAAATAAAATAAAACAGAGTAAAATACATTACTATATGAAACACTTGTGTCAGGTAACACGGGACAACACCTGGGCGTAAGGCAAGGCAGACCTGATTAATATATTGTTGGTACACGAGTGTAAATTACTCACCAAGACAATAGCTATCAAGATTCAAGTCATTTGTATTGGAATCTGCAGTTCTAAAACGTTCTTTTCTTTATTGCTAATTATATACCTACAAGTGTAAAGTATGGAATACTAACACTTTTTTTGAATGAAGGTCAACTTACATTATTTATAATTCACATATCTAATTAATTTGATTGGATATACAAAAATTGCTTCATTTTTAATATATTTAATATTATTCTCTTAATTTTATTAATAAATAATAAAAATTAATTTAATTATTTTGTTTTGTCAGTTTATTTCATTTCCTAAGTATTTATGAAAAACTGTAAATTATAATATTTTATTAGTAATAATATTTTAATATTCGGTTCTGCAAAAAAACCAAAATTCGTACTTTCAAACTCTTAGTGCCACGTATATAAATATTTAAAGTATTCTGTTTAAAATGTTAAGGTCTTTCCATCTAGATTAAATAACTACACTTGCAGTATCCTCTCATTACGCATGCAAATTTTAAGGGCACTGAAACCTTCAAATAGGGTGTTTTAATATTAAATGTGAAACATTCCCATCCAACCGACTCTAGTTCCACAGGAAAGTAAATAGAAATTTAGTTTTTAAATTGGGTATTATATATGTTTTTACATGGATAGAATCGTATGCCGTTGAAATAATTTATAAGTTTCGAAGTTTCATAGTTGAATTATAAAGCTATTCGCAGTTACCACAGAGCGCACGCATCTCTTAAGAGATGGCAGGACCGACGATTTCAATAGTGAGAGTTAGGTGCCGCATAGCGGAGCAGAGCGCAGCGAAAGACCTTAGACCATACATCACCAAGACAAACGGCCACTAAATTCACGTCTACGTCAGACTCCGTAAGCAACCCTTCTGACGCTGGTACCAAAGGCGTCACCTACGCCAGGGCCTAACCAAATTTCAGCATATCACACATGTATATACAACCAACCAATTGTAAGGTTAGTTGTGTTCTACAAGTATTTTGTAATTGTCTCTAGAATATCTACTACTATTTCTTGTTAAGCATTTCCCTTTGCCTACTAACATAATATGTATATACCTATATTTAGCACTAAACTAGTCGCAAATTTTCGTAAGTGATATATAGGTTAGCTCCACTATTTTTAAGTGGTAACTCGACCTAATTAATCATTGACTTAATAAGTTATGCATCAATGAGTTAGAAGAGAGATTCTCACAGGGAAATGTAGTTACAAGAAAAGGCAATATATTGTCGAAAATAGAACAAAGAAATATAAAAAATTGTTGTAAATTTAAACACCTTTAAAAAATGTAATTTCCCTTCTTAGGAAATAATATAAATAATAATAAAAACCAAGTCAATTTTTATATAAATCATAATAAATTGTATCTTATTGAATTCACAAATTATACGTAAACGGCATATTTCTATTGAGTTTAAAATCATCTCATATAATAGTCAATGTTCCGCCTCTGTACCAATTCATTTTTCCCTACCTTGACTTGTCCTACCCTAGTCATGCCCCATCCTCTTTACAGAGCAGGATTACACATACTCTCCACTCTCCACCTTTTAATTTAATTTCCCACCAAGCTACGTGTCTAACGAATGTGCACCTCGGAATATTCGAAATTACTCCACTTTTCTTCCCGTGACACGCACACAGGTTGAGCAGCAATATCTATTAGACGATGTGAGACATGACAATGATAATGGCATGTAGTACCAATTTAACGTACGAACCGTTTTTACAAGCTCATATTCTTTTTGTTCTTTCGCAATTCTCCTGACATGAAATAACTAAATTATATTTATTTTTCTAAATCATATTAACTAAGCTACAGATTAATACAGAATATACGTAAGAAGGTCTTTACAGGGGCTATAGATTTTCTGAGAATCAACCCATTAACTCGTTTTTTGTTCGTCTATAAGTCAATTAAATATTTAATCAATATGAAAAACAATTTCGTTTAAGCGGTAATCCGGAAATATATTAAAATTTAGATTAATATACCACAGAATCGTAAACGAAAAATAATTACGCTATTGAATTCATGCGATGGCCCAGTCTCCGTTCGAATTTATATCTATGCAAAAATTGAAAAATATAATGGTAGGTAATATAAAACTCAATCGTATAAAACAATTATTAAATTCAGTCGCCAGAATATTATGGCCGTCATTAAAACGTTTGTTATTTGCATTTGGAATTTTATAATAAACCCTGGAAATATACGCAATTCAAATCATTTTTTTCATAGCGCAAATACAGTAACATCATTTATTGATACGCAGAGTATCATTAAGTGTGGTTTAACTTATATATTTTTGCGAACATTAACCATTTGGTTATAATATGATTAGACTCTAAGTATAAAGTTACAATATTTATTATTTAAACCAAGTTTAAAATTAAATTTGTGATAACTGTCTGGTGAAACTAACTTGGCAAACTAGCAAGAAAATCACGTTCTAAACTTGATCTTCTATTTAATTTTAATATCTCGTTACTCATCGCTTTACAACTTTAGTTTACTATGTATACGTCTATAAATAATTATATTATTACGTACATGAGTTTGTCTGCCGTTCTATTAATAAGAAGAAGAACGTGATGTAATGTATAAATGTGTGAATTTAGGATTTAAAAATATATTTTTTTACGAAATTCTGCCAAAAATCAAGATTTTTTTGTAATTGTACCCTCTTCATATATTAAAAGTTTATGTGATGTATTCTGCACATTAACGCTGATATTTTACTTTGAACTCAGGATATTCAAAAAGTTAATACGTCGTATAATCAAAATCAAAATCCTACATTGGTTAAAGAATTTTATAATAATACATAAATTGTTACTTCAATATTTAAAATAATTAATAAAATTTGATTTAAGTGGTTATTCATCTTGATACAAAGAACAATTTGTTATACGTCGAACGATATATGAAGAACTATATTTGTAATGTAAAGTAGTACTTGGCACCGACGTTATTGGAATGTATAACTTATGATTTCTTAGTGCATAGCGTTCTCTAAGATGAATTATAGATAGTCCTCTGTCAATATTTGTTTCCTGAAGAATATAAAGTCAATCGTAGAACCTCATGGGAATGCTAAGAGCGTATTCCTCTGACCTACTTACCTCAGTCTGTTTTAGATGCAAACTTAGAATACAAAAGCAATCATAACTGAGATTAACTCAATATCTTTGCCGCAAAGCCCGACATACACGTAACCATCTCATTTCTCTGTAAGATTTTCTCGCAAGCATTGTAAGGTTATGAACATTATACAGCACTGAAAATGAACACGGTTATTTCCAATATACGCTCATTTTACTCAAACTCAAAGCACCGAGTTAAGCACATCCGCAATAGCGACATGGTTTGCCATCTGTACTGTATGCAATACTTAAATCTTAATCATGAAGTACCTACTGTGGAGCAGCTTTGAATAGCATAACAGTACACGACCATATTCGAGAAACATCATCAGGAGATTTTAAGGTTGCATTAAAACGAGATAATATACTGAGAGAAACAACGTAAAGTTTGCATAATAATATCCTTTAACAAGTATAGGTAATGTGACTCTGGTTTCCACTTTCTCATAATAAAATGTATTTCTATTTCTGTCCACCAAAAAACTGTTAACAATGTGACTTATTTGAGACCGAGACGAGACCAACTCTAAATTTCTTCTCACAGCAACACTTCAATTATATATCTATTTAATCAATTTGAATTCACAATTTAGCACTTAGACGTATTCCACTTTTCTACAACACATTCTCATTTTCATAACGTCACCTTTTCACTAATATAATGTTTCCATTATGTATCTCTGCGCTGGATAGTATTGGATATTTAATACATTGTTCGAAATAATATTCGTTTTGAAAATTCAAAACAAGGGATTTGAAACACACGCAAATAACAAAGACAAAAATGTCAGTGTGTGGTAGCAATTTAACTTTGCCTGATTAGAAAAGTTTCAAATATCGAAACAAATATTCTCTGGCATACTGATTCAGCAATGAATTTCTAAAGCAAGCAATATCTCGCCGCATCATTAATTTACTAATATAGAATGGGAATTATAAGCAAATACTGTTTTTTTAATTATAAATACATTATGGGATTTAACAACAGTTCACTCGGCGAAACACGAGTGGCGTTTTAATAAAAAGAACTCAAATTTACCACTTATAATATAACGCTGAGGAATATGTAACCCGCAATACATATCAGCACTAATTTGGTTGTTATAGTGACAAATTAGAGAGTCAATCAATAAATCGATTAATCAATCTTTCACATTATTTGCTGTTTGGATATTTTGAATAGTTCTCAATTAGAGTAGATTAATCAGTGATTAGCTAAACATACCTATTGTGTGAGTTGTGAGAAGTGTAAGCGTTTTGGTGGTATATTTGTAACATAATCGTTTTGTGTTATATAAATAAATTATGAAAAAGTTTTATTAGAAAACCAGGATTCTGAATTTTGTTTCAATATTTGTCCGAATTCCATATCATCCGTTGAATTCAATATTTAATACATTTCTGTTATAGTGAAGAAAACTTTATTTGTACAACGAAAGCTGAGTTTATGATACCGCTTGGAGTACGGAACTTCGAGGTAGTTTGCACTAGTATACGTACATACATGACCCAACATACTATAATCATAAACACAGTCGTAATCATAAAATTTGACATGCGTTTTTAAGTCAAAACACTTCTAATTTACATAGAAACAACTGCCAGTCTTTATTTATCTTACATAAATGATGCAAGTTTATTTTTCTCATTACTAGTTTACAGATAATTTAATTATAATCACTCTTAAAGTTTTCTATAAATACAACTGTAATTTCAAAGAATCAGTTTTAGTGTGTTAGTATTGAAACATTTTTCTTCAATGCAAAACAAATTTAAGCAAAGTAATTATAATATAAAATTTAATTAATTTTTTTTTTAATTTGTCATTTTATTTTTCATTTTATAGATATGCTGAAAACGTATATGTTACCAGATATATGAGCATGAAAAAAATAATTAAAAGTTACGATTGCTTTTTTTAAAGTTCAATTTTTTTTATTTTGATATACCTAATAAAACATTTGCAATATATTGCACTGGACTTTCTTATGCGTATTATGTATATTCTGTTTAGATAGAAATAAACAATTTTAAGCATTCAATAAAATATATTCATTCTAGAAATGATTATGGCCGGACGTGTTTTAGTTTTCGAATTAACTTAAAACTTGAGAAAATATTTATATATAATATTTTTATAATATTTTTTGGCCCTATAACATTAGCAAATAAATTAATAATCATTGCTAGTATTAAAACATTTTTTAAAACATTTATATTTTGCGCTGTTGTCTATGTCATGACATGAAATTAACTGTTACTAATAAATATGCACCAATAAAGTAATTAATGACATGTTTTAAATTTCCGTGCAAAAGTAGTAATGTTTTTTTTTAAATATGGCCACGTTTGGAGTTTATTGTTGCATCTCGCACTAATCATACCAAAAAATACTTTTGAATTATAATTTTTAATAAAGTATTATTTAAACATTAGCGAGAGAAGCTTAAGCCCCGCCACCACGTCAAGGTAAACTCCAAGAGGGTTCCGTTCAAAAATCAACTCCATAGCTAGACTTGGATAAAAAATATATACGATTTATGAAAGATTCTATACAAACTTATATATTTAATACATTTATTTATTTAATTAACTATAAGAGATAATTTTGAAACGTACCCCGGCGGGGCCCTACCTAACTGAAATATGCCCACCCCCTACTTATATAAAGATATTCCCACCCCCTACCAATTATTTGAGATAATTATTCTAATTGGTGCTTCTGAGCACGGGCACACACAATTTTATGCTGTGCATGCATGATTTATTGTAACATTGGGTACGACACAATGTTACACCTATAAGAACATATCTGAAAGAAATTTGGATTAGAAGACGAACTGCCATAGGGTGCAGTGTGCAAGTCTGCTCACACACTACGAATACTTTAAAAGGTGGACACCCAGTTAACCAGGACTGGGACATCCGAAAAACTTTAAATCTGAAATTGTAAAAATACAGTTAGTTATGCGGGCCCACCTCGCTCCTTCGGTGGACCCAGTGTTTCGAGATTTTAATTCAACCAAACGGAATGGTCAAACCAACCAACAAATCAATCCGGTTCCCAGTGAGCCCAGTTCGGCACTTGCACAACCCTACTGCACCCTGGTCGTACAGCAGAGAGGCTCGTAGCGTTTCAGAGACACCAGGCACCCACTGTACAATGTACGGATGGACTTTCTTGGACGATTCGTCAGTCGGTTGTTTGAAACGCGCCAATATTAACAAGTGTCACCCATCTCAATTAACCGACCGTGTACTTATGACCCTGCACATGCACGAGCTAATGTACCTTTTTTACACCGCACCCCAGGCCGTCCGTGTCACTGGCAATGACCATCCTACCGGTATATCCAACCAAAAGGCACGTCTGCAACCGCCAGCAGATTTACGCTATACGAACACGTTACTCACGCGAAGCAGGACACAGAAGGAAGCTACGATAGGCGACATGCTAGTGAACAACAGACCCCCAAGACGAGAGCATATACTTAGTACCTCCAGCACTCGTATCAGATGCTGATCGACGTGTAGTGACGCAGTCAAAAGTACAACAGTCGGCTAGCATATTGATGAAGTCACACCTAATGATATCAGCGTTAGGTATATGACTTGAATCGCGACCCGCCCACCCCAAAACACCCGAGACCCGATTTAAAAAACCAACCCGAATGAATACAAACACCCGAGAATCTAAAACACGTGATCATACTGAAGTACAACGATCTGCTCCCGGAGCAGAACTGCCTGAGTGAGGACTGAACGCAATATCGATAAAAAAAGGTCTTCAGGTTGCTGTTGTCTGGAAGTCCAACGGTGGTTGATCCAACGATGACAAGGAGGAATGTGTCTTTTTACAAACGGAATGAAACGATACGAGAAGGAACTGAAGAAAATACTTGCTCTAACCGTAAGGGCAGGTGCTACCGCATATATTTGAAACCAAAGCGCGTGTTTCAGACATATGCAGACATTTTGTTAAAAGAACCATGATGGCTGAATTGCTTCAACCACCACTTCATCAGGTTCTGCAATTATCAGGGTTCGTGTGGAACAAGTTATCCTCTACAGTTGAAAATTGTTTTTGAACATGTGCTATTTTATATTATTTTAGTTAAATTTAATTAATATTATTTAATTAAAAAAGTTATTGATCAATATGAGTGAATTAAATTATATTTCCCAGTTGTTTAACCATTTCTGAATACGCGCCGTGTTCAGAAATTGTTAAAAGAAGAAAAAAACATAGAGTAAATATTACAATAGGTACACCCGAAGACAGTAGATTCTCTTTACATTTTGTACCCTATAGAAAATCCGTGCCTGATACGCGCGAAGTATATTAGAAATAGAAATGGTACTTACCAAATCCAAATCCAATACTTGTTCCTCTCCTACACCACAGCTGAAGTTCTAGTTGCTCCTGTTAGCGTTTGATTCATTGATGATTGCACTGGATTTTATTTCGCGATATCATTTACTTTTAATCAGTCACTAGCACAATTTTTAATCATGAATTTACTACAATTATTTAAACACTCACATTTTACTATCACAGAGTATTAAACGGAAATGTGAATTTATTTTTAAGAAACTTTCAATAGTATTTTATAGGGAATGGCAGATATTTTACGTAGTCATTTCACTAATTGATAAACACTCGCGGAAATATTTTAAAAAATCACTTGTTTACGAATCGGATGGTACATACATATATATTTATGCATATAAACAATAATAATGAAAGAAAGAAAGAAACTGGGAAATATAAAAATAGCACATGCGGGATAATAAAAGAATTACTTACATTTTCTTTTCTTAAAGCCGTTTGGTTGTTGTGAATTGGTCGACCCTAAAACATTGGCAAATACATTAGTAATCATGTCTAGTAAATAAACAATGCTTAAAACACCCCACGCCAATTATTTTAATATTTATTTATTAAATTTACAACGCAAAGTTAACGAAAATAAATAAAAATCACTAAATTAATAAACGAGTGCATGAGTCCACCGTACATTCAACGAATTAGGTTAGAAATGAAATATTTTCGCAAAAATCTAATTTATTCTATAAGATCACAATAAAACATTACTTTATCATTATATTAGCTAACACACAAAAAACATATAAAAACCGCGTAATTAAATCCTTTTTTTATAAGTTAAATATTAACAAAAGTTCTGCTGTCAACCGTGCGCGAGCACTATGCGCGTGCACTATGAAATATAGCTGGTTGATCACGGCCTACCTTGTTCTAGTATTATTAACATTATTATACAATTACTGGCTTAAACTGTAAAAAAACATTACACATTGTTTAAACCCGCGTTTAAATTATATTATTTAATCACTACATCAGTGACAGACTTTTTTTCACATTTTTAAATGGAAAGAATAAATATTTATTTTTAGTTTAAAGTAGGTATACACATAGCAAACACTTGAAACTAAAATCGCGGCACTTGTTCAAAATAATCAACGCAATTATTAAAACATACCTATAAATATATAAATAATAAAAATGCATTTTTAATTTCGGGGAAAAAACCATTTTGCACAACCGCGTGTTTTGCCAAAAGCACCCACAACGCACGCCCCTGTACGCCTTCAACAACGGGTACATCCAATTTATTAAATTTAATATTTTGAGTCCTTTACTGAATATTTACCCAAATTACTAATTTCAAAAAAGTGACAATCATTAACATAATATTTAATTTCTAATAAATTTCTTAAGGAAATTTATTACTATTTAAAAATAATTTAAACTAATATCCAAAATATATCTTCCCAACAGAGAAACATTTAGGTGCATACATATATAAATATTTTATAAGATGGCGACTGAGAAATATAAATAGGCACATATATGGCTTAATAATAATAATTACCTTATGTCTCTTCTACCGCGAATTTGAGGGACTGCTTTATGAATTACCCGGTTGATCCTGCAACAAAAAAATATGCAAATATTCTAAAAAATATAGTCATTTAAAGTATCAGAAATGATGTAACGTTATATAAAAATTATTATATATCTGTAAACTTCTTAAAATAATTGTATATTAATATAAAAGCAGAAAATGTCTATTACCTATGGAAGGTTCGTGAAACTTATAAGTTGGCGAGCAACACTGGTTAACGCCCGTAAATTATTTGTACGCTAACTATAGTACGAAAAATACTATTTTACGCTAATATTAATCGTTTTCATAACTTTATTTAATTTTCTAATGATACTTTTAAATTATAAAAAGCCATTGCATTTGTATAACGTTAGGTTTAAAGTTAAAAATGATAGAACACTTCTACACAACACGCACCCGAAATAATTGAAATACACTGAAGCATTTTCAATTTGGACATGTTTCGTGAGAGGCTTGTACTGGTCGGTCCGGTTAGGCAACAATTGTTTACAATTAAATATACAAGTTTGAAAAAATATCATTAACTAATGATAGGCACAGAGAACCGTATGTTAAAGTTAGATTATACGTAACAACAAGCAATATTAAAATAAATTTCGGGTACATAAGATAAACAAGGATAGATACATTTCAGAGTGCAAGTGTTCATTTATGTAGATTATTTTCTAATATATTTATATTTCCATGCATTTGTACAAGCACCAGTATTTTACTTTCTTATACGAAGTAATAAATAAGTAGTGTAATTATGAAAAAAAACATCGGCCATGAGTTGCCCTAAACTTTCTTATACCTAGACAATATATTTTGTTACATAGAGAGGTTATTAGATTTATATATATATATATATATATATATATATATATATATATATATATATATATATTATATATATATATATATATATTAAACATTTATAGAATTGATGACTTCAGAATAAAAATGCGTATTAAAAGTTAAAAGATGTTTAAAAATGCATTTTCTATAACGACGTCACCTTACTCTGGCATTCCAAACATTAAAAGTCTTGCTAGTCTTTTACTGAAGTTAAAATGCGTTGCAGCATCTCAATCCCAGGTGGATTGAGATAGATGAAGAATATTCAACTTTAGCCGCATTCAAAATTTTGTTTGAGTACTTTATGAAAAAGTTCGTTCCGTTTGTTGCCACTTTTACAGTTTATTTCACCAGACACCTAAAAGTTGTCTTTACGATTCGAACGTGAGTTGCAGTCTGACTCATACACCAGAAACTGAAGAGAATATCATTTTTGGGACGGTTGTATCACAAAAGGCATCTGATGGAACCAACGGACCATTAGCGCAAAACCATTGGAAGTGCAGAGACACTAACATCGTTTACGAAACTTTGACAGCGCAGCAGCAGCGTGTATAGAAACTATACAACATGCCTGTTTGTTTGTCTTGTAAGAGCAAACAATTTCCACTACTTTGTAGTTTTCTTAAGAAAGCTCAGCTACTGCAAAAACATCGAAAATGACAGTGTGTCGTTGAAAACGAACGAAGACAACATATTAGTGATATCCGCGGAACAAATAATTGAATTAATTCTCAATAGAAAAGTTTTCTACCTTTTTATATCTGATTAAATATAATTGTAACGCTAATGTGGTACATACA
>JADQWA010000514.1:0-17571 GCA_018344505.1 Nebria ingens riversi
CATGGCCGATGTTTTTGTTTTCAAATGAGATTAAAACCTAACAAAATATTTATATATAAAATTTTACTAACCTTTGAAACGCTTTTTCATTAAATCTATTTGTTAATAGATTTCAAATGTCAAAATATGTTATCCCTGTAAAACAGTTGACAGACATAGTTGATACGGTTCATTAACTATATAATATCCCATACCTACGTCACTATGGCAATATAAACAAGAAAAGTAACAATTTTAATAGCAATTTTATTGTAACTTGCACATTTTTTGAAGAAAAATTTCAAACACAAGTTGTTCGAAATATTAGTATCTTTCATTTTAATTAAAACTATTTTTACTGTATGTGTAGCCGTTTCGGAGATATTGCAGAAACCGCAAAAATGCTAGAGTAAACATGCACTTCCGTTTTGAATATTCTTCGTCAAAAATAGGAGGTTTTCTTATCAGCTATATACAAATCTTACGTTTAAAGTTTCACACAACAGTTTATCCTGTAAAGCTTTCTCTCTCACACACACACACACACACACAGAAACGCGCGCGCGCACGTCATTGCGAAAATAGTCAGGTTCGAGTCAGGGAAGGTCAAAAGGTGCATTTCCGTTAAACCTTGAGATCAATTTTTTCATGATTACAAGACTTACTTATTATTTCGTATAAGAAAGTAAAAATCTGCGTAACATAAAAATTATTTTGATGTATTTAAAGTTTATTCATGTTATTACCGAAAGCCGTAAAATAATATTTTTTTTAAATAAACCAAAAAACATATAAACTTTTTTCCGGCTCGTGCGATGTTTTGACTAATGGATTGATAGTAAACGTATTGGTTATTTAAACAGAAATTCGCCATGCCAAACTTTAGGCATTGGAATAACCAATGCTTGTCTCTAAAAATAAATAAATTTCTGTAAATTAATCGGTCAGGTGGGGGTTTGGATCAAAAAACGACTAGATATACAACCAGCTATTTGTGTTTTTTTGTATTCTTTTTTTTATTTTTTACTGATTAAAACCAGTTTTCAATTGAAAAAGATTTATTTAATAAAAAGAAACATAATATATGTATGGATTTACAAAAAAAAAAACAACGAAATAACACTCTCATGTGTAAAAACATATAAGTAAACAAAGTCTTAAAATGAATTAAACAATTAATATATGTGTTCTTTAAACATGAACATATACAATTAAAAAAAACCTATTCTAATATGATTTTATTGCAAAGTCCGAGAAACTCTAGAAATCACAGTTTTTCTTGTGCATATTAACATAGGAATATAATGTTTTATGATATTATCATTCTCAAAATGACTTACAATTAGTCGTCTTATGAAAGGGTACAATGTTCACTTCTAATTACTACATGATCCAGACTCAAACAGTTTTGTTACTTCAGACACACGTCTAGATTTTTTGTTACGTGTTTTAGGACAAACATAGCATCGTCCTTGAGAGGTGGCGTAACAGCAGGTTCTCTGACAGTTTCCGTAATTTATTTTCGTAATGCTCTGCTTAATATAAAATTGTCTATCTTCTGTTAATATATTCACTTACTAAGTGTAGAGTCAGTGACTTTAGAAATTCCCGCCATTACATTTTGAAATCATTATTGTTTGTTCTCTAAATTATCTGCGCTCTAATGCCTGTTGTGTTCAATAAAGAAAACCATAGAGTTAGAGGCCATCTTCTGGAATTTCTGGAGACATCATAGGAAGCTGATATCAACACCTCCTTTCGTGAGATTGTAAAATGATTTAATTTCAGGTTTATCTTGTGTATCAGTATCAATGCCATTGTCGTGATGCAATAAAAGACTTTATTATTTTGTAGTGTATAAGAAACCAGAGTGATGTATTTTTAGAATCAACAAAAACTGGAATTAAATTCTCTATTTTACACGTTCAAAAAGTTTGGTGGGATCCATCTTTTGTTCTTGCACAAAGTATCGATTGCTGACAGTCAATAACTTGTATACCAGTTATCGAAGGTCACATTTCTATAGGTACGTGATATTGGTTGAACTTACCGCTTCGCTACATCTAAAAGATTGTTACTAATTTGGCAAGTGCGAAACTATATTATCCGCCCTTGTTCTAACATTTCTCGGAGAAGCAGATTTGAGCCATTTTGTTACACCATCTTTTCCAAAATAATAGTTCTTTACGGGGCTCGTTTATACTTTCAGGTCTTTCCTCTTCATCAACAATTGTTTCTGGAGTATTTGAACCTTCATTCTCATCGTCACTCTCCACGCTTGGATTGCCTGTTTCTTCTGTATCAAAATAACGGTAATTTTCACTTACATGATCCAATCCACTCTCGTTTTCTGAATCTAAATCTACTTCAATATCATCTATGTCAGCCCATAAAGCCAGAAGCTTATCCTGATCTTTTTGAAAAACATCTGCAGTGTATTATACTGGACTTTTTAGCTCGCCGTACGTAGTATCGAAAAGCTTAAGTGTTTGTCAGCATAATTAGTCTGTAACATTCTCGGATTGAAATATTTCCGTAACAAAAAGTTCGTCATTTATCACCCTGATGACGAAAATGCTAATATCTCAAATACTTGGTAACATGTTGGTCGCTCGCTCGCTAGTCGTAAGATCAACCATCCTCACCTCTTCTCCTCTGAAGATACTAAACCGATCTCAGCCAAATTTGGCACACATATTGTGTAGGGGCCCAATTCCATCCGGTCGTAAATTAAATCTAATCAGAGCCGTACTTCAGGAGATATTGGGCCCGCAAAAAAAAATTACACCTTAAAAAGCACTTAGAAAAATAAAAGTTATACCAAAAAAATCTACGTATACTTCCAAATTATGTGATGTTTTTTAAACATTTTTTAGATTATAACTGAAAGCCGTAAAAAAATAATGAACATGATAATTTTTTAAAATAAATCAATTAAAAAAATATTAATTATACCAAAAAATCTACGTAAAATTACAATTTTTTTGATGTATTTATAGTTTATTCAAGTTATAACTGAAAGCCGTAAAATAAGGAAAATAATAATTTTGAAGATAAATAAAATCAATAAAAAAACAATTGAACTGTTTTTGTTTCTTTCCGGCTTGCGCGATACTTTAACAAATGCATATGACAGTTGATAATTTAGATTGATACTATATCATTGTTGATTTGATTGTTGCTTCGATTATTTTAATTATAGTGCAATAATTATTATTTATACAGAAATTCGACATGCCAATTAATGATTAATTACTATGCAATTGTTGGTTTAATTGTTGCTTTGATCGCTATAAATATATTGTTTATTTATTCAGAAACTCGCTTTGCCAAACTATGATAAATAGCTCGCCGCAGACGAGCTGAGCATTGGCTAAGCCAATGCTTGTTTTATACGTAGTAGGTTTATTTTGTTTAGATAGGAAGGATATTGACAGATACAACTTTAAACATCCAAGTACTTATAATTATTCATTACACAATATTTGAAATTATTATGGTTTATGGCCGAATGGTTTTTATTTCAAATGAACTTAAAACCTAACAAAATATGTATATGTAATATTTTTAATATTTTACTAACCTTTGAATCGCTTTTTCACTAATGCCCGTAGTCATAAAAACTTATATAACGCTTCATAACGTAATTATTCCTTAAAAGTGGATGAATATGATTGAGAATGAGTTGCGCAAAAGGAAAGTTGTGAGCAAGCTAAATAGAAGAGCATGTATGAAGAATCTGATGAATCGAATGAAAAGAAAGAAGTGTGTAAAGATAGAATTGAATGGCGAAAGATTGTCAAGATGTGAATGTAAAGGGTTTTCTGCCACCCCATATGTTGGGAATAGGCATTAAGTAATGCATGTATGTATGTTATAAATCTACAATGATTCATAAATATTACGTTTGATTTTTAACAATTTGTTTTGTAACAAACGATTTTTAAAATTGTTAGTAACTTAACTTAATGATTATTATATTATTTATCACCTCAGACAACTATATTGACGTATCTTTTACTATTATTATTATATTTGTACTTGCAAACTGTTTTGCCAGTGTAAAGTGATAAAATGGAAAATAATAGAATTAAAGGCAACATTTTCGATAAAATTGGCATTAGAATCAGAATTTGTGGAAGACCATGATGATATTGTTGAAGGATGTCGCTGATGATGACAACGACATATCTACTTATATGAATTTAAAAAAATAAAATATAATAATGCCATTAATTATATTTTATAAACTCTATTTTACCTATAATAAACACCAAAATGAGATTTCTCACTTGAAATCACTATTTTTGTTGTCTTGTATGTTAATGTCACATAAACGAGCCGTTACTGTCTTTAATGAGCCAAAATCTGGTAGTAACATTTAAAGAAATATTTAACGATTATTTAGCGTTACAGGCCTTTATGGATACCAAAACTGTAATTTTAACATTCGTTTCAAGATAACGATTCGTTAAAGCTTTAAAGAAGTGTTATGAATACGGGCATAAATTTGTGACAATAAATGTTAAATGTCAAAATATTTGAGTCTATTTTATTTTCTTGTAAAACTGTTGAAACGTAGTTGATACGATTTATTAAATATAATTTCTCATACCTACGTAACTATGACAATATAAATAAGAAAAGGCAGAATTTCAATAGCAATTTTTTTGTAACTGGTAAATATTTTGAAGAAATTTTTCAAACAAAAGTTGTGTAAAATATTAATATCTTTGATTTTAGTAATAACTATTTTTACTGGAAGTACAACCGTTTCGGAGATATTGAAGTCAATGCAAAAAAAAAAAGAATATGTACTTCCGCTTCAAATATTCTTTTCAGAAATAAGAGGTCTGCCATATATAAATCTTAAGTTTAAAGGTGCATAATTTACTTTCAACGGTTTAGGCTGTAGAGTCCACACACACAAATCTAAACACAAATCCAAACACACTCACTCACACCAAACACACACACGCACCAGAGACAAAAGTCAAAAAGAGTATTTCCGTTAAAATCTCAAGATTTTATCATAATTACAATATTTACTTATTACTTCGTATAAGAAATCAAAAAGCATGTATATTACACCAGAAATAAATCATATATTCAAATACTACGCTGTATACATTACTGTAATACAGGCTGCTGTCTTCTGCGATTATTGATTCGGATCTCAGATTTTAAAATAAGAAAAGACAGACAGACACACATAGTACTTACAGGCGTCATTCCAAAAATAGTTCGATTTGATTCTGGGAAGGTCAAAAGGTGTATTTCCGTTAAAATGTCGAGATGATGGGGGAAAAATGGGACATGATTAAACAACAGACATTCCGCTAATAAAATTCAATGAAATTATTTTCTTTTGATACAACAGTTGTATAACAGTTTTTATTTTATAATGGAACTATTATTTAGTAAATTAGATAATCTCACTTTCGAGTATGAGCACTAAAATCATTAAAAAGGAATAGAATTTACATAAAATACTATCATTAGAAATGCTATACATAGTTAAAGATAAAATAACATAAATTGACAAACTGATATTGATATTCTGTCCATTATATACAATTAGATTTGCCGTGAGTGTAATTATACTAATGCACACATTGTTTAAAATAGTAATAAAAATACCAAATCTAAGTAAGGTCATATTAATTAACTTAAGTTAGTTGGCTGAAAAAGGCACTATTTTAAGTAGAAACTAGCTATGATAAAAAACTAAATTATATTTGTAATCATTTATATTTAAAAAAATATCCATTTTTTAACTATATGTTTTAAACTATCCGACTGATTATGTTAGTGTATAACTTAAATGTTAGTTTGCTACATTTATAATAATAGAATATTAAAAGTAATTTTATATTGTTTAAGTGTGTTGAAAAAGACATAAAGATGTTAAAATGTCGTATCTAATTAACATTTTTTAACAATTGACGGCAACCCTGTTTATAATTTAACAGAATTATGCATTCAATCACCTATTCCATAAATTTTCAATAATTTAAATCTCTGAATCAAATTATTGATATTCATAAATAAAAATAAAGAAAAACAAGTGTTATAAATTGTAATTTTTAATGGGTAAAAAATAGACAAATAGTAGAAATAGTTAATCCTATTATAACTTATATTGCTATGATTGTAAAACTTAAAATAATTCAAAATATTTACAATTTAATTCGTTTAAGGCCGTTTTACCAACTTTTAATAAATTCCAAATTTTATTGAGATGTGGATATACTGGTTCAGAAAAACATCACAAAACATACACATAGATCAATAGTTTTTTAAATTTTCATATTAGGAAATTCGAATTTAAAAGTTAATTTAATTTTGTTTATAAATAATACTTCATGTAAAAAATAATATATTAATTGAAAATATCACACATATTAGAAACTAGAATCTTAAATTTATTAAATGGTAGCCTTCTATCCATCTCCAAACAATTTTAACCACTATAATTTAATAGTACCTACTACCCAAGATATATTGTAAAGTATATTGTTTTCATAACTATCGTGTTATACTTAAACGATTTTTAACAAAAATGCCAATCATTCTGAGAGCTGTAAAAGTTTTGCCAGGAGCCAAACGTTGTCTTAACAAATAATAACCGATGGCTTTGACAATAATATAAAAACAAATTAAAATGCATAATGAAAACCAAAATTCCGAGTAACCTAAACTGTGGTAATCCATTACTTTTTGTGGATGTGTGAACATACAATACTCACTTTCATCGGGACATGGAATTTTTTCACGGTTTGAATAAATAGCTGATGTTAGCCCTTCCATACCGTAGCGTAAGAAACTTAAACGCATTGCAACACGTACTAGAAAAGGTATATTGGCATCACCTTGACCAATACCGTACCCAGCGAGAAGAAGTAAAGGTGTTATAAGCACCGGCCCAATAAATATTCCGTTCTGAAACACAATAACAAAACAATGAATTATTAGTACACACATCCGCAGTGCCCTGCACTGGAATTTCTTATACGTAGTAGGCAAATCAGCTTAAATATGAAGGAAAATAAAAAACAAATTTTTAATAACTCAAAGAAATATAAGTATTCGTTATACTATATTTGTAATGAGTATAACCAGAAATTTGTTTGAATTCGAATATTTTGAATATATCACTAATATTTGTCTCTCAATCTATTTTGTACAATCGATGCCAAATCCCAAATTATTTTAGGCTATTTTAATTTCCTGTTAAATATAATTTCCTATGGTTTATTTAATGTTTAATTTTCTTATGTATTTTATTTGCAAACGCTGTTTATTATTTAAATATTTTATATGATTTTAGATACATACATACATAGATAATTTCATGCCTATTCCCATCAAATAGGGTGCCAGAAAACCCTTTACATTCATTCGCATCTGGACAATCTTTCGCAATTCAACTCTATACATTCAAATTTCTTTTGCTTCATTCGGATTCATTACACGCTTTTTATGCTTGGCTGCCAAACCCAACATTCACTCCCATTCACGCATAATTGTGAATCCTTAGAGATGTTAAAATTTCTCGCAAACATTCTTAAAGCCCCTAAAATCTAACAAACTGCAGACACTCTTCTCGCAATCATACTGTTCATCACTAGAGAATAAACAATCTAAATAAACAAACTTGCTCTAATCGATGTCTATCTACCACAATATCACACACTGGCCTGCATTCATATTTTCGAACACCATAACCTTCGATTTACCTACTTCAGGTCAAGATTCATTATCCTTTCCGATCACACTTGTTTTACATAATAATTATAGTAAAAGAATGTAACCGTTTAATTATGCATCAATCTTTGTAAATTAGAAACTATTTTGTTTTTCTCACGTGGTTTACAGTTTATTAATCATAGTATGTTTTTTTTGTAAAGATATATTTGGCTAGAAATGTCCAGAAAAAAAATTGGCCTTCAATTTTTTTAATGCTGGAAACTTTTACTGATATAAGCCTTGAGGTCGCTAAACTATAAGGTCGGATCGACCTTGAACGAGAGGTTAAAATTGGAAAATAATAATTATAATCGAATTTTCGTTTAAATCGCAGATTGTGTAGTACCTGTTGGTAATTAAATTACAACAGACATTATTCGTGAGACATAAGATAAATGTCTGCAGAATATGTATATTATATGCGATAGTTATGAAAAAAATTAGATTTATAATCTTACAACAATGCCCAAAGTTGACGAAATTGCAAGCCCAAATGCGTCTGTAATCATTCCAGTTATTAAACAAATAATACTGAATTTGGCGATCCTTTCCAGCTCCAGTGGTTGATCAGTTACCAAATATGTAAACCCTATGTAGATAATAGCAAGGTATAACTGGTTTGGCAAACTCGTAATTGTTGTTGCCCAAAAGAAAGCATTTATATTGTACCATCTATTAAAGTATTCACGTTTTATCAATTGTATTTGTAAAGGTACTGAAACAAAATGAAAATATTTATGAATATATAAATATATATATATATATATATATATATATATATATATATATATATATATATAAAAATATATATATATATATATATATATATATATGTATATATATATATATATATATATATATATATATATATATATATATATATATATATATATATATATATATATATATATATATATATATATATATATATATATATATATATATATATGTATATATATATGTATATCGATCAAAGTAAGTAAATTCTGGCAAAACAACATACATTTTTTTTTAGTTCATACCAAAAAAATTAAAACGAAACAACTTCCTACGTCAAAATATTGTTGTATACAGGTACTAAAAAATTAATATATTTTTTTTGCCAAAATGAATTCAATTTGATCGACATAGGACGTCAGAAGTTTTTGTTGCCATCAAAGTCAATGCCCAGAAAAGTGTTTTCGGGGTTCAGACTCATAGATGTTTATTTTTAATTTATAATTAAAAATACAACTTGTTTGTATTTTGTTAATATCTCGTTTAGATTAACTATTTATTATTATATGATTAATAATTTTTAATATATATATATATATATATATATATATATATATATATATATATATATATATATATATATATATATATATATATATATATATACCTATATATATATATATATATATATATATATATATAATTATTGTTAAAAATTAATAATAATTTAATTAATGTAAGTACTTACAATAAAGTAGAGCAGGAAGTAAGGAACAATACATAAACACCATCGCTGATGAATATATATAACATAAATTTGGAAATGTATGTTGCGCATTTTGTCCCATTTGTAAAAATAATAATCCAATGATAAGTGCAAGGAAAGAATACATTGACGTTTTTATCATAAAAGCAGTCTGGAAATAAAAGAAAATATAGGTTTGTGGTAAGTACCATATTTTTGTTTTTCTCACGTACTTTATCTCGAGAAGCTTGTAAGCAGATACGGTACGTAAGTATTTTAAATTGTTTCCAAGTCGAACTGTCATATTTGGGCAAATGTTCTGAATTAATACCGCATTGATTAATATCAGTTAATGAGGAACTTTGATGATTTGTTTGTATTTGGTTTTCGTTCGATTTTGATAAACTGTTATAACGACGACCATTTTCTGTGGAAGCAATCATTTTGTCTGCATAATAACCATATTCGCCGCTTGCAACTTCAATCACTGTAATGTGGAAATAAATTAGATTTAATAAGATAAAATAAAATGGCGGGAATGGAATTCCTAATAGGTACTTACTAAAATCAGCTGGATTGTAGTGTTTCGGACAATTAAGTCCAATATTACTTAAAAATGGTACAATATCCGACCCAATTCCTTGAAACGCACATTGACCTTCAGATATTAGGTAAACATGGTCAAACATAGCAAATAATTTAGCGCTAGGGGAATGTATTGAACATATCACAGTTCTGCCTCCTTGAGCAAGAAATTTCAAAAGTGTTATACATTGGGAACTTGCCATATCGTCGAGACCCCTAAAATAACAAACTCAATAAATAAGTATAATTACAGTTTGACACCAATTTATTGATAGCTACAAGATAGTAATAATTTATTAAACAAATTAATGTAAATACCGTAGAATAAAATTTTCCTTTAAACATGATTCATAAATGAATACATATTTTTTGTATTACATGGTAATTTATTTTAATTGTTTTGTTTATGTTTTGGCTAAAGACTTACTTTTTATAGATTTGTATTTTTACGTTCTAGTAACAATTAACAAGTAAGTATTATAATCACGAAAAAAATCGAGTACGACATTTTAACAAAAATACACTATGACCTTTCCTGATTCGAGTTTATCTGTCTTTGTGTGTTTTCATATATATGCGTATGTGTGTGTCTTTCTCTCTCTCTCTCTCTATCTCTCTGTGCATGTGAGCCAAAACTGTTAAAATTATTATGATAAAACTTAAATTCTTAAAACTTATTTATGTTGCCATAAATACCTAGGTATAAAAATGTATATTTAATAAATCATATCATCTATACCTGGTAATATTTTAACAGGAAAAATAAAAAGCCAACATTAATTTGGGATGACATCGATTGTGCAAAATAGATTGAGAGAGAAGTGTTTAAAAGGTTAGTCATATATTCAAAATATTGTTGTATTGAAGAATTTATTCTGGCCATAATATTTATTAATATAAATCTAAGAAATAATAATATATCCTTGAGTTTTTAAAAATTTGTATTTTATATTACCCTTCTTATCTCAATTGATAAACCTACTACGTATAAGATAGTTCAATACAGAACATTGCAAATATGTTAATTAACATTTCAAATGATTTATGAATATAAACATGAAAGTATATCTATACCTAAATATAAATCATGATTGATAAGCATGTTCAGTATTTAAAACCTAATACCATATCATTGTCATGTTGTGTTGATTAAATTATACATAGAGAGAATTGCATGTATAGTAATATAAAGAATGGGCCATTTGTTGGTTTGTTTTTGAAGTGCGTGTTATATCGACAGTTTGTAACACTGACGCACGCGCTTGATATTGATAGATATGTAGTGTTAAACCTCCTTACAGCACTCTTTGAGTGTAAATAAATAAATAGCAAAACTTACGTTGTTGGTTCGTCCAGAAATATAAGTGGTGGGTTGTTTACTAATTCCAAAGCTATGGAAAGTCGTTTTTTCTCACCGCCAGATAAACGATTTGTGGAAGTATCTTTTATCTTTGTTAATCGCAACACATCCAAAATTTCCATGATCTAAAATAGCATAAATATTTATGTAGCAACAGGCAAATTATATATTTGGTCGTAAAATACTCGAACGACTAATAACATGAAAACGATTAAAGTTTCTATAAAGATAATTACGATAAACATACGCTACTTATTCACCGGAAGTTGAATTTTATATGTTTATTGTCATTATTATGTTTAGGTATACTAAAAATTACTAAAAAAATTTATTTCTTCTAAATATGTAATAATAAAATAATGAAATTATCCGACATTTCACTATATCCGATATTGCGAATCGCTGGACAACAAAGAATTTTAATATACGACAAAACAGCAACAGAATGTCAATTTAATGTAAGTGAAAACATGCGTTCAATAACCTCTACGTCTAGGGAAAGATTTCACATCACAATATAGGAAATTGCTAATTTTAAGTACCAAAGAAAGAAATATTGTTATAAAAACGTTAATTAAAAACATAATTATAGATGATGAAACATGCTATTAGTTCATTTTATTATTAAGTATTATGTTATTAGTTTAACTATTATAATTGTCGTTTGATTGTGCTAAATCAAGTCACATAATAAACAAGTACAGAAAGCGGTAGTGTTATACATACATATATATATTAAATAGTATTTATACTAACCGCTATTAATTTGTTTTCTTTCGATAGCTCATGCGTAAGTTTTAAATCTGCTGCAATCAGCATACATTCCATTACGGTTAGCCAGGGTTGTACTACATCTTCTTGCATAATGTACCGAGATATTTTGTGGAATTGTTTGAGATCTCTTTTGACGCCATTTACAGTAATCAGACCAGTTTCTCCGGTACACCTACAACCGAAAGTACAGTCAGTTTCAAACACCGTTATATTATTCACTTTCTCAGGGTTAGTGCGTTGCGTTGATGGGTCAACGACAAAGGAAATGCACTATGCACTGAAATCTGATAAATAAAGAATATTTGCTACAATTTTGTGACCGGGTTTCATTTTTATTTAAACTGAACATAATAAAAAGTGGACAATCCTTACTTACACGTTTATTGGTAAATTTATTCAAAAAATTGTATCATTAGTATATAAGAATAAAACCAATGTCAAGAATAGTAAGTTTAGATATCTAAATAAATCAGAAGCAGTAAAAAAAACTATTGTCGTTTTCTGAAATCTAAGCGTACAATTAGCTGAGTACAACAATAGCAAATAATGGTTTTTAAGAGTAATTTAATTATCACTTAAAATAACTATAATAGTGTATATACTTATCTTAAGTTATTTATTTATTAATGACTAATTTTAAACTTAATTTCGTGTGTGTTCAAACTACATACTAATTGAATAATAAAAAATAAATCACTTTACACACTTCTAACCATTTAATAAGTAATTTTAGATTCTAGAAACTGGAATTAAACATATCGTATCTTGAAAAGTGTTTGTCTGCAGTATTTATCTATAACATTCTCGAATTGAAAAATTTCCTTAATAAAAAGTTCTTCATTTATCGCCCTGATTCCTCCGAAAATGTAAATATGTCATATACTTGATAACATGTTGGTCGCTCGCTCGCTGGTCGTCAAAATTTTGTCACCTCTACTCCTCTGATAGTACCAAACCGATATCAACCAAATTTTGCACACATATTGTGTAGGTGCTCGATTAATTGCGCTCGTGTTTTAAATCCAATCAGAGCCGTACGTCAGGAGATATTGGGCCCGCAAAAAAAGTTAATTATACCAAAAAAATATGCGTAATATTATAAATTTTTTGATGTATTTAAAGTTTATTCAACTTCTAACTGAAAGCCGTAAAAAATAATGAAAATACTAATTTTTAAAATAAATTAAAATCAATAAAAAAACAATTGAACTGTTTTTACTTTTTTCCGGGTTGCGCTATACTTCTACTAATACATATGACAGTTGATATTTTAGATTGATTACTATATCGTTGTTGATTTGATTGTTCCTTCGATTATTTTAATTAAAGTGCAATAATAGTTATTTATACAGAAATTTGACATGCCAAAGTTTAAACAACAGATCGCCAAGTATACTTTTCATAACAACCAAGATATGAATAAAGTTATCTTTGATTGATTACTATACCATTGTTGGTTTAATTGTTGCTTTGATCATTATAAATATATTGTTTATTTATTCAGAAATTCGTCATGCCACACTTAAGGCATTGGCGCAGTTGTAACTATAATTTTATTGCACTGGGCTTTCTTATACGCAGTAGGTATATTTTGTTTATACTTAATGGTTACAATAAAGTTATTATTATCATCTACCTCTACATAATAAATGAAAATATTTTCTTGAAATTTAAAGATTTTATATTTTAATTTATATACTATCAAATCAAAATATACTGACTACGTATAAGAAAGTTTAGGACAATTCATGGCCGATGTTATAAGTTTTCATTGTTTACAAGTTACATGTTTTTTATAGATAGAATAAAATGTTCAACACAAAAACGCGCTTTTGTCAAAAAAAAAAAAAATGGTTTCTTTAACTGAATGTGAATTGCAAATTGCGCTACATGAATACTTAATCAACAAAAAAAACTTGTTACTGCAAATAGTTGTTAGATAAGAGAGATGCTACTAGTTGGTATTGACTTACGCGGCAAAATTTAAATTTTATGTGAAAAGCAAAGAGTAAATCTGATTTATTTTGTATATATATATACATATATATATATATATATATATATATATATATATATATATATATATATATATATATATATATATATATATATATATATATATATATATATATATATATATATATATATATGCGCTCATTCATCGGATTGTTGCTGTATCGAAGAGGTTAAGTGTTTGTCTGCATAATTAGTCTGTAACATTCTCGGATTGAAAAATTTCCTTAATGAAAAGTTCATCATTTATCGCCCTGATACCGAAAATGTAAATATGTCAAATACTTGGTAACATGTTGGTCGCTAGTTGTAAGATTAAAGTTTGCGCTTCTCTGAAGGTACCAAACCGATTTCAACCAAATTTAGCACACATATTGCGTAGGTGCCCGAATCGATCCGATAGGAAATTAAATCCAATCAGAGTCGTATTTCAAGAGATATTGGGCCCGCAAAAAAAAATTTACACCTTAAAAAGCACTTAAAAAATAATAACTATACCAAAACAATCTACGTAAAATTCCAAATTATTTGATGTATTAAACACTTTTCAGAACTGAAAGCCGTAAAAAAATAATGAACATACATTTTTTTAAGAAAAACTCACTAATAAAAATATGAATTATAACAAAAAAATTTACGAAAAATTACAAATTTGTTGATGTATTTAAAGTTCATTCAGGTGAAAGCCGTAAAAAAATAATGAAATTAATAATTTTTAATATAAATTAAAATCAATAAAAAACAATTGAACTGTTTTTGTTTTTTTCCGGCTTGCGCGATATTTTGACTAATACATATGATGGTTGATATTTTAGATTGATTACTATATCGTTGTTGATTTGATTGTTACTTCGATTATATTAATTATAGTGCAATAATAGTTATTTATACAGAAAATCGACATGCCAAAGTTTAAGCAAGAGCTCGCCGAGTATACTTTTTATAATACCAAGGTATATATATTATAATATATTATTATTACTATGCCATTGTTGCTTTGATCATTATAATGATATTGTTTATTTATTCAGAAATTCGCCATGCCAAAGTTTAGACATTGGCACAGCCAATGCTTGTTTTATGTGATACATTTCTAGGAAAAGACGTTTGAGGTAATTATATTTCCTATCTAGAATCTCTACTTTGCCATATTCAATTAAATGGTGTTTATTTCTAGCATGCAATGTCAAAGCATATTTCTTGTTGACTAAGTGTTCGTCACTACGATGTTGAGTTAATCTACTTTTGTTATTTTTGCGTTGTTTGTCCTGTATATGCACAGAAGATCGCAGGAACCACAAGGTATTTTGTAAATAATATTAGATTGTTGTAACAATTGTAACCGATCTTTGGTGTTACTGAATCGATTACGGGTTTTTTTCATTGTGTTGTGCAAAAATGAGATGTTTTTCGTGATAGAACTCTTTGATCAGTCTCGACGTTATATATATATTTAAAAAAAATTAAAGTAGGTGTTGTAATGCAATTTCACTGTCAAGTTGAATGTCATTTGAAGGTTGCTTACCGATATCCGGCTAAAATATTTAGCAATGTACTTTTTCCAGCTCCTGAAGGTCCTAATATCGCAGTCAGTTGGCCAGACCGAAAGTACCCATTTATGCTACGAAGAATTACTTTTCTGCCTGGAACAAATAATAATCGTAGAAGAAATACGAGTACTTATTTACTAGATGCGATTTATAAATATTAATTTAAATCTGGTTATTTGAATGATAATGACATGTTAATAGCTACTTACGAAGTTGACGCTTGTGTTAATTTATTAAAAAATTCTAATCTAGCAACAATCATTTTAATATAGCTATGTAATCCTAACAATAATTAAAGTGTGTAAATTAATGTAGATAAGCCATTTTTAATTGATGACATGCGGCATTGAATTTATACACGCATTGCAAACTTAAATCTTTGTAAGATTTCATAATCGTACTCTAATTATTACTTAGTCCAGGTATAAGTTAAAAGTACATTTATAGGCATTACTGTGATGCAATTATCTATTATTACTTACAAGAATAGCATGCGTTGTTCATTAGACTTCTTAGATATTTTTGAAGCTTTTATGTGTTTCAAAGTAATTATCTAATTATTTCTTATTAAATGATTTTTTATTGTTTTTTTTTACGATATTTGATCACTTTCTGATGGCTGTTTAATAATTTTATCCGTATAGGCGATTACGAACTATATCCCTGTTTTTTAAATTAATTGTAACTTATTATAAATTAGCAATTGGATCTACGCACATATACGAATATCCAAAATATGTGAATGGTATTTCAAAATATTTAAGGTCAGCCCAATAAAAACTCGTCACTATATCCGTGGTATTAAACATCTTTTCTATTCCTGTTTATTAGCACGTAATAACTAAATTAAACTCCACAATATTATAGGTTATTCTGCACAAGACTATATTATATATGATTCTATTTTTAGCTCGCCTTACATAGTACCGAAGAGCTTAAGTATGTGTCTGCATAATTTGTCTGTAACATTCTCGGATTGAAAAAGTTTCTTAACAAAAAATTCGTCATTTAACGCCCTGATTCTGAAATATACTTGGCAACATAATTCCGTAAATGTAAATATGTCATATACTTGGTAACATGTTGGTCGCTCGCTCGCTGGTCGTCGAAATGTTGTCACCTCTACTCCTCTGAAGGTACCAAACCGATTTCAACCAAATGTCGCACACATATTGTGTAGGTGTCGATCAATCGCGCTCGTATTTTAAATCCAATCAGAGCCGTATTTCAGGAAATATTGGGCCCGCAAAAAAGTTAATTATACCAAAAAAATATACGTAAAATTACAATTTTTTTTATGTATTTAAAGTTTGTTCAGGTTCTAACTGAAAGCCGTAAAAAAATAATGCAAATAATAATTTTTAAAATAAATTAAAATCAATAAAAAAACAATTTTTGTATTTTTTCCCGGCTTGCGCGATGCTTTAACTAATACATATGACAGTTGATATTTTAGATTGATTACTATATCGTTGTTGATTTGATTGTTCCTTCGATTATTTTAATTATAGTGCAATAATCGTTATTTATACAGAAATTCGACATGCCTAAGGTTAGGCAACAGTTCATCGAGTATACTTTTTATAATAACCAAGGTATGAATAAAGATATCTTTGATTGTTTACTATGCCATTGTTGGTTTAATTGTTGCTTTGATTATTATAAATATATTTTTTATTTATTCAAAAACTTGCCAAACCAAATTTTAGACATTGGCATATCCAATGCTTGTTTATTGACAATGTGTAACATTGATTAGTGGCAAATTTAAAAATAAGAAAAAAATCTTGATTATAATTATATTTATTTATAAACACGTACAATTCCACTAAATTTCCTAATTTAAATACAATAGCATTGATAACATTAAGCGTCATTCATAATACTCGTAAATATATGAATTATTTATTTATGTTAGTCTATCAGAAGCAGGAATAAAATGTAGTTTCAAGTGTAATGCAATGATCTTGAATAATTAATTACAATAATATCACTAATCAATTTCTTTTTCAAATAGCTAATATATGCGTGATCTATAACTCTTATTTTCATATCCTGTCAAATATGTATCATTAATTATTTATATGTATATATATATA